>VXAY01004360.1:212896-313189 GCA_013399855.1 Oxyruncus cristatus
TCCCCCCGCGGGCAGGTGCGAATCGCGGCTACAGCCCGGCTATAGCAGACGGGCTCTTCCTTTCCTCAGGCGGGGCTCACCTGGGCGGCCCGAAACAGGCAGCGCTGGCAGGGGGGCTCCGTGCCAGGAGGAGCGCTGGGGAGAAGTTGTTAACCCGGCACCACTCATTCGCCGGAGCCGAGGAGTAGGCGATCATTAACTTCAGCAGTACAGCGCTCGGCTCTCGGTGGCAGCAGCCGTTTGCATAGGAGATCAAAAGGCTCGCGAAGGGAGATACACATAGCACAGACTAAGCGCCCAGGGGTTCGGGTGGGCGTGTGCGCGCACACCTCTGTGTGCCCGCGCGGGTGTGAGCCCGTAGGAGTCGATCCGCCAGGAAAGGCTTCGTGGGCCGGGAGCACTTTGTTCTTTCCACGGGTTGCGTGATCAAAAGGGAAGAATAACTGAATGCCAGGCCTTGTGTTTAAAATGTTACACTGGCAGCTTGCACAGCTTTTTTTTGTGAAACTGAAAAAAAAGCCTCTGAATTGAAGCTGAAACGAGTTTCATAGGTGAGCCAACAATCAAGGGGTAAAGGGCGTTAATCTCTAGTGTGGGCAATTACACACTTCAGTAAACTCAGACTTAATTCAGAATTTTTTCCTTCCCTGTACTAGTGCAAGGCTCGGCCATCAGTTATCAATCAGGTGTGAAAACAGCATGGTTATTCGCTCCCCATAGGCAGCTTTATCAAGCAGCATCTCAGAATAAAACTGGCTTTAACCTTCAGGGAACCCTGGCCACCACTCTGAAAACACAGCAGCAGGCATATCTTGATTAAGAAGACACAAGACAAGTGGACAGTCACCCACTTGATTACCTGTCATTGATAATTTTAAGTAATGGCTCTACATTTTTTCTTCGTTTGTTTGTTTGTTTTAACTAAGCAAAAGAATTGAAGGCATTTATTGCCGGTCTGGGGCTACTGGGGTAACGGAATCACCCAATGACCTCTAACCATAGTGACTGTATTTTTTTCGTGTCAGTTGTTGTGCTTTAATTACTCACTTGTTTATATATTTTTCAAATAAAATATTAAAACAGAAGGTTGGCTTTTCAAGACCTTACTGCCACCTCGCAAGGCTTTCCAATCACGTGGGGGAAACTAGCGGTTAAAACAGAAGGAAGAAGCAGCTTTTAATTACTTCCTTTAGAAATGCGGGAGTCGGGTGGACAAGAGTAACTCTGTACGCCTCCGGAGCGGGATGGATTTCACCAGTAGGTGCCAGTGCAATTATGGGAAACGTGTCTCTTGGGGTGCCTGGAAGGGAAGTGTTCATAAAGCTTGAGAGAGATGACTACATAAATTCAGGGATGGGTTCTTCAGCAGAAATACGGTTGTGTGAATGCCTGAAGTAGTGATACAAAGCTCTTCTGATTGACTCATGGCTCTGGGAGCTTTTCAGACTGCACTGTTCAGGAGTACCTGTTACCTTCATTGGTTTTTCCCCCTGCAGGCACATACTTGAGTAGAGGTCCGTACCTCAAAGCTGCTTAATAGCAAAGTAAACCAAGTTGAAAACAGGCTTTTCAGTCCCGTTAGAAGTAGTCCACAGGTCCTAGGATCTCAGCTAGCACAGGCTGAAAACTTTCTTAGTGACTCATAAGCAGTGTATTGCACTCAAAACCCATGAAAATTCTGTTCATAATTGCAGGAAATCAGGTTAAAACCGAAAACAACAGAAAATGCAAAGCACAGCATTGCTTAAGGAGTGATGTGTCTTCATTGTTTTTGTTGGCCCAGGGATGATAGCAATATGTGATTGCTGCTCTGTAAGTTTTCAGATTGAGAAACTCATTAACAAGCTTTGCCTTGCAGTGTATCTGGATCCAAGTTTCAAGGAGGGCTGTAGCTCTGGGCTTTAGCATGGTCGTGGTTTAATTCATGAAAAGTTTGGTCCTTGCAATGTAAAATGGGGAAGCTGTGTCAGCTGGAGCTGGCTCAGGGCATCTCAGTGATGGAAAGAAAGCAGATAAAAAGTCAAGCCAGGCTTCTCCTGTAATGGTAGGGTAAGAAACAGAAGAGCAGAGTCAGTACCCTCAAGGACTCAAGTCTCAGTAGTGGAACAAAGCCATCGAGTGCCATGGGGACCAGGTGTAGATGCCATTCCAGAATGCCAATCTTTTCCCCAAAAGCACTTACCAGAGGCAGACAGCAGCTGGCCAATAGTCTTAACAGCCTACACTCTGATGCAGGCAGTCTGCTGGCCCTAACAGTCACGACCTTTGTTGCCCCAGCCAGTGGCTCTTTTTGGTGGCCAGGGTCTCTTCTGGCAGCTGCAAATTATTACAGTGCCAGCAGGGTCAACTCTGTAGAAGAGGAGCAGAGTTAAATGATGCTGCCCACTGTCAGAGATCCCAAAGCTACTAAACTTCCCTTAGCCAAACAGTATCATGGTGATCTAGAGGAAAAAGAAGAGATGCAAATTCAGGCTAATGCAAAGAAAGAAATCTGTGATCACTGCACAAGTAGGTGGATATCAAAGGCTACAACACGTGGTATGTTCTCAGCTCTTTCCTCAGAGGACATGTTTGTAAGCCTTTCATTATTTGACTTGAATCTGATGATTTTGTTTTTGTAAGCTTTCAGATGATTTATGATGTTATAAAAATGTGAGAAGGGACACATTATACTGAAGAGAAAAAAACAAACACTTGGTACCCTGCATTTTACACAGAATTTTTTCCCCCTTTAGATAATTTTAAATAGGAGATGTCTTTTAAACCAGAGATTTAATCTTTTTTTAATAAACTAAGTTCAAGTTTTGTCAACTTGAGGGGAAGAGGTGCTTCCAGAAGGAAGCTTTTAGATGGGCAAAACTAGGTAAGAATGCTGTCTTTTGTGCATTCCAAAATACAGCCAGATTAATAGAATTATCAGGTCCTAATCTACAACCAATAAATGGCAACACCCGCCCCCTCCCCTTTAAGTGAACAAATTAATAGTTGAGAATGGTCAAGTATGACCAGTGGGCTTTGGTGCCTTTATTTGGAGTGTCAGCTTGTGTTGCTGTAAAGGAACCTGATTTTCAGAGAGTGTTCTGTCTTCTGAAAAATGAGTGGTATGGTGATATGCCAGATTTGGCTCCCCAGAACTGTAGTCCATTCATAGTACAAGTTGATTTGGAAAGTTAGGTCCCATGCTGTGCAGTGTTGAAGACAAAAGCCTTCACAGCTGCATTGCCCAAAGCAAACAGATGGTTTTACCTGCAATGTTTTATCACTTGTAAAATTCGTGTTGTGAGTTGAGAAAGAGTGTGGTTTTGAGTGCTGCTTAGCGTGGGTATTGGAGCAATAATAGCCTCAAACAAACACACCGGAAAAGTCATTCTTATCCAAATGGTTAGAGGAATGCTTCTCCTCCCTGACTGCAGAAGTAGTTAACTGAAAGATCAAAGCTATGGAGTCTGCTGGAAACCCAATGGTGTGAGACACCATAAAAGGGTTAAAAACGATGATGTAAATCATGTGTGTTGGTTAAAATGCTGTGAAAGCGCAGACAGAACCTGGAGGTATAATAAATAATGTTTGAATACCTGAGAGCCTTGTGGCCTCTCTGTCATTAATCAGAAACCACAGGCTGAGGGATTGGCTGGCAAAACATTAATCATTAAGCAATTAATTCCAGCCATGAAAACAAAACTTTGTGATTTTCTGAGTAGGTGGGATTGAAGAAGGCATGGCATGGTTTTGCTTTTTTGCCAGGAAATAAAGAAGTACTGACAAGGTCATACATTCATCATTCAGATGGGATAGAAAATCTCCTTTATTATCCAGTTCTTCTCTTCCTTTTTGGTTATATGAAACAGGAAAAGGGAAAATCACCATGGGTTTTCCTAGGAAGCAGTGATGAGCCACTTGAGCTTAAACCTTTCTAGAAGTGTGACGCTGACAAAAAGGGACTTTATTTCTTGTGTCTTATATGTTCCTCCAGTTCTCTGTAAAAGCATGCTAGAATACCTTTTTTTTTTTTTCTCAGCGGCATCACCAGCCCTAACAGTTGTTTTGTGAAACTTGGAATATCTGTCCTTTGTCTGGTTTTTTTGTTTTCCTTCCATCACAGTTTCTAAACATTTACTGATTACTTTAGGATCTTAGGGTCTTTCTTTTCTCTTAGTGTTTATAACTATGGAGAAACCTAAAAATGCAAATATTAAAAGCTGAATAATCCATACAAAAGGATAGGGAAGTTGAAAATGTGTACATACTGATTTTGATTTCCTGCACATCATTTAATTTTGCTGATACTTTAATTGGTTCAAGAGACCTAGATTTTTTGGGTTTCATATTTGAGGTTGGACATGCTGCTGGAACTGCCACTTGTATTTTTAAATGTGAACTGTACACATAAAGAAAAATCTTAATCATGTTTTTCTTACAATTACTGAGTAGAAACCCATACTCTCAAGGGCTTTAAGCTCAACTTTTCAACCAGCTTCAAGAGACCACTTTTTTGTAAAGTACTGTTGGATGCATGGTAAGGTGAGATATAATTAGAAGCTGCCTAAATAGTGACTGGGCTTTAGATAATTTGCCAAGTGCTATATGAGAAGTTTGTCACAGAAACCAACTGTGGTTCTTTGGCTGGTACCTAACGCCTGGCCATCTGCCTCTCCAAGCTGATGGCATAAATACTGGGGGAGCAACTGTGGGAGCTGTTACCTCAAATCAGCCTGGTCAATGCTTGCAGTAGACAGCAGACATTGTTGCTAGCTTCTGAAAGATTATTGACGAACTTGAGACACCTTTTATTTTAAATACAGTAATTTTCCCATCCGTATTCAAATGCTAGCTTCTTCTTGCATAAAATGGTTGGAAATACCTAGCCACAAGACATGCAAGGAAAACTTGCAGGAAATTAGATGTCCCAATTCTTGCAGCTTATCCTTTCAACTATAAACACGTCATCAAAGCCAAGGGTTTTACTGCATTGAGTATGCGGCTTTAACTTTGTGTGGCAATAAGGTACCTCTACTTAGAGCAGTTTCCTTTCATCAGGCAGACAATCCAAAACGTTTATCTTCTCCTCTGCTCAGAGGCAGAGTGCAGTACATACATGAAAACGTTAATTAGTTAAAAGATCACTGTTCTCTTTAGAGATACAGTTCCTACCATAGGTGTAACAATAAACCCAAAGGTTAAAATTTGAGAAGGTGTTCAGCTGGGCAGAAGACAATATATACTGAGAAACAAAATGTTTTGTCCTTGTCCTATGTCAGCATCATTACAGATAGCCAATTGCAACAGTTCCTAAGTAAGCAAAACACTTCATGAGAACAGAATCTGGCTGGCACAGGTGGCCTGAATTCATGCATTGTTGCTGAGATTCTAACTGTGATTATTCTTCATTTCCTCCTTCTTCCCTCGACTTGTGATTTAGTCTCGTTTGAGGAGACAGGATGTCGGCTTGAAAAGCCACCTGGATCAGCTAGACCAGCGAATAAGTGAGCTGAAATTGGATGTCAGTAAGACCTCCAGTGAATACTTGGATAGTGACAGCCGGCCCAGCTCAGGTAATGTGCACTTGGCTATTTATTTCACGGGATGTGGTGCTGGGAGAACTGAAGAGTGTCAACTGCTAAGGAAAACTCCCTGTATTGTTTGGTCAGAAACAGTGCCCCATGGTTGAGGTGGAGAGTAGTCATCTGGCATAGAGCAGACTCATGGAGCTGATAGGAATTCTGCTGAAAAGCTGATTAAGTTGGAAAGTATTCATTCACTCAAACAGTATTTTTTCTGGATGTTTTTAATTTTATTTTAAAGTGAACCTTGTAGCCACATATGGAAGGAGGAGGAGACGTACTTATTAATTACCTTAATTATTTATTACCTTATTATTATATACCTTAGTTATTACTTACCTACATTAACTACTCAGTGTAGAATGACCATTGACAAAGTGGTCACTTAAAAGAACTGAAGGAGACCAACATCCATATCAATGCTCTGCCTTAATCCAAGAAGGTTCTGAGCCTCACTAAAGCTCACTAGTATTGGAGCGCTCAAGCCAAATGAATGTTTGATCATTTATGTACAAACAAAACAGCTCTATTAAAAGATACTGAGAAGAACCACCCTGAAAGTTTGCTGAGTAAAGATCTCATGGACAGAAAAATACTGGGTATCAGGTTACTGGTGTGGTTCACAGAGAGAGTTGTACTGCAGACTTTTATAGCTAAGGTGTCTGTTAAAACTGGTTTCTGTTATCTAGTCTGAGACAATGAAAGTAGTTCTTTAAAAACAGAATTTTGCTAAGCCTCAAGTCTTCAGTGAGACAAGGAAAGATTTATTTACTTTTTATACAGCATACAAATTTGCAGCCTAGTACTTAGAGGGGGCATAAAAAGTGCAAGTTTCTGTTGAGCATTTAAGTTCAGGAGTTGTGCACTTAGGCACATGCACATAGTTCAAAAGGAAACAGCTTCTTTTCTGTTATAGAAAGGAATAATAAAAATTCCTGTCTTGAATTTATACAGAGCCTTTTTTAATACTTCCATAATTACTTGGCAATGATCTCAAGACCTGGAGAGAGAAGATAGCCTCCATTCTCTGCTCTTAGACGTTCCAGCAATCATAGGCTTGGCAGCTCTGATCATAGGCTAGTTTTACTCTACTTTCCCATCCAATCTGTGTTTCTATTCACCCAGCACAAGTTACAACAGTGTAAGAAGGCCCTATTTTACACCAGTTGCATAATAGTCCCCAAAGACATTCTCCAGTGAAGAACTGGGCGTGATGGTGCTACACTTCACCCATCCCACCCTCAGAACTAAGCAGGCATGTGCGTGCCAAGCTGGCTCAGGGCCTAAGTAAATATGCAGAAGCCCAGTAAAGTTAGATTGAATTAGAGTATACCTCTGCTAATGTTACCTAAATAAATGTCATAAATTTAGGCTTGTGGCACATAGCAAATGAAGATTTATTTTATTCTCTGCATTTTTCTTCTACAGAGCATGTTTAGTTACTCTAAGTATGAAATATCCTATTTATTTTAACTCTGCAGGATTCTATGACCTGAGCGACGGTGGTTCTTGCTCACTGTCCAATTCTTGTACGTCTGTGTACAGTGAATCCATCTCCTCGTCCCACACCAGTCTCTTGCCCAGCTCTCAACACCCTAGAGCAAGGCTCAGTGTGTTTGATTACCGACCCAAATCTGCAGATGAAACTACTGTGCACACCACCAGCTTCCAACAGCAGGGAACCTATGTCAGCGATGGATGTCGGATTACAGCCAGCAGAGACATTTCTGTGGCTCCTGCCAGGTCCAGACCAAGGCCCGTTTCCACAGGTAATTGATGGCAGAACTGGATACTTCATTCAAGAGAAGAGCAGATTCCTGGTTATTACTTTTAGGACCTTGTATACCAATGTTTAATCAATATATAGCTCTCCTTTTCAATACACAAAGCGAGAAATTGATCAAAACCGCAGAGCCAAACTGTTTACTGTCCGACTTTCTCTTGTCTCCATACTCAGATATTTTTAAACAAATACAAGGATGAAACAATAACAACTACATGGATGAAACAATTACAAATGTGAGGCCTCTGCATTTAGAAATGGAAAAATTGTGTGTGAGATAAAATTGTAATGAATGTTAAGATACTTTTTTTAATTGATCTGCATGTGAAATCAGAACATCTTCAATATTTGAAATACCTTGTGTGAAGGTAGAGGAATGTATGAAAGATGTAAAGTGAACTCAAAATTCCATATTTATTCAAATTATGCGGACTCAAACAATAACTCTGTCATAACTTATTATGTATAGTTAGGGACAACAGAGGCCAAATGTTAATTGACTATCTAGAAAGCAGTCATGAGCCTAATAGTGGATCGACCCTATTAGTCTGCATCATACCCTTAGACAAAATGTACAAGTCCATTAACATTCCAGATCTCTTGTTTACCATCTGTGAAGTGACATCATATCACTTCTTATTATGGATTCTTCCATGGCCTCAAAGCAATATTTTGTTAGTACAGTTCCTATAGTGATCCAGTGAGATGTGTGACAGTTCCATTATAGAAATAGAGAAGCAATAGGGAGCATCATTCCAAGTACTGTGTCCCTCTGGAATCATTCCCACAACTATTTGATGTGAGCTACCTCACATTTGGCTTGCTTGGAACAGAAACAAAGACCTGTTCTATATCTATGTGTGCAGACACACCTGAAGGGATGGAAGTAAATTATAGCATAAAAGCAAAGTCTTCTCAAGGCTTGTCAAAGGCTGGGGATGAAGCTGAGCTTAATGATCTGTGACTTCCATGTTCAGATTACAGATCTTTTGCTCAATCAGAAACTTTCCTGCCTTGCAACAGTTTGCTGAGACCCCCGAGGCTTTATGTTTTTTTGGATCTAGAGATAGACTAGCTAAAAAAGGAATAGCTGATATTGAGGGGTGTGGGAGAGAGGCTACAGACCTCCTTTCTTTTTCCACCAACATCTCCTTTCTTCCTGGCTACAACCTCTTACTTTCTTCCTTATGAGAAACGTAAGTAGTGGGGTAGTAGTGGGTTAGTCTTGAAGAAACAATTCTTACGAAGTTGACCACATTGCAAGAAGTGAAGCAAGGTGTTACTTCAGAAAATCATCATTTGGAGAGGGATAGAAATTTCTCTTTTCCACTCCTTAGCTTGCCCCAACAGGTAACTGCTGGTACAAACCAACTGCCATTTCTTTCAGTGGCAATCAGTGGCAAGCAGACAACTTGCTGAGACACCACAAGCACAGCTTTCTTTTGACAGCTTCCTGGTTTGTTTGCACAAGAGAGCACCATTACAAGCTGCCAACAATTTCCTAAAGAATTTTCATTATGAAATTAAGTTGTTTGGGAAACCATCTTCCTCATCTTTGCTGTAGCAGGTCTGTGAGTGCCTTAGGTAGGACACTGCAGAAACCCCAAATTTTGGAGTCTTTCTAAAGCTTCCTGTCCCAGGACATAAATAGCCACTGTTTGGGAATTATGTGGTTGAGTTTGATGGTTGGGTTTCGTGTTAGCATGAAGCAGCCAGGAAAGTAGTTAGGTGAGAATTTGTTGGTGCTGAAGTCTGCATTGTTGTACAGAAAAATCCAAGCTAACTGATTCCAGTATTCTTAGTCCCAGAGGTAACACAGCATCATAATGCTCTATTGGATGACGTGTCTGGACGGAATAACCTTTCTTCACACAGGAACACAGCCTTTCCTCTCTGTGCACAGGGGATGCTTCTGAGAGAAAGGTGCAGCAGACAAGAGTAACTTAGAGCAACCTTGACAGTACTCCAAAATTGAAAAGATCTGAATTGGTGGCCATAAATGTCATCTTCATGGACTGCTCTTTCCACCTGCCTGAGTAGTTACCCTTAGTTTTTTTTTCCTCTGTCAAAGTAAAGGTTCTTTAGTTCATTCTTCTACGGCTTCTCTGCTAAGAAATAAAAGTAATCCCTTATTTTTGTTTAGTTGGGTGCCTGTTAGTGTGTGACATTTTAGAACATTTTTATATATGCACAGATTTACTTTCATCCAAGTAGCAAAGTTTAAGTTTCTTGCAAACGTGAGAGTTTTATTATTGGCATTAAAAGGCATTCTAATCTCTGTTATGCTTAGGTGAATAAAAGCTTTAAAGTAATTCAGTGACCTTGGGAGACTGAAATTACTTTTTTTTTCATGCTACTGATTTTAGTAAAAGCCATCACATCTGAGATAACACTTTTAGCATGAGCAAGTTTGAATGTAATTATCTGTGATTTAATTAGGTTGTTTATTTTCATGCACTGTGTAGGTGACTTGGAAAGACTCACTCCAGGAGACGCTAGATTTCAGAAAGAGATGGATCCCAAATCCATGTTGCCTCTGTGCCATAACGGAGACATGCACTTGCTCAGCGTGGACCCCAAATTCCAGAATGACTTGATTTCCAAGAATGGCATTGATGTGTATCCTTACCCAAGCCCCCTTCATGCGGTGGCTTTACAAAGTCCCCTCTTCTCCCTGGTGGGCACATCCCCAGAATCGGACTTCCAGGCTCCTCCCAGCAAACCTATTCCTAGTGTGACAGGTCCCAGCTTGATTAGGACTAGACCAACCACTGAGGCCAAGCCAGGGGGTTACATCAATAAATTACTGCAGCTGACGAGATGCAAAGGGAACAGTCAGGCTGATGCCAGTGAGTGGGTTCCAACAAAGAGCCAGCCAGCTGCAGTGCACCAGAGACTCATTATAACCCCCAGCGCCGGTGGAGTGAAAATTAACAGCAGCAGTAGCCAGCTGGAAAAACAGGCGAGTTCTCTGGAAAGTAACAAAGCTGAAGGGAAGCTGTCAAGAGAGGTGTCAGAGGGGGAATGTGCCAAGCAGCAGGAGACCATGCGCTGTGTGAATGAAGAACAGCCATCCACTCGGCCTGACACAGAGCCATCAGCTGTGAATAGTTGTTATACTGCCAAATCAGCAGCAAGGAGTTCTCCTCTGGCAGAAGCAATGGATAGCAGCACAGAGCACAGTCCATCCTACTCGCAGCTGTGCCAGGAGGACTCCAGCCCAGACACCTGGAATGCTAAAGCTGTCCCACCCAGAAAGCTGCCCCTCAAAAGGTGTAGCAATGCCAAATCAACTAACATTGGGGGTCATGAGCGAGTGGCAGGAACTGAGTTTGTTCATGCTCAGTTTGTCCCTGCAGAATCCCACCAAGTCCGGGTAAAGTTTGCCAGCTCCAAAACAAAGGCAGTGAAGATAAAGAGGAGGAACAGTGAAAAGGTACTGCGGCCTGGGAAGCAAGCCTTCTGCATGGAGAAGGTAAGAGGGTCCCATGGGGCCACCAGGCTGTCTGCCGAGTGGAATCAGCCCCAAAGGCCACAAGGAGTGAAGAATCTCATGCGGAGACCTTCGTATTCTGGTGACGTGACTGGCAGGTCATGTTCGGAGTCTAGTCTGTTCCCTGTGCAAGTCAGGCTCCCCACCGTGTCATCCAGGCCAGAGCTCTACGGAGCCTCTGCCAATCCACTGCATTCCCTCGAAGCAGGTTGTGTAGACGCAGCCAACAAGAAGAAGCAGCGCAAGTGGCAGTCCACAGTGGAGATCTCTGCCAAGGCCAACCTGGCCAGCCTGTCTCATAGCTTTGGCCTGGGAGCGCCAAGGCAGCCAGCAAGGAGAGCCGGTGTCCTGCGCACTGTCAGTATGAGGGCTCGCTCCAAGAATCAGCGCCACGGAGATTATGCCAAAAGTGAGTCAGATCACTCCGAGTACTCTGCAGACTGCGCTTCCCTCTTTCACTCCACAATCGCGGAGACCAGTGAAGGGGAGGTCAGCGATTTCACAGCTAACCGTTTTGGGGACAGCGAGTCCAGTGAAAGCGATTCGGATGGCAGCAGTAACAGTAGCAGTCTTGCCCTTGATTACGATGAGGGGGATGAAAGTGAACTGATTTGGCCTGAAGGTTCGGTCAGACAACTGGGGACTGTCCAGGCCTCTTCCAAGCCTCTTCCCCCTGTGCCCAAAATTTGTCGCATCAAAGCTTCAAAGGCACTAAAGAAGAAAATAAGGAGATTCCAACCTGCCTCTCTGAAAGTCATGACCATGGTTTAAGGGAGAGCAAGCATCTGTTTCTTATAGTGAGATATCCTGCTGGGTCTCATTTGCAAAACAGGAGAATGCATGTGCAGAGAAAAGGACTTGCTGAAAGGAACTGTGAACAATCCCTGAATCTACACAAGGGATTTCATTAATGCCTGGACATAAATGTCACTGTATCCAGTTCCCTCTTTTGCCATTTATTCTGTAAATATGAATCTCTGTGTATATTATGTGATGCCTTTTTTTTACTATCCAGAAGGGTCACCATGGTGAAAATAAAAACATCCTCTGCAGTAAGATTTTACAGGCAAACCTTGGTGGTTTGTTAACCATAGGCACCCACCGAATCAGTCCCAGACACAAAGGCTTCCTAAGAGCAAAGTGTACTTACCTCTTGTGAGGAATTCTTTGCGGTCTGAAGTCTGCATTAACCATCTAGTTGTCATTGTGGTCATATGGAAAAGCTCTGTGTTCGAAATAGTTTTGCTTTCTTTCAGATCAGCCATCCCATGCCTTCTCCCAAACATCAGGAGGACAAGTCTGTTCTTCCATAAAAACATAGTATGTTTAATCCAGAAGATAAGTGTATTTGTGAATGAGAACAGGACTTCAGTTTGTTTCCTTTTTTCAAAACTGAGAGTATAGGGTTGTTTTTTTCAACCCTCCTCTTTATGTTTCGTGTTATTGTTCATTTGTTGAATGGATAAAAGAACATGAGGGCTCTGTGTCACAGTATATGAATAGCTGGGACTGAAATTACAGCTTTTCCCCTGAAATTGCAAACTCAATAAATACTATTTAATGTACTTCTGAAAGTTCTGCTTGTCTGACTTTGATGTCTAAAGAAGGTTATTCTGATCTGTAATGTCATGTCAGGAATGCAGAAGAGCTTTTTTTGGTGAAACATATCTGTGTTTTTATGATCACTGTGCAGAGGTGTTCATTTATATTTTCGGAGGATCTCTGTAGCTCAGTCAGAACAGGGTCTATTCACTCTCTTCCTCAGGAAACCTGAGGTTAAAATACCTGCTTCTAAATGAGAGAATTGGAAAGCAGCATTTTTATCAAAGACAAGGTAGTGTTTAAGCAACTCACTTAAATTGATGCAATTTTGTCACAAGACACTCTTAATTTAAAACATGTAATTATGTATACGTAGTGTGTTTTGAATGCATTTGAGGGCACCGTTGTGAAGCTTTGTGTCAATGTCTAAAAGTCAATTTTTTGTGTTCAGATAAGCAGTCCTAGTTCTTTCTTCTGAGCACAGCAATCTGGAAGCTGAGCTGAAGTTCACCCTGCATTTACAAAATAGCAGGTATTATCCTCCTATCCTATTTCAGTGCCCAATCTGAATACATTCCTGGCCTAGGAGACACAGGCATTACCTCATTCAACTGTCTGTATTGGGTCTGAAACAAAAAACAAGTGCTTTGCAGAAACTGGGTAAAAGAGTGCTTGTTTACTCGAAGGGTTCATTAGCAAATAGAAGTATTGAAAGATTAAACTTTTACCCAGTGTCTTCTATTCTTTGGAAGCTATGTTATGTTTTTAAACCACTCTGTTTTCAAATAATTTTTGGAAAATAAGAGTAGTAAGAGTTATGTAAAGTGATTTAAGTCAAGTGTTCTAGCTAGCGCTTACTGTAACTAGGAAAATATTACACTTTAGTAAGAGAAATATGTTTAACATTTTTTCATGGTTGCAAGAGTATTGGACATAATCACCCCAGTAGGATTAATGGAAGAATTTTGCAGGTCTGGCGGTGGTTTCTTGTTCAGCACGTCTAGCAACAGAACAAACAAAATAGTGATTTATGCTTTGTTGACTTTTTACACCACAAAAGGATTCTTTTTTCCATTAACACAACAGGTTTCATTTGGAGCAGTGTGTCAAAAGTTACATATGATCCTTTAATCCATGGATTTTTCTGTGTTGGGGTGGGGTTTATTAGTTACATAGGAATTTTGAGGGTGTTCTTTTCATGAAGGAGGAAATTGTTCCTAAGTAGAAAACTGCTCTGGGTAGGAGCGTTCTGAAACCTGGTAAAAACTGCCGCCCAGTAGCTCCCTGTCTTTTTATCAGAGTAAGCTCAAACAATAAGTTTGTGGTCCCACAACTCAGTAAATCCCGCTTTAGGGTTCTTAATACTCTGTCAGAAATGTTGCCAGACACATGATGAAAGTGCTGATCCAGAATGAACTCACGCTGCCAATTCAAATAAAGAAAAATGATGACTTAATTTTGTACTGACAGGTTTTGTGCCAGATGAGGTATCAGTGCTTCTACAACTCACTTTCTGCCAGGTCAGATACCGTCTCTCCTCCCAGTGCCAGCATAAAGCCAACATAAAAGCATAAATCTGACACATCATCCTGTGCCTTGGCTAATTTGACAGAAACATGTGCCCACACTTGATGCAGGGGAAACCTGTGGTGCTGGAGAACCCCAGCAATGCAGAGAAGCTGCTCTTAATGCTGAGGCATTACCATGTGCAGTGATGCTACTGAGTTGTGATTTTTTGGCAAGGGCAGAACTGGTAGTGTTACCTCTCTGTACTCTGGGGCATTGGACATTCTCCCTAGCATTGTGCTTTGGAAACACTGCTTTCCTCTGCTGGAGCAGAAACTACACTGGGACCATAGCTCTGGAGCGAGGAAGTAGAACAACGCAAAGTAGGGCAGGAGACTTGGGTGGCTGATAGTCCAGATATCCTAGAATCAAAAATATGATAATAGTTCAGGACACTGTAGTACATTTTATTGGCAAGTACACTGAGAATTTTGATAACCACAGATATGAATGTGATGCCTCTGTCCATCAGAGATTGAGCTGACAGCACTCCAGAATACCTGCCGCCTAATCAAATGCATCTGAAGCATACTTAAAACCAAAAAATGCCAATAAATATTCTGATGCACTATTCTTTCATGTGTATGTACTAAACATCATAAAAACATCTCCCAGCTTCGTATGAAGCCTCATCATGAAAATAAGGGTTGCCTAGCCTTACTCGTGATCATGGCCATACAAAATAGAAGTATTCACTGCCTGTTTTCCCTTCCAGAAGGAATCCACAAAATCTTTTTACCTTGCGGTATTTTAAAGGCCCAAGAGAATGCAAAAAATGTCAGTTGGTGATTCAATTAGAAGTCTAGCACCAAACCTGACACACTTCAAGATCGAGAAGTTTAGCACTTTCACTGTGACTTGATTAGCAAGTGTATGGCTGCTTCAGAGCAGCTTTATGCAGTATCTCTCTCTGTTGCAGTAGCTCCAAGCTCTAGTGAATCAAAATCATCCACTGCTGAAAGCTGCGTGCCAGATCAGCAGTTTCCCTCTGTCATAGGCAGACATTTACACTTCAGTGTAGGAGCAAATTGCTCCTAAACCACAAAGGAAAGAAAAGAAAGTTAAAAAGGGAGAACAGAAAGGGATTAAGGAAGCTTTAAGAATAATTTGCAGAATAGATCATAGTTATGGTTTTAAAAACTTCATTAATCCTTTTATTACTCAAACAATTTTGGAACTGGATAATTACTAGCCTTCTTGGCCATGACACAATCTTAAATTTTCTAGTCTACATCCATTACCCAAAATACACAGTAGAGTCAGAGAACTGATGTTTTGTTGGAGGCACCATCCTTCAGACCAGACCTTTTTTTGGAATGACGTCTGCTCTAGCAGGGCACTGGTCAAAAGAAAGGCAGTTATCATGTGGTAGATCTCAAAACCAGCTATGAATGATTCTCATGCTGGTGAACTTGATCCCAGTGGATACTTTAAGGCTGTGCTGGAGTCTGTTTTGTGGTTTTTTCCCCATCCTAGTCTAAAGCTCTGAAGGGGTGAGAGCAGAAGGTGAGAGGTGCTGCAGGAGCTGCTGAAAGGCAGGCGATAGTACCAGCTCTTTGGAGAGTGAGTTGCTGCCAGCAGAACAAGGCAGGCTGAGCATTGCACCAAAGGGCTCTGGTAGTTCCAGCATCACCAGCCTTTGCTAGCTTTTTTCAGAGCTAACAAAGGACTGTATCCAGCTAGCTATCAGGACTGTAACCCAGCCCCACACTGCAGTGCTGGAATTTGGATGCTAACTTGAAATACAGGCCACCAGCACCCAATGCCACAAGCCAATCCCTCCTGAGCTACAGGGTCAGGGAGTGTCCCAACCCAGAGTCCCTCCAGACTACCAAGTGCAAAATCCCCAGTTAGGCCAAGATTGCTCAAAAGAAATATGCAGCAAAATAAGGCATGTGTGACTGCTGTCTCTGACAGGGAATAAGAACAGCATGCCACAGAAGGACTGTCTTATAGCTGCAATTCTGAAGCAATAACAGCGGTTTTCATTTGCCAGCCCCTTTCGAGACCTCCTCAACCCTACTGAGGCTGAAAGGATCACCCCAGCTGTGCTGAGTGGAAGAGAGTAGCTCTGCTTCCAACCACAGCAGCCCATCTATCCTGCACACCACAGCAAACCCTTTGATTCCTGTGGAGAGCTGTAGTACCTATTGCTCCTTAACCACGAACTCAATCCTCCTCACTGAACAACCGCCCCAGGAAGCTTCCCTGAGATGAGCAGCTGGAATGTCCATGCAAAGGGAAGAACATATGTTAATCTGGAATTCAAGGAGTCCTACGTCTGAAACTTGCCTTTGAGGAATACAAAATTACAATTACACCAATATAGCATTTAAGCAGTTTCCCATATCTTACATGGATCTTAAGGAAACCTGTAATTCCAACATTAGCTGCTACTCTGCATGGACAGCTACTGCGATACTTCAGCTACAGATGAAGAGTGATCAACAGTAAAATGTTCAACTAAGGTCAGTTTTTTGGTGTTTGTACTTTTCAGGTTTGAAGCCATCATAGTATGCCTAGTTAAACTGCAATGTAGAACATTAGCAGAATAACAGCTGAAATGAGCAGAAGTTCAGTCCCCATCAATTCTACTAATTCCATGTATTATCATTATAATCAAGCCTGGAGACTATTGTAAGCTAATACTGATTTTTTTTTTTTCCAAGCATTCCAGTGTTTTTCCTTTCTTTTCCCGTCTCAGCATTTGTAAGTAGGGATGGAGGGCATCAAATTTACCCATGACACAATTCCTATCATGTCACTGGAGCTACCCCGCATTTATGCCCCCTCACGCTGTTCTCAAGATGTCACCAAGTGGGTTGATTGGCATGACAGATGGAAAAGTAGGAGGATTTCAGAACTCGCTTTCATTCTTGATTGGACTGCAGGCTGTGGAAATAGCTATGTTTCTGGCTAGTTTGGAGGGGGAGAATGCTGCTGCCATGTCACATCTGTGTTAGTGATGGATCAGGGGAGATGGTTAGGGCTTTGCACAGTGATGGCATATCATGTTTATTCTGGTTTTCAAAACACAAACTGAAAGAGTATCAGCAGTCTGCTGATTCTGTAAAGCTGCAAATCCAGAGGAGAAAGGCCATGGATCATATTGCCCAGGCAGCACTGATCAGGCAATACTGAACCAAACTGTAGACTTACAAGCCCCAAATGAATAAGTTTTGGAAGACTTGAATAACTGGATGTGATCAAAAGCTCTGTCAAATCACTCTGGATGCCCAGGATTGAGATGTCAGTCTAGCAAGTTGCTCTGAGAAATACGCATTACTTCAAACCTTCAGTCCTACATTTACACATAATATTTTCTCTCCTTTCCTAGGGTCTCAAAAGTGACTTTAAAAAAGCTTCTAACTCATGCAATACGTCGTTATGATTAAGACTCTATCAAACTCTTCTACAATTTACCAGACGGAATGGTATGGACATTGACATTCTAGACAACAAGTATACTTCAGCAGGAATCCAGAAATGAAACTGGCACCCCACAAGACAAGTGGTAGGATCAACAAGATCTTTGCTACTTAACATATAAACCCAAGACTTTGTCTGGACCACTGCAATGCTGAAACGCAAATAAAATCTTACATCTTCTAAGGTTATTAGCTCATTCATTCATGAAAGCCAAGAAGTTCAATTATGAAAAGAGTTTAACCACTGTCTGGGTAGATACAGAATTTTGCAGAAAATGCCGATAGTATGGCTTTAGATCCATTTTTCCTTGTTTTCTACTTAACCTTCCCTAAAGAATACAATGAAAAGAAAGGAAGCGGGAGTTCATTTTCATGCTCTTTATTAGGAGGGTCATCTGACTTAACACACAAAAGAGCAAGACCAAAAACAGATGTGGCCAGGATGAAAATTGGTTGTATCTTAAAAATGCAGTGCAGAAAACCATTTTTTAACCTATCCAATGGCAAGAAAGGAAGAAGTTAATGGCTAGAGCATACACAAGTTTTCCCATGGATCATTGGAGTTAAACAAATTCCTTATCTCAGATGCAAATTATGGTAAAGGACTGTGTGAAGATAAATTATTCCCCAAGGGAAGGAAATTTTCCTGATTCTATACTGAGTGTGATCACTAACTGTGTGGCTCACCATCCTTCTGTGCATAACCAAATCAGTATCTCATCTTGTCAATATTTCTATTCCACTGTGGCACTGGGGAAAGAACAGGGTGCTTATCAGCTACACTGTGGCCTCTGCACGAGGTCTCAGAACTGGACAAAATTCTCTATGCTTCATAAGGACTAAGGTTTATGAAGTTACTGCTTGGAATGGAAATTTGCTGTACACCTTCTTAGCATTAGATGTATATATGGATATTTGGGAAGAGGAAGTTTGTGGATGGGTGAATGTGATTATGTCCACAGACATAATGGAATTGGAATTCTGCATTGGAATCAAAGCAGAAAGCTTTTTGGACTACTTTATCTTGTCACTGACGCTGACTCTATTTTCCAAAAAAACGAGGTCTCAGAACTGGAAAGGTAGTGAGAATGAGATTAGTACTGTGAACATTTCCCTATTTTGTTTTCATCACATCTGTTGAAGCTAATAAGTTTGGGGATGGTTCTAACAAATATGACTATAAAGTGGGTTAAATTTCTTGAAAATAATTTGGTGATTTTTTTTTTTTCCTTAAATCAAGATCTTCAGGAAAGCTTCCTGTGTGCTTCCCTGATTTATACCTGAACTCTGAATCATCTGAAATACACTCATAGCCATCTATTAGAAATTTCTGACCCTTTTACTCCCACTATCAAAAAAGTGGGCTTATGTCGCACATGTACAAATTACCTCTGATAAAATGAATATGATTGTAAAATGTCTTTTCTAGCTCTTCACACTACATTTAGATTCTGTGATTTTGATTATGTTTTATCCTGTGTCTCCTTTGTTGTCACTGGGGCACTGAAATTGATACAATACTCGTATGCCTACAACCACAGCTTTATAACCAGTATTTATATTGCATAGGCTGCGTCTAGGAGGTCAGAGAAAGGTAACTATGAAGAGCAAGCCTAATGCCAGCAGGCTTAACTACACTCTACCACAGTATGAACTTTCATTGCAAATTTTTAGGAACTCACAAATCAAATAAAGCTGAAAGCCCACATTTTGTCTCCTAGGTGCCCAAGATGAAGAGGACTTCAGAATGAATCTATAAAACCAAAAATAAGAGGAATTCCAGGAGAGCTGAGATGAGAGGAAAAGAATTTCACAGTCTGATAATATGTTAATACAAATCAAGGGGAAAAGCTCTCCATACATGGTGTTAAATGAGTGCAGAGGACTGACAGGCTGCAAGACAGGCAGGCAGAGTGATAAAAAGGGACACTAAAGCTCTGTTATTATAAGAGGGTTAATAATTTTCTAGCACTGTGGTTGGTATATAATCAGAGCAGCCTCCCACATTAAGTAACAGAAACTCATCGGGGTTAGGAGCCAAGTATCCCAAATGCATTTGCATCATCTGCAGTCAAAGGCACCCTCCCAAGCCCAGCCTGGGCGTCAACTGCTTGGGGGTCACCTTTCCTCGAGGCTTTTCCTGCACCCCATCCCCTCCACCCAACCTCTGTCACTTCCCTGGCTGCTGTGTCCTGTGCCTGCAGCCAAGAACCTTCCTCCAGAGGAATTCCTCTCCTTTTTTTTTTTTTTCTAGAAGAGTCATCAAGTTATAAAAATTAGCCTCAGAGCATGCAGATAGCTTTTAAAAAGAGAATGTTTGGCCATCTCACCTCAACCAGCCTTCAGAAATGTACTCTCATGGCTCATGTTCATTTGTATGGATGACTCTGGAGTATGTAATTTGGGCACACTGGCTGTTAACTGCCCTAGATGTCAAGGGAAGCTACTGCAGAGAAGAATGCAGCTCAGGCTAGAAATTAAAACCAAAAAGGCAATAACCAGACCCTCCACTGTCCTTTTTTCAGGTGCAACTACATATTTCATGCAAAGCAGCCACCACGCATCTTGGGTTGCACATTATGCAGGGGAGAATGACCCCACTTGACACATCACCCCTGAGTGTCCTCACTCACCACATCAGTTCAGCTCCTTGACACCTTTTTGGAGGATGATCAAGCTCCATGTTGTTGGTGTGTGCTGAAAGCTCCACAGTCAGCCATGAGAAAGAATAGAAACAAAATATCTCTGTTTTGTACAAACTGTTCTCTATACCATCATCTGTGATTACATACTATAATTACAGAGCTAGTTTCTCCCACTTTCCCCCTTACACAATGCTTTCCCTGACTTTTCTGAGATGGCCACCCCAGCCTGCTGAGGTAAGAGCATAACCTGTGGAAGCCAGGCTCCACACCTTTTGCTGTCTGTCTGTCCCAACATGTGCTGAGAAGCAAAGACGTGACCTGCAGTTTCCTTTATCACAACAGACTTTGCTTCCTGAGATGCCTCTCTCTAAAAGTTGACGCTGCCTAATTCTCTGATGAAGTGCTATTTTTTGCGTATTCCAAGATCAATTTGAGCCCAAATTGCCCTGAATAAAATCACCTTTCATAATAAAATTCAGTGTGATGATGTGGCTTGAAATAAAGGGCCTCTGTTTATATTTCCCTATGAATTTAGATCATATCAGCTTTTCAAGTATAAGAAGGCCCAGTTTGCATACAGTCTATAAAGAATATACTATATACATATATATATGTATATATATAAATATTTACTGTGTATGCTATAAGTATACAGACTTATACAAGACTGTAAGAAAGCAGTTAGGATAATTACTGTCTTCACTAGACATGTATTGCTAAAAGAAATCCACAGCAGGAATACAATAAATAAAGTGTCTATTGTAATATATAATAAAGTCATTGTATATTTGGCCTGAGTAGCTGCACAATGCCACGTCAGTTTTAATTGCTCTCACTTATTCACATGCCTGTAGGAAAAGCATCTTGTTTCTGTAAAGCTGAAGGTCTGTCTTTGAGATAAAAAGTCTCCTATCTATGATTTACTTGGCTTCCTTTGATAAAAAGCTCTGGATAATAATTGCGGTTTTCTTTGAATATTCATCCAAGAAGTTATAAAACTATGTTTAAAGAAGCAAACAGATAATTAAATCTTTCCTGAAACAAACCTGATTTTTAAAGAGACTCAGAGCCAAAATTATTTCTGTTTTTTAAACTCACCTCTAGCATTTCAGTAAGCATTTGTGAATTCAAGAAAGATTAAACCAAATCTCTGGAAGAATATGCTGCTTTTTCCAGCTAAACTTTAGGAAGAAGATTATAAAGTGAAGTTGTATGTTGCCAGGAATTTGCCTTCAATGGAAATTATTCCATTATTTCATTAAAGGACCTTTTTTCTCTAAAAGTAGCACTTGCCATGTTGTCATTCTGAAAAAGAAAATATTTTTCTCCATTGTCTCATCTGTAATCTGTGGCTTGTAATGTGCAGGAGGTCAGAATAAATCCTTCTATAATCCTTTTGAGCCTTAGCCTATGAACT
This sequence comes from Oxyruncus cristatus, assembly GCA_013399855.1. NCBI lineage: Eukaryota > Metazoa > Chordata > Aves > Passeriformes > Cotingidae > Oxyruncus > Oxyruncus cristatus. Next base: position 234,332 of record VXAY01004360.1, read on the forward strand.
TTTATTCTGTTTCCCATAAAGTATTTCCGTTTTTAGGGGAGAGCAATGGTTAGATCACAAAGCAGTTTTAAAACTTTCCCAGCAAGCTAGGGGGAAAAGTCTCTTCCAAGGCCTTAAAGGCAGGTATCAATGGATTTAGGAAGGAATTTGTTACGTCTGTCTTAAGGCATCTAAAATTTAGGAATCTGGGCTAAACCAGTCTCTTAGTCACCTTGCACTGCCAGCAGGGAGTGAGTAGCACAGACACCAGCAAGGAAATTACCTCATTCCAAACAAGGTCTCGCAGATAGGTGGGCTGTATCGTTTTCGGGAAGGACTGACTGTAAGAAGCCAAAATTCCTCAGTTCAGCAATACCTGGCTTTTGAATCAGTAACATCAGACTAGACACGTGATTTCTGAGGGTGTGGGTAGCTGCTTTTGGTTGTATATGGCTGTCACTGAGCTATCTAAGGAATTGTTAAAAGAAACAGAAGAAGATTAATATGTTTTGGGTTTTTTTATAAAGGAGCTATTTTAGAGAGTCCTGGCAATGCTGGCAGTTTCATGGTAGGCACGGCACATAAATGCACAGATGATACAAGTAAGAGCAAGCCATAGCACGTACACAGCATAGAGGTGTAACGCTGTAAATTGTGTCCAAATCCTAGATTAATCTAAGAATAAAGAAATTAAGCAGGAATCTACCAATCAAAAATTGTCACATTAAAAATCCCTTGGACCCATGCTTTTCTTTCTTCTTTTACTTCTGCAGAAATAATGAATTACTTTTTACTCCAGAGGATACTAAAGCTTGAACAGACTTGCAAAAACTCAGTATTACCTAATAACGTCTGGAAAGTCACAACATCGACCCTTTTAGACTTTAGCACGTAGTGCTGTGTCCCTCTTTCTTTGGGCCTTCAGTTACTGTTCTGCTCAATAATCTGTTTAAGAATCAAATAGGCCAGATTACCATTCCTGTGCACCTTATGTAGTCACTTAAAGCAAATCAAAGGGAATTTGCACATAATTGGTTTTCATGGGCTTTGAAAAGCTCAGCTAATTTTTAAAATGGTTATTTTTTCATATGACTTCATGCTGTTCCAAAAGCAAAGGAATGAAAACTTACATTCTTTCCATAGGGAAAAAAAAATAATAAAAAAAAATAAACTTTCTCTCTGAGTTACAGTTAAATGACCAAACATTCTTCAGTTCTGGGTAAAAGAAATAAATTAAAAAAAAAAAAATTCTCTGTATTTGTCATTGTCCAAAATCCAAGGCATGATCAAAGCTCCATTCTGGACTAAAATAAAACTGTTCAGTGGAAACAGAGAGTATGTCTTTGGTAGCCTGGGTGCCTACTAGTCCTGTATCTCCTCTATCAACAGGAAATGTGCCTGTTTCACAAGGACCTCCCCATCTATGGCTATTCTAATTCCTTCATATATCTGAGCTGTTTTCATACAGTTTGCAGTAGTCTGAATTACCATCAAACCTCTGTGGATTTACCCAAACACACAGTTGCATGTAATGAACTCAGATTTCCTATCACAAATATCCATGTGAAAAGGGGACTCTAAGCACAAAGTACTGCATCTCATTCCATTTGCTGATGCTAAAAGTGTAAGTAAATAAATTTACAGTAAAATCTACTCAAACACGCACACATACTCAGTTTTTGAAGCCCTGTGATGTAATTTACAGTAAAAACAGAAAAGCAAACTTTGAAGAAAAGAAGTTTAAAGGGGAAAAGCTTATGGGCGCGGAGACAGGGATTTTACCAGCAGGATACTCCATTGGGTAGTCTGAATAAAGGTAATAGGCATTCTTTTCCCTTTAGTAAGAGGTGCACTTTCCTAACTCAGTAAGGGAAACTGCTGAATAGTCTTGAGGGTTGCACTGCTGTGTTTGTTTCAGCTCTGGAATGTAATTTGGATATTGTCTGAGAGTTAAAAAAAAAAATTACAACAAACTTCAGAGCAAGTTCCTGCAAGCTCCATGAGCTCCTAGTGTACATATGAATGGGAAGGGACAATTTTCCTGCATGCCAGAGGAGAAGGGCAGCTTTTGATGGCAGGTCATTCAGCTATAGGGTGCCACAGGAATTAACTGTATCTTATGCAAGAGATAGCTTCCTCTGGTCTTAACTGAAAGCTCCAACCCAGGGGGTCTGGCAGGAATCTCAGTAACATTTCCATTTTGTTCAGCGCCATTTGGTTGACCAGTTCAAATGCACCTGTTTTCATAGAAACTGCTCTCTTTGTTCAGTGTACATTCCAGCACAGTGTTAAAAACCACCAAACATGGTCAAAAGGTCACTGCCTGTGTCTCAGTTCCACTCTAAGGACTGTTCAAAAACTGCAATTTCTCTTGAGTATCCTGCAGATCATCTAAAACATGATAAGAAACTGCACGCGCTTGTATGGGAATATTGGGGAGGAGCAGTTTTCTACTCAGATTTGCCATTACACCAGATGGAGAGTGCCTGGTATAACGAAACCTCAGCCCAGTCAGTAAATTATTGTGACATTATAATTATTCCTCAATTGGCTTTTTTTGGCTATCTGTTGGTAAAGCCCCTGTTCTTCTCCAGAAATTTCTCAGCTTGTGTGATTCTGTGCTGAGGGTTTGGCCGGTTTGTTTCCCCACTCATGCCCTTTCCCATGTCTGGAGAAATCTACCTTTGGTTTAATTACAAGCTGTTGGATATGCCAGCCTCTATCCTAGTGCTCCATAATGCACTAGCAGACTATGTGTGGCTTTAATTGCATAGTCAGCACGTGTGGGAGCAAGTCTTTCCTGTTACTAGTCAGGGCTTTTATGCACTTTATCCCTCACTTCCTCTTCCCCTGCTCTGTAGCCACAAATAATTCCACAAGGCAAAAGTCTTCAAGCCCAGTTCAGTGCTCACTGAGACAACAGAATTTGGAAAGGCTGGAATGAAATTGAAAGACCTAATGAAACAAATGACAGCAGCCAAACTGCTGTGCACAGAGACCCTGCATTTTCAGGGTTGTCTTGATAGCTCTGCCCTACCCAGAATTTCTCACACGCTATGAATGAGCCAGCTCCTGCTCTAAAAGACCTGTAGATCTCAGCCTCCCTCAGAAGTTTCCTAAATTTTTGGCATCCTCAACTTTCCCTATACATTTCCCTGGCATGTGCCTAAGGCATCCTGTCACATGTGGTAGATGCTGTGGGGCAGAGACTCCCTCTGCCTCTTCGCCTGCATTTACCTCAGCATTGTCTTGCCTGTGGCTGGCACATTCATGCCATCCCAGTGAGCATCCATGTAATAACAACAACAACAGGGATCTGATGAAGGGTGAAAAGGGACTGTTAACAGAGTAAGCAAACACAACAAACTTAGATCAGCCTTGCTGCTTCAGGAAAATGTGCCCTTTGCTGGTGACAAAATTCGGTATTTCATACACTCCTGCACTGCATTTCCTGTGAAATTTAAACTCAAAGGAAAAAGAATGCAGCCACAGCCTATTTGTCATAAGCTAATGGGAAGCTTCAGAAACTCCATCAATCATTTGACCTCTGTTCCATGTCCCCAGTGTCCTGATGGTTTATGCCTCACCTATGAAGTCCTCCTTGCTGCCACCCTCCTGTTACAGTGAGGTAGAGGGCCGAAATCCCCAGTTGTCCCATTCTGACAAACTGAGGGATAGAAAATCCCTTAAAATAAGTCTGAATGTGCACGTGAACACAGTCTGCGCTTACACTGTTGCCGAGATCTGCTGTGTAAACGTTAGACAGCCCCACCAGAGCTGGGCTTTTAATGAGTGTCATGGCCATTCCTTCACGGGCAAACCCAACGCTTTCCCTACTTTGTAACAAGCTCATTGTGTGTCTGCGTGGCGCGGAGTCTTTTCCAATGCATAATGGTGTCCCTAAGTGGATGCCTGGTTGTTGTTCGTAAATTAAGCGTCTTTTGTTTTTCCACCAGGAATCTTGGAGTGTCGAACTGATTGTCTGTTATCTGTCAAGGCATCAGTCAGCAACCCAGCAACTCTCTGCTGGAGACTGCCCTGCTTTTACAATTAGCAATAAAAAGCTTTTGTCGCTGCACAATGATGCTTCTGAGGTCTGGTGCAGGGTTTTAGGAGGGTTTTCTTAATCAACAATAAGATCAAAACCATACATATTCTGTTTGCTTTAACAGTGGACTGGAAAAGAAAATATTTAGCTCAAAGAGAAAGAAACACTTCCACATGCTGGAGTAATTATGCTGATGAATATAAGTAAGGTTTCAGAACATAATTTCCTACTTTTTCGTGCATTGTCTCCTCGTCTCTATTAATTTTAATGTGAAATGTTTTGAAGTACAATTCTACAAAGTACATTAAAAACTGAAATTGTAATTTACACCATGTTTGAAAGAAACTTAATCAGAACAAGATCGGCTTCCCTTCATTGTGTTATTTATATAAACAACTCTTTCAGAAATCAAGCACTTAAATAGACAAGCTGGATACAATTAGGGTCATTTGATCCTTCTCCTAAGCAATATTAAAGCCCACACATACTAATCATGAATCAGTCAGGGGATAGAAATGTTAATCCTAATTATGTGCAGCTTATTTGAGTACATTAAAAATGCATTTAATGCTACATCTGTCAGGGCAGTTCTAGGTACATTACTAGTTCATGTGCGGCATTAAGGCTTCTTATTTCTATCAGCTGTGGTCACAGGACCTATTGGATCTTGTGTATGGCAAAATATAGATTATACAGGCTTTAATTCAGTCTTTAAAGAGCCTCTTAATTTGTGAAAGCTTTAATTTGTATTAGATGTCTGGGTCTGAGGATTTGGCAAAGATGAGTAGGTTTCATTTTCTTGTCCTCCCAATGTATTATATTTGTGCCATGAAAAAAAGTGTGAGTAGAGTGTGTGTCCTGGGGCTGTAAATAACAGGAAAAGTTATAAACAACATGATTGAGAAGAAGTAACAGGAAAATTTCATGAAGATATCAAATAATACATTACACCTCGTAAAAAGGATATATGGTAGGAAGGTGGGAAAGAACAGCATAGAAGAGGAAAGACATAGTTTAATTTAGAAAATGTTATAGATTAGAACTTGTCAAAATAAAAACAGTCACACCATTATTTTTCTTTCATAATGGCCTACAAAAGGAATATATACAAAAAATTAATTTACGTAAAACAACCCTTGCAAACCTGGTTCAGGTTTACACATCATCTAGGAGACTGATGGACTCATCTAAAGCTCTCCCAATTGAGACCATTGAAAAAATCTGACTATTATGGGAGTATTGCACAGAAATATAGTTTATTAAGGATTTTTATAGATGTTCTATATACCTGCAAGTTCCTTGAGACATCTGTCCCTTTTTATGGGTTCCAAATTCTAGCAAAAATCTGTTGTATTCTGTGTAACGTAAAATCAAGTGAGCAAAAAGGTGTTAGAATGCAATGCTGTTGTTCAAATACAAAGCATGCTGTTGATGTTACAATGAGTTCTCAATAAATGCAGCAGCTGCAGTTTTTAAATCAACTTAACAGAAAAAAAGCTTTTATTAAACACCAAAACTCTACTCTTGATAATATACTGCCCATCCTGGGCCAGAGCTATCAGTCATTTCTAGCTTAGAACAGTTATATGCATATATATATATACACACATACATGGGTTCTGCATTTTAATACTTAGTATTCAATGACCCCCACAAAATTTGTGTAAGACTATTTATATTTTAAGAGCATTTGGATATATAAGGCAAGTTTATAGACACAAACTGAATTTTGTTTATCTACATAACATTTGTTCTCCCCAAGTAGTGGGGAGGAAGCATTTGATGTAACTATGAAAAAAATAGAAAGTTTAGAGCATTCAAATTGTATATTTCATACCAAAATCTTTGTCTCGGTTAATCTGCATGTGAATTTGGTTTCCTTCGTTATGTTTTGCCCCTATATTTAAATATGTTAGTCACATCAACAAGATTTTTCCTACATAATTTCTGGTAACTGGCCTTTCTGTGATGCCTGGCATGTGATATTAATAGTCAGTCTTCCTATAAAATGTACTCCCTGAAGAATATGCTTTGTAATTACGTTTCAGTAAAATGTGCCCAAGCTAATAATTCTATCATTAAATAATTTCCAGCTTGAAAAGAAAACAATTCATCTGACTCAGGAAAAAACATGCAACACCCCACCCCCCCAACTAAATAAGTGTCAGCATGCCAATTTTAGGGAGCAAAGGACTTGCCCTTCAAAAGAGTTGATGCTTAAATGTAAGTAGCAAATCCTCAGCTCTCACATGAAAATAGCAATCCATATCTATGACCACCTTCACCCATTTCCTTACCAATCCTGATCTATTTCTTTTCAGCTCTCCAGATTTCACATTCCTTCTCCTTGGCCCATCATTGACATGGATTTTTATATAAGAAACCATTCTTGTGTGTTCCAAATGGGATTTAAGCACCTTGGGGTACACCAGTACAGCCAGCTAAGTGTGGCTGGAAACCTGCTCTGCAAATTGGCCTCTTTCACTCTCGGCGCTGAAGACCCCCAAGACCTTGCTCAGCAGGATGGCTCACCTGGGCTTCAGCCCTTCTCTTTCATAGGTGTATAATGTAACAGTACAGTCCCACCTCTCACTCACATGGCGTGGCAAGGGCACTTCCACTTGTATTTCCATGTGCTTTGACGGTAAATACACCAAGGTCTACTTTTCCTGCAGACAGTGTGGACCCTCTGAGCAGAATCTGCAAAAGCAGAGAGACTGTCAGCCATTTTAGACCTGCTTTTCATGTCCTGGTACAAAAGTTAGATGAGTGTTTCAGGCACCTTAGGATGCCTGCAAATAGAGGCAGATGATTTTAATTACAAGTGCTAATGAAGCAAGGATGCAGTGGCCAGGCTCTTTACCTTGTATTGAGCAGGTGTAAAGTGATTTAATGTGAATGTGCAACACTGCCACGGCTGACCTTGCAGCTGGGACTGCCCATGCTTTTTTTAGAAAGAAGAACTACTGAGGCTCCTAGTAAATTATTAACTCATAAACAAAAGGTGGGTTTTGAAATAGAAAGGGATGATGTTGTCACACCTTTCAAGGGGAAACCATTAGGCCATTGAAAGGAAATAGGTAAGGACCAGAAAGGGAGATTATGGGGTTTGACTTGACTAAGAGATCATTGTGCTTGTTATGCTACATAGGGCTCCTGAATTTAGAATCAACTACATCAGTTGATTAATATGATATTAAATTCACAGTCCTCTCTGTCTTCTTATTTCTTTTTTTTTTTTTTTAATTTAATGTAGCAAAACATCTGTGATAGGCTGTCCTGAGGGTCACAAGAGACTAGTGCCTACGTCTCATTTTTTAGAAATTCTTCTCCCGGATCAATCAGATGCTTTTCCTCTGTAAATAACCTCACTTACTTTGCATTTCCTACTGTAGTTCTCCTTTTGAAATTCTGCTGTCTAAGGTTGCCCCTGGAGCCAAAGTTTTGGAGAAAACTACACAAGGCTGCTCTCCTTTGCTAGTGAAATACTGACTGTGAAGAAGTGGTTCCTGAGAAAGGTGTAGAGCAGGTGTGCTGCTGCTCGGTCTCAGCCCTTCCCTGCAACCTGGAACCTACCCATGACATGGTCTGCCCCTTTTTCAATCCAGTCCTGAAATAAATTAATCTGTTAGGTTTGCTTGATCAAACATGCACTGTGGTGTTTGTGTGTTGCCTCTCCTCCTGGCTCCTTCTCTCCAGCCATACTCTGGCCTAAAGGGTACTCAACCACAGGCCAAAGATGAAAAATTATTTGTTTTGATTAATTTAATTCACTGAACCACTCTGCTCTCTGACAAGGTGAGGACTGTCACTCCCAGGTGCTTGGCTCTTCTGGAGTGTTTCTTCTCCCTTTTCTGTCTGAGCTGAAAGCACATTCCTGTGATCAATGTCCTGAAGAAATTTAGCTGACATGAGTGTGTTACCACAGAAATTCTGTTTTGTTAAGCTGGCATTTTTCAGTTAAAAAAAAAAGTGCCATTGTCATTTATGGTGAGAAGAGAACCTGCTAAATGCAGTTATGGGCCAAAGTATTGTGATAGTGCACAAGGTAACCTCTTTTTCTTTCTTGGCATTTGTAGTGTCCCTGATCCTTACTACAGAATCAAGGCTGTGCTGGGATCCATATAAATTCTTTTCTCTGGTTTGAACAGAAAAAGTGCCTTGCCTAAGGCACTAATTGTCTTTGGAAAATAATTCTTTTGACTGTACTTTAATTGAGTACTCCGTTGCTTTTCAGATGGGTTAGTCACTCAGAGGGAGCGTGCAGTAATTTCACAGCAGTATTCTGCTTCCTTTGCAGATCTCATTAATGGAGTTGCCCGTGTGTTTTTGAAAGGCTTTTACCCTTAGGAACACCTACAATTACAATTTTCTGATCTTGTGATTATTTTTAGTAATGCTTTCTAAGATGACCCACATAGATACAAACATTTTGGCCATCACTGACCATGGATAGCTCTCATCTTCCTCCTTGGAAGTAATTAGGTGCTCAGGGCACAAGAAAACAATGATGCAATTGCTGCAATTTATAGCAGAAGATAATGTCCCTAACATGTCCTGTGAGACTGTAGCCTGTTATTAAGAGATTATAAAGATGAGAAATGTTCTTGATATATTCAGGCTACCTTCAGTAATGGTCTCAGACCTTGAAAAGTCTCTGAACTGCATCCAGAGAGCTCACTGGGAGGGAGCACAGTAGTTATGGCCTGTGGTGACACTTCCTTCATTCTTCTGGGGAATTTATATGTTTAATATTTTTTTACTTCCCTGGTTTTTTTTATTTTCCGCTACAAATGTTTAGTGAGCAGAAATTGCAATTTCCTTCTTCTACCCTGAATTTAAACAACTGTGATATTAGTCCTCTATATCTCAAATCAAGCTACAAGACCAGTGTGAGACCGTATGTGGAAACTGGGTAACTTGTATTTCCTGTAACACTACAGCTTTTAAAGAAAGAATGTTCTTTCTTATTTCTTTCTCTCTCTGTGCAGAGAAGATGCAGAGGAGCAAAGACAGGGTGGTCTAATGCCTCAGGACAATAAAAACTTGTGTGTGGAATTTGAAATTATTTACAGAATGATCTCACAGGAGTGGGTAATGTTCCCTGGAGATTCAAAGTCCAGTCCCTGGCTATTGCAACCGTATCACCAAATCATCCCGTAGTGCCATGCAGTGTTTTGCCCTGCTGCTTCCACACAAAGCTGTTCCACCCTGGGTACCCCCTTATCACTGCTTACCTGGTTTGTACATACATGTCCATGTGTCAATATTGCCCTTTTGTTTAAAGGCTTAGAGAGATTATTTCTAAGATTTGGTCAGTCTTTCAGCTTTCTTTGAAGAAAAGAGATGACTGTGAAATTCTTATTAAAAATAGCCTGAATCAATAGCATGATTATCTTCTAAAGCACACACGGAAGGAGACTTTCCTGCATCAATGATAAACTCTTACATGGCCAATTAAGTGTTTCTAATATCATAGTTGGGTCAGGTCAGACTATACCCTATATGCTAAGTTAAGATTGTGTTTAAACCTTGCAAGGTCAGTATTTCAGCTGTTACATGATGCCTTTTTTTCTCTTTCTCCCTTTCAAAGCAAGTCAATAACAAGGAAAGGAGAAAGGGCTTTAAGACATTTCCCTTATATGCCCCAAGCTGCTCTACAACAGTTTACAGGACAGGATCTGGTTTCCTGACACCACTGAATGTATGCCTCGTGTTGCTGGAGCTGTGTGATGCAGCCATGATTTACTATTGCATCATCCCTTGTCACTGGTGTCTGCTTTTACAGCAGTGAGCCAAACTGGACCAGGGCAATGGCTCAGGCAGTGGCATGTGTGCCTATCAGGCTTCCCAGTTAGGTGTGGTGCCTTGGTGATCAGCCTCTCCCAGAACAGGGAGGGACATATTTTGGGGAGACAGAATAGGCCATAAGCTTGTTCCAAACAGAAAATTAGACCTGAACAACCTTGTAAGGATAGAAGAGTCTAGCCATATGGCCCCAAGCCATGTGCCCCTTTCCTGGTCTGTTTAATTCACCTTTGAACTGTAGCTACTACATTCAACTAAGTCAACATTCGTTGCATCAGCTGACAAAGTCATTCTTTTCTCATCTGTAACCAAAGTTTTGCAAACAGCTCCCTGATCCCATAGCTGCAATTGCTTGTGAATGCCAGAAATGTATTTAGTGCTTGGACACATCACTTCTGCAACCATGAGAGTTTTGTAAAGTATGAAACTGCCCTGAAAAGTCATTTGTGGTTACCAGTGTCTAATTGCAGGCAGAGATGTGGAAAATGAATTTGCAAAGCTATTTTCAGAGGTCACTCTGGAGTGTGCTACCTCCTTGTGCTGTGTAAACCTGCAAAAAAACAAAACACAATCAACAGATAGGTCAGAGGCAAACTTGAAACAACAGTGATTTGTTAACATCCTCAGCCAAAACTATTCTTCACATCACTGCAGACAGCATAAAGTACTCTTCAGCCTTCTCTTTCTACATAATAACACTCATGCTCTTTTAAAGTATGTATATATATTAAGAGAAACTAATCTGAAATATGACTGCAATTTGTTGGCTCTGTTCTTCTGTTCACCTTTATTTAGAAGTACTCAAAGCTTATCAAATTATGGATTAAATCCTCAGTTGGGTGTTCATTTCATCACATAATTCACGTGCGTGTATTTGCAGTACACAGCCCTAGTGATATAGAGTTTATCTACTTCATATTCTCATCTTCTCCCATTGATCCCTCTGCACTGCTGAATTTTGCTGCTAGTTGCACAGAGCAATAGTTTGTGCTTGTTCTAGTGAAATCAGTCATTCTAACATTTCTGATGTTTTTTCCCTTTGCTATAAGAAGATAAATCTTCACTTGAGGCATGAATGCTTTTGCAGACTTTCAGTAGCAAAGTTCTTTAATACTTCACATATAGAGATTAGTCAAGGTAAGCTAGATGTTCATAAACTCATTCATCACCTTGTAATCTACTTATCTGAAATTTTATTGCTGATCTGCCCCCAATTAGAAATGCATCTGAAAGCCTTGCAAATGTTACTGTGCAACATCCCAGTTTTTGGGGAGGGATTATCCTTCCTGTTTTAGAAATAAAATGCCCCAAGGCATGTTCAAAGTGTTTGGATGGCAGAAGTTTCTCTGTGTCCACACTACAAAACAGACTGATGCAGCTCAATTGCATTAATATAGCTCCAGGCCCAGGTTTAATAACCTGTTATTCAACAGGGATGTGAATGATTTGGGGTGCCCTCAGCAGCATCCTGTCAGCAGCTCCACAGCTTTGGGTTTAGAGGGCTTCCATTTCCCAGAAAAGACCCTTTATAAATACACTTTTTGTATTTCTTTAAACTCAGAGTTGTTGTTATGGACTGAGAATGTAACAGACATGCAGAGGGATGCAAGGGTCAGCTCAGGCTGTGGCAGTAGGCAGTTACTCCATTTGTGCATAACTAAGGGATAATGTTGGCTGTAGATGGCCAGAATATCAAAGCAGACCTTGGTGTGTTCAGTCATCCACAAATTTATGTTTCCTATATGTCAACAAAGTGGAAAGCATGTGAGTATCATGGGAGCGGACCTGGGAGTTAAAATCACAACAGAGTAGTGCTGACTGAAAGAAAAAAAGCACCCAGGAATGAAGCTGTGACATTGCTCAGCTCAGAAACTCGTGGTAATCGCTCAGCTTGCTGGGAACAGTGCGCAACTGAGAGTCTGGGAAACACCTTCAATGTTCCTTCACCTCAGCTCCCCGTCCTTGCTGCAGTAAAACCTACCCCAGCCTGGGAAAAGGCTTGAAGACAGTGTGCTGCAGAGCACAGAGCAAAGCACAGCCACACAGAGGGTCGGTGCAGAAAAGCCAGGCTCTCTGTGCTGCTTTCTTTGCCAGTAAGATGCCAAGAAGCCCGAGCCCTTAGTGACCACCTAAAAGTCAATCAGTAAAATGAGTATTGTTTATTTAACTGTAATTTTCAGGCAGACTTATATTAATATAGATTTTATATTCAAGACTGTTGATTTTCCATATGGAGAAATTCTCACTGTGAATTGCCTGAATCATTACTCATTTAATTTCTACTCAACCACTCTGCGCCATTCAGAGAAAACAGCCCAGTTAAAAGAATGTCTGCCACTGACTGCTGGGAAAGCTTCTACAGATGCAATACATTCACAGACTACCAGTGAGAAAATCAGAGTAAAAACTCATCACTTCTGGTGAGGGATAATGTGTTTTATAGCAGTTCAAAAGAGCCTTAGTTAGTGCTGCTGCTGAAAAAGGCAGCAAGATTATTGACTCTGTATTGCTTAACATTGCATGGGCTCAGGATCCCATGCATGCTCTCCCCACCTTAATGTAAAAAAAAAAATTAATGTTAGAAGTAATGAGTATTCCTGCTAATCCTATTCTGCAAAGAGGTTTATAGGCTGCAGTCAATGGTGCAGATAACAACAGGGACTGGAATTTCAAAGGGCAATGAAAGGTGAGAAGGCACCTTCTAGACATCTCTTTTTCAGCCCGGGAATCAGCCCCTGAACTCTGGCTGGAGAAGTAGCAGTCTTCTTCATATTGATTCTCTGACTATCAGAATAGTCAAAATATGTTTAATTTTTCTTTTAAGGGAGATAAAAAAGCTGATACAAAGGAAAAACTATAACAGGATCAATTTTAAACGTGATTTTTTATTACCACTAAAATGAAAGTCTCAGGTTATAAACAAAACAGCTATTTGTCTTCTCTGTGAATTATGTTCCCCCAGCAAGATAATCTAAACCAATCCAGTGAAAATCTGAAAATCTCATTCATGAGAAAATAGAGTGGTGCTGGTGGCACTGCTACTGTATGGTACTAATAGTAACTATAAACAGAGCCTTAGGAAAAAGACAGTAAACATTTGAAAGACCTCCATTTCAGAAAGTACTCAAATACTTCAATAGGAGGCATGTCTCCCTCCAACTTTCACTCAAGTGATGTTTACTTCAGCTAATGGAAATAGTCTAGCTATGCAACCTTTTCGTATGCAGGGTGGCGAGTGTGCAGAGCAACTGGGTCAGGGTGTGCCTCATGCCTTTTCCATGAAGTGTGTCTTTTGTTTATATTGTATTGCCAAATTATGTCAGAGAAATTGTGTGTATGTGTGACATCTATCGGGACAGCCTACTCCCAGTGTGGTCCTCTGAGATTAAAAGAATTCTCTTAAAGGTCAGAGTTATGACCACAGGGAAGCCTGGAGGCTCAGGGATAGCCCCAGAGACGGATGCTCTCCTCATTCAAAACTACCTGAGCCATGCTGATTTGAGAATATGTGTATAACTATGTTAATGTCACCGCTAGCAAGTGGAGTGCAGGGAGTTGCCTCACCTCTTGGGAGACTGCGAGAGTTGTTTTCACTGAGGGTTCACGATGAGGTTTTGGGTGGGAGTGGAGAAGAAGGAATTTCTTATCTGCAACTAAAGAGATAACTTAGATGAAGAAACCTCTTCGCACATCTGTGGTATGTTACTTCCAAGGTAGTTCGTAATTTATTTTTACAAATTCTTCATCCAACAGATACAGTGGCAGCCTCAACATTTGAAGGAGTAATGCAACCTGCATTCAGATTGAAACTGTAGTATTTTCTATAAAAACCTTCAGAATAATAACTCTCTCATGTACTGCCCTGTAGAGCTTCAGGATGCTCTTTCTGCTATGCAGATCTTCATCAGCTTCCTCCCTGAACTGCAAGGCTATGAGAGGATGCTCCAGCCTCACCCAGGCTCTTGACTCAGAGCCTGACTTGGAGGTCTTGGGCTTACACAATTTTCCCAAATGTCTGAGCAGTAAATGCAGGCGTTCGGGCCACTAGGAGTTAAAACACACTCCTATCATATCAAGATAAAAGACTAAGGCAGACCTGCAGACTAGGTATGGTCAGAGACAAGTTTATGCATACCTCCATATCGTCTACACTGAAAAAGAAAGCTGTGGAGCCTCATTATCAGCATGCAGGAGAGAACTTTCCCACCTAGTTCCAGGAGTTATATTAATGTGAGATAAAATGCTGGATCCTTTAAGGAAAAAAAAAATAATTAAAGGGATAACTTCATCAACAAAGATAGTTGGTAAACATAGGCATGTGTACATTCAGCTCAGCAAAGAAATGTTCCCTACAAAATGGCTGTGCAGTTCTCTGGCACTTTATGTTGAACACTTTTTGAATATGTTTGCTAGTTGGTGTGGCTGTTAGCACCAGATTTGAGACTTTGCATATCAAAGAAACTGACAAATAAAGCTTATAAATATATTCAGTTAAGTCTTAGCAAGCCTTCACATTTGGTCATGCTCATACACTGAATCTTGCTTTTAAGATCAGATAAAACCCTGCTTGCTATCAGATTGACTATATCGCTTCTAGGCCTGTGCTGTGGTCATACCTAGGGGAGAGCTGAGAGACAATCCCTTATTCTACAGATGGAGGAGAAATGAGACACCAGAGCATGTCCCAAAGGAGTCTGATAACTATGGGTTAAATTTTCTAGCTCTAAATCCTAAATACATTTCTTTCAACTATCTCCTAATTATTTCTTGATTAAACAAATTAGCATCCAAATACTATTTTTCCTGAAGACTGAATCCATTTCAAGTAGCACATGCATTTAAACTCTCCCAGTGTCAGCAAACTCTCCCAGTGTATGGTGTAAGACTATCCCCTCCTGTGCAAATGTGATTTTTAATGTTGAGTCTCTTGATAATCTAGCACTGACATACAAGAATATTTCAGAATGAGAGAAAACAGAAACAAGCATATGTTTCTAACAGAAAACCACACCTGGTCACAGGTGTGACAGAGGAAGTCCACAAAAAGGTCACATTCATGCCTTAAATCAGTATCACTGTTAGATCCAACTTTAGACATTTGCTCAGATTCTTTGTGATCAATTGACTCCTGAATGTTCCCTAAACTGCCAATGCTTTCTCCATCGACATGGACACGTTGCTTTCTGACACTGCCAAGCTTTGCAGAGACCAGACAAATATCTAAAGTCTGGAAGGATGCTCAGACTTTGGTTTCCCCTGTCAGTTGCTTGAAAGACACACTCTGCTTCATCTGCTCAGATCATCTTCCTGATAACAAAACAACTGTTGACACTTTTTTTCCCTCCTAACTTAAGGCACTCTACTGCAACCTGGGATACCACATTTTACCTTGCTCAGAAAAGGGCCAAAAGCAGACCTGGTGGGATATGTAGCATTTAGGCCATGGGAATCAGAGGAGAGGTATTCCTTTGAGGTAAGTCCACTATTCAAGAAAAACAAAGATTAATCAGATCAGTGTTTAAAGCACTTGGCAGAAATGCAACAGGACAAGCCAAGTATCTTTCCTGAATCTTGAGTTACACAAACTGGAAACACATTCAACCAAGAGGACAGAGTATCCAGCACGGAGAAGTGAGGGTAGTCTCTGTCAACATGTGAAATCTGGTATCAAGGTCCTAGTTCAAAGTGGTTGGAATAGGGAATTCTTGCACAGCTCAGGTCTTTGTGAAGTAGAGCCCTCCCTCTGTAGCAGTGATGTCTCTTTTCCTTTTGAACCCTTCACTGCATCTGGGTTGAAGAATCACTTGTGAAAGCAGGTGCCTCCCACATACTAGGTGCCCATACTAGGCACCGACTACCTACTTGACAAATATTCCTGCCAGGCCTTGCAATTTCTTGCCCCCCTTGCTCAGAGTAGGGTCTCAGAGTAGGACTTCCTGCTCTGGTACAGAAGAGTACTTCTCTCTGGAAGACCAGGGACAGCAATAACCTGTCAAGCTGCAGCTCTCAGCAGAGAACGAAACCCAGCAAAATACTCTTTGTTTAGGCAAGATATCTATTCAGTTTGCCTAAAGCAGACCTGCTCAGCAGGCAGGTTGAAGCCAGCTCAGGTAAGTGTATGTGTAGCACTATCAGGTGCAGTGCAGACAGTCGGTCTCCTTCTGTGCAGCACACAGGAAGGCACAGGGCTAGGGATTTCCCAGAGTGTCAGGCATGAGGCATCACAGTGTCATCACAGTGTCACACAGGGCTGCGTGAACCGGCTGCAAATGCAGATCTCGCCAGGTCCAGCTGGTTTAACAGCCTTCTCCTCCACGTAGCTATTTGCCTGTGGCAGCACTGTGTTTTGTTGCCTTCACGGCTTTCACTCATCCCTTACAGAGATGTGGGGATGCTCCTGCTACATCTGCATGGCTCTGGACAATGGGTGCTACTTGTCACAGGCTGCTGCCCGCCAGCACATATCTGTTTGTGCACTGGGGATCGGAGGAGCAGGCTGGCAGCTAACTTGACAGACAGAGGTGTTAGGCAGAAAAGATTTTGAAAATGAAGTGCTTTACAAGAGCTAATCTTCTTCCAGCTTCTTGGCAAACAAGAATGTAAAGAAAAGCTGAAACAATTGTTGCCCAGACTGGGACAACAACTCCTTCCTGGTCCTGTTAGCAAGCATCAGGCCCTTTGTGCCAGGACAGGAACGGCTGCAATGCTTGGCCTTGCACAAGCTCTGACACTGCCTAAGGAGGGCTTGGGAGTGCCTTGGAGCTTGGAACACAAATTATAAATAAAGTGACTTTAGAGAGATTTCGATCAACTTTCATATACAGACGCCCTGGAGACAAACTGGGAGGGTTTGTCTGCCTTTGCCAGCAGTTACAGCCTGGAGTCAATCACTTTTGTCAGCCTTTTTCTGAAGGAGGAGACAGCAGCCACAGGCCATAGTTTTAAAATATCTTGTCTCAGTGATGAGTTTGCCTCAGGCCACCTTTCCTCTCCCACCACCACCTCCCTCTCCCCCTCCCCGTGTTCCCCTTCTGCACATAGGACACAAGAATTGGCTTTCCATTTTCTCAGTTTAGCTCAAAAACTCAGCTTTGGCAAATGAGTGTTTAGTGATTACTTTTTGTAGTCCATTTCTTTGAATTCAAAGTGCTGTGATGATGTATGGTAACCTTCCCATCTGGCTTCAGCTTGAGACACCCATGTGGAGTGCTCAGGTGGGCATCTAGTATGTTTCTGTCCTTCTGACCCAGATTAGCTTTCTTCAAGCCAGTTCTTAAGTTAGTCCTCGGAGACAAATGTGGGGAATAAAAGAAAAGAAAAAAAAAAAAGCCTCTCAACATTTAATCATCCCCAAGGGTAAAGCAGTGTGCAATTGGTAAGAAAGGTCACTGAGGGTCAAGAGTGTTCGGGGAGGAAAGTGCCTTTCATGAGGAATTGCAAATGTTTACTTTAAACAAGTATTTTAAAAGTCAAGATCCTGAAAAGAAGCCATATGTTTCGGTTTTGAGACCAATTAGTCTGCCTCATCTGCAGTTTATTCGGTGGACTTTTGGCCTTTCACTTCTTCTGAAGGCAAGGAGGCTAATGTGCCAGCACAACTCCTGATAGGCAAGGGAAAGCTGGAGCAGCTGCCTGAAACGATTTTGAGAGATGCACTTGAGAATGCTTTTCAGAAATGATACAAAAATTGACCAGACAAAGAAAAGAAGAATTTGACTATGCCTCTTTGGTGGAGGAGAACTCTGGCAGTCGACACACCACAACTCTGATCCCTTTGTGTTTTGTAATGCACTTTGATAGTGAGAGTCCTTAAGAAGTCGTTAGGGCTTTGTTTGCCTATATAATCATTCTGCTTTCTCTATTACCTTTCCGCAAGGATTATTTGACTTTTTTCTAACTTCAGGAAAGTGTTTTTCAGCAAGCAGAATGTCAGGAGAAAATAAAAACATGTCATGAATAACTGAGGTCACTCCATGAAGCTCACTAGCAGCATTATATTTGATATGTGGCCCCTGTCAGAACACACAGCCTCTAAAAACAAGACAAAGCCAATCTTGAATAATTGCCCTCTTCATATATAGGTGTTTCCATTACAGTCTTCACCTGGGTTCACTGTTCACATGTACCACAGCTGATGCTAAATGCCCTGGGAACAGGGAGCAGGGCCAAATGCTATGCTTTCTTTTGCTCTTCACCAGTACAACAATATAGATATTCTGTATAAATCAGATGATTTGTACATCAGGAGTGGAAAATTCCACAGCACCAAGTACTTAAGCACACTGCACCATCACCATTTTTGCAGCAAAACTGTTCTAGGATTGAGTAGCAGTTTTGGCTATAAGTCTTTTGACTCCAGATACCTGAATTCAGCCTTAGCCATGTTAATTCATCAGAACTCTTTCCACAAATTCAGATGAAACTTAGGGTTGAAACAGAGGTAAAGTCCTGATCCCACTCAAATCAACAAAAAAAAGAGTAGAGAGTGACCGTGACCTGGGTTTCACTCAGCATCACAATTTCCTAACAGCCGGTCCTGTATCATATATCAGGTTACACTTCACCACTCAGCAATCATCTGAGCAGGGACAAAATTCATATCAGAGTCTGAAAGCTCAATATTTAACAGGTTTGCTGATTTTAGAGGAAATAAATATGCATTTAGGGGAGAAAACATGTGAAATGTCTGGCTTTCCTATTGTCTGGAACTGAGAATCTGAAACCTTATCAAAATTCATATTAAAAATTGGAATGTGCTTTATAGCAGACTAAGGGGTGGTGATTTGTCTGAAATATTAAAATTCTCATGAAGCAGGAATCCAAAGACTGTAAGAAAAATCTGTTTCTTTTCATCACACTAAAACTGAGAAAAAACTCTTGATTTTTTAGTGCCCAGCAAATATATTACCCACCAGCTTCTCCTTTGAGAATTATTCTACTGTTTTTTCATCTGAGGAATCCTAAAACCACCAAAGCTTAAAATCCCATATGTCTATAAAGTATATGAAAGAACTCTTCCTGTAAAACTCATATTTATTATCTGTATAGAGACAGAAAAATGGAACTAAATTAAAGGAACAGCTCAGTCTAACATTAAAAAATATAGGATTTCTAGCTGCAGTTCAACTTAATATTTTACAGAGTCCAACAGTATTGAGGACTGAAATGAAATGGAACTATGTATGTATTTATTAAAATTCCAGAGAAATGGATGAAACAGTATAGTACCACCTAGACATAAATATTCTGTTAAAATAGGGACAGATAGTCTGGAAAGGCAAGGAATCCTCCAAGATCCTCTGGCAATGACATACACTTTTCATTGCAGTATCTATTTCATCCAAGATTCTCCATCTTATACCTCTGAGAGCAAAGGCATGCCTGAAAGAGGAAAATAACCATCATCTCTTTTAGCAAAAATACCTTGCTCTGAAATATTTTTTTTAAATGAATGCTAACTTGAGGTGTTCATTCATTAAGGTAAAATTGGGTGAATGATTTCCAGCTTAACTGAAAAATTAAAACAACTCATTGCAGAAAGAGAATAGGTTTATTAGTAATTCACTCATTTAATGAATCGAGTATGAGAGATTATTTTTCTTCCCAAGTAACTTTAAAATATATTGCAGAGTTTGCCCAGTTCATGAAATTATATCATAAATCCAGCAACTTTTATTTCCACTTGAGGGAAATATGATGGCACTGGATGGTGCATTTTCCAAAAGCAAAATACCTTAAGGGCTCATCCATTTGCCATGGACTCTGCAGAGACCTGATGAAGTTCATGAATAAGAGACTGTATTTTAGATGACTTTTGTTAAATCAGATATTTCCTATCTTGGTTAGAGGCATTTGGAAGATGTTTCCAAATGCCTGGACTTACTATGTTTCACAATATTTGTGGTCATCAGAGGTTCAATCCTGCAAGTTGTCCAGAGCAGATCTCAGTAGTCCTTCCACAGTCAGAAGAGGTTTTCCCATGCTAAAGTCCTGTTCTGTAATGCTTCCAAAGGGACCAACAATCCTCACACAAGGGTCTTAATTGGGCAGTTAGAACTGAGCTCTTTTCATACAAAAAAAACTACAGGAGAAGAAAATGGGAAGCATTGCCTAGGTTGAGAAAATTACCTTATATAAATGAATATAAAATAATATCAATTGCAATAAGTACAAATATTTTGGGACTTGAACTGTAACCACAGTTCATGGCTACATTCCTGTTAAAGACTGAGGTTGCACACTGAAGCATTTTCCTCCCTTACCCTGAGCCTTTGTGTTCAGTGGCAAGAGGACACACCAGAAGAGACCAGCCAAGCAGGCTTTTGTGCCTGCAGCAACTTTTCTCTCTCCCTTTCATAACCATCAGCATCACCAAGCTCCCTCAGTTGCCAAAGCCAGTTGCCTACAGTGAAAAGCAGTGATTCCAAGTGTCAAGTGCTTGCTGCCTCCCACCCAGTCTATAAGCATCTGTAGTCAGAAGGGAGTCCAGATCAACAAGATCTTTTTAGTCACTGCGACAGCACACGCTGGAGCATTCCAGGTGCCACAGCCCAGTGGGTACTTCTGCTGCTCATCTGCCCTGAAGTACTCATGAAGTACTCCTTCTCATGCACTGATTTGCACTGAAGTTAATCATACTCTCAACTAATAAAGCACTCTTCTGACCTGTAGCTCAATCTGCTTTACAGATACAGCAGTGTTATCCCATTTTACTGAATGAGGCATGTAAGATACAAGGAGATGAAATAACCTATTCCTGTCACTGTCAGGAAGGAAATCAGCCCTTCTGAGCTGTAAGCCCTTTGCTTTCTCTGAAAGGCACCACTACCCAAGCTATACTTCTCACAGCACCATAGTGCTCAGATTCTACCTGTGAAGCAGTAAAGCCCTTGAAATGCATGAAAGCTAATATGAATACTTCACAAATGACTGTTGAAGTGGCTGACGAATTATAGACCCTCTCTGTAAGATCGAGAAGAAGAGACAAGCTTTCACCATACACAACCTTGCCTTGGCACATGTCTGACACGCAGTGAGTTGGATTTGCCTGCTGCTTTTCTTTGCATTCTAGTAGCATCTTGTCCACAAACCTTAAAGAAATTATACTCAGACAGTCTTTGAAGAACATAAATATCTTGATGTTTGTTTTGTATCTGTCCCAATGCTTAGATATATTACTATGGTGGCTACCCTCTTTCATATTTCGCTCACTTTTCTACTTGCCACTACAACCCTCATCTACCTCTTGCATAGCTCTGAGCACCAGCATCTCTTCCACTAGCGAGTATGAGAAGGTGCAGGGGTCGCTCTTATTTCTCCACCCATGGGCATGGACTTGCTCATCATGGTCACATTTCTACCTCCAGCCTCTGTTTTCTTCCCCAATCACTTCTGGATTACAGACCTGCTTTCCTTGCTTTCCCCAGCTGAAGAAAGATCAACTACTTGTACTGTTAAATCTGTTTCACTGCTTCTGCTTACGACCCTCCCCCAGGCACTGAGACATGCCAGACACATCATTTTTTTCCCCTACTCTTCGTTAGCCACATCTTCCGCACCCTGGTGTTATTTATACAATAAACTTGCAGCCAAGGGTTTCCTTGGCAACACACACGACTTCCTGCTATCTATTTTACAACAGGCTTGAGCTGTTCCGCAGTAGCTTAAAGGCAGCAATTTAACACAGCTGGTGGCACAATACTTCTATTCTGAGTACACGTTTCCTCGCCAGAGGTAACTCCTGTGCTGATAACTGAGCTTTCATTCATCCATAACGGCAAGTAAAAGGAACATATTATAGTGAAAATAGAAGTAAAGTGAAAGCATGATGGGAGCAGCCAGAACAAAGCATCCCAGGAGCTGTATATATTTTATATTGCAAACTAATCAGTTACCAAACAGCAATAACTGAGGTACCTAAGTTTTTTTCTTTTCATGAATGAAATAAGACTTTGTGCTAACTCAGCTTGCATAAGGCCATGATAGGTCTCTACTGGGTACTTATGCTACAGCATTCGCAACAGTTATATTTTTTGTAATTCTCACAATTTTTTTCCCCCTCTGTACCTTTGTTCATAAGCAAGGCAAGATTGGCAGGAAAAATTATTTTTTTCTTAAGCTGTTTACCATACTGGACATAATAGAGAATTCTTGAATTCACATGCATACACGTCAGGGCAAACAAATAAGAGAAATATGTTGCCACAGACTATTTTTGGTCTTTAGTCAGTCAGTCCCTGAAATAGACACCACTGAAGTCTGAATGTGAGTGTCCATTTTATCTATCTTCAA
Organism: Oxyruncus cristatus; assembly: GCA_013399855.1. NCBI lineage: Eukaryota > Metazoa > Chordata > Aves > Passeriformes > Cotingidae > Oxyruncus > Oxyruncus cristatus. Next base: position 256,458 of record VXAY01004360.1, read on the forward strand.
ATCATTAAGTCAGAGAAAAAAATGAGGGGTTTGGAGGTTCATGGGTGCATATAAAAGCTATATACTGCATATTCCTGTACCTCAGAGTAATCCTTCCTTAAAATGTAGGGAGATTTTGACTACAAGAAAGTCATACCTCTTCATGCTCCTGAATTACCTAATTTTTCACTGTTGCCTCCATTTCTCTTGACATTTTCTTGACGAGTTCTGAAAGAACTAAGGAAGCTTTATTGTACTGCTAATGCTACATTTTCAATAACTGCTTTAACAGTAGTAGCTTCTTCCTCTTACAGATTGTCTGAAAATTGTCTTTATTGTTTGTGTGTGGAAATCCATAAAACATTACTTGAATACCTATTCATGCAGAACAAGTTGAGTCAATAATTTTGCAAGCAAGCTCTTCAATGATTTTCACTGTTGTCCATCATCCAGTGGTCCCTGCAGTTGAAACTGACTCAATTTTGCTGCCAAAAATTTTTGAGGCTATCAGGTACAGCGTTTCCTGCAGCCAGGAGCAAGTGAGGGCTGCCAGTGCTCCCAGTGAGCAGAAGCTTTGAAACACGGGTAGCACAGTGAGCCAGGACTGGCAAACCTTTCTGTGAGACTGGGCATCTCTAGCCAGACTCAGCTAATGTGCCAAGATGAAGTCTGCACAAGGCAAGCTGACAGTTGGCCACAAAATACCAAGCACTTTTGTTAAAAAAAAAAGCCTTCAGCTAGTCACATTCTGTCAAGTGTGCCAGCACAAGTGCTTGCAACTCTTCTAACAGTCTTGGAAGGACTGGGAAGATGCAGTTGCATTTTTTGTGAGCAGAAACGCCCTTGTCTATCTATTATCAAGACTGCTAGGACTGTGAAACTGGGCCTTCTACTAGCCTTCTTGAATGAAGTCTTGGCACTAGTCACCTAAAGAAATACGTGGTACAATATTTTTTTTGTTGACCATTGTAGCAAATGTAACCTATTTCTGTAAGAGGAAAGGGAAAAAAAGTTGTTACGGTCACCATCAATATAGATTCAACCTGCTTCTTAAAATATTGTCCAGTGGGCAGATTTTGGCTTGTGAACACCAAATATTCTCACCAAAACCAATTCTACAACAAAGAATTGGTATAATGCGACATATGGCAGAAGAACATGCCTAAATACTTTACCTAGAAACATCACCTCTGTATTCTGAAGCATGAAATGAATTCTAAACAAAACTGTAATATGCTTTAATAATGAATCAAATAACAGATCCAAATAATGATTGAAATGATATAAGAAAAAGTGTTTTGTTTCTAGTATACCCTTTTCAGAGGCATTGAAATTATATTACCTGCCCACCTTGACAACAGCAGTGCATGGAGATTTATCGGTAGTAATTAAAGCCCATGGTTTTTATTTTGTTTGTCTCCAGACTGATAGAAATTCAAATAGAGGTCTATTTACTCAAGGGACAGGTATGCCTTCTAGCAGTGTATTCAGCTGGGCAGGTTTTCTCCCCCTTAAAATGATTAAATCTGATGGATGATGGAGTCATCTCTCACTGAAGTCAAACCCCACTTATAAGCAACAGATGTGCCGATCTGAGCTCTAAAGGTGGGACAGTAATAGTTTGCAGATGAGCTTTTGTGCTAGTGAGGAGTTTGATAGAGGTGAGAGCAGAATATTAATAAAAAACTAATGCAGTGCATTCAGAACTTGGATCCGCATGAAAGCTGGGAAAAACATTCTCTTCAGCTGAGTTGGGTCAAAAAGTCATACCTTACAGATTTTTACTTTTAAATCAGAAAAAGTATTGCTTGTTAGGAAATGGAGAACATGCAAGTATTTGAGGATGTTCTTGCCTCAGGGCAGTTGGGATTAAGAATGTACAGTAAATCTATAGCAGCAGAATTTCATTCACATCAGTGGGAATTTTGCCATTACCAGGAACTAGAAAAAAGGATTCTCAGGCACATTTCTCTCCAGTCATCCCTTTGAGTCTTTCCAGGCAGAGCTATCAACTTCAAGAAAGGCTTTCATTCATAAAGGGTGAAAATGAAAGGAGAAGAGATGACATCTTGTGTGTGTGTGTCAAAAGCTTTGGCCATCCCTTTCTGCAGTTGAAACAACGAGTGAACACTTAAAATGCCCAGGAAATCAACCCTGGAGTGACAGAGGACTCCCCCTCCACCCACATGTACTGCAGCACTCCATTCTGCTCAGACTTTACCACTTACAGCTATGCAATCTTTCAAGGTCTGTTTTCATAGGGGAGGACTTGGGCTATGCCTATACTAGTAGATTAAACAGTGCCAGGGAACATTTCTGAGCAATGTAATTCAACATTTCATAGTGTTGAATTGTTAAAGCAGTCCTCAGGCCTCTATGTGAAATTAAGAGAGCAGTAGGGCTCTATTTTCAGTGTTTCTTAAAACAAAGCAGGGAGGTTTCCCAGTGCTGAGCAAAGAGAAGATGCAGAGCAGCTAGGCAAAATCACCTGGCCAATTGGATTGTTATTTCAGTGCTACAGGTCTTTTGTTCTCACCATGCAAAGGCTGCTAATGCACATGAAGAGGACGCCTTTCTCTGTCAACAATGACACTATGCAGGACTGGCATCATTCTGATATTTGGCAGGGTGAGTCATGAACTAGCGTTCACGTGAATGAACGAGCTCTCACATGAGCTCTCAATAGGCCGGGTGCTTAGGTAGTGAAAAGATAAATGACTTACTTGTCTTCTAAGTACTTTGAAGCTCTCAGGCTTAAAAGGTGTGATATGGAAATACTGATTTTAGCACTTTGCTCAGAAATTAACTTGTGAAGAATCCTCATCAGAGGTATAAAAATAAACTGGGTTACTGTGAGCCATGAACATTCCAGTTTCTGCCCCAGAAGGTACTCTAGAATGAGCAACATAAGCAATGCTTTATGCCGGCCCCTTACCATAGCACCTTCCTTTCTGAAAATTAAATTCCAGTGACAAAGACCTGCTTGCCTCTTTCTTCTCCTAGTGTTGCTACTTCAATTGCTCAGTCACAGAAGACAACAGAGGTTGCCTTATTCTGTGCCCCCAAGTACAGAACAGACCCGTGTCTGCACTCAGAAAGTCGAATCCCTTCGCATACACTTGTGGCTGTTCTTCATGTGGTTTTGGTGCATATCTGTAGCACAACCATGGCTACACAACATTCCTCAAGGGAAAAGTCTGTCCGTCTGGTCAACGTGGACTAGGGGAGAAAACCATATGTTTGCACAGGTAATAACCGAGTAATAGCAATGCAGTCTTGCAAGAGACGAACTATCAAATTGACGTGGTTTGGCCCTTTTGTTTTCATATTCTGACTATGTTTTATTGATTTTCTCCCATCAACATCTAATTCACCTTGTTTTTCATAATGAAAAGTCTTGTTTTTTGAAAGTCTTTAATTGTGAATCGTGGACACCTTTATATGGTAGACCCTAAAAACAAATGCCAGTCCAGCAGTCAACAGTTGATTCATCACACACCATCTATATTAAGTTCTGGGAAAAAATTGTCAGCTGTCAAATAACTCGTTTATAAATCAATATATCTTTGAACAAAAAGGAACAGGTGTATTATTTTTTAGCAGACTGTGAAGGTAAACAGTCATAAAACACAACAAATGCATGATAATCATCCAGAAAATAAATATTGTGGTAGCAAAATGAATGATTAAGTGCCATCAACTGATGCCCAATGCACATGGAAAAGAGTGTTCAAGGCATGTGTCAGTAACCTTTTTCCATCAGGCCAGCTACAGGTTTAGAGTCTGTGTTGCAGGGGGTTTTGGGTGTTTTTCTTTTTATAACATTTTTCTTGCAGTGAAGTTTGTCAGAGATCTGAGAAATGTTTCCTGGTCTATGATCAAAGTCATTCAAGCTTTACCACAGTTGAACGTTAGAGCAACACAGTAAACTATCCCTCACAATTTTGCCTGTGGAAAATATGAAAGAGAATTCTCATAGGGAACAATGAATGAAACGTAGCCAAATACACCTGGCTGGAATTTACAGAGCATGGGGCTGTATTTTCAAAGTCAAATCTCATATATTAGATTTTTCAGTGACAGGCTGTATCCCTCAGGATTAAGCAAACATATTAAACAAAAGGCAAATGTTCATAGCAAGTAACACGCTGCCTTACGGGCCTCCTCACTAACTGTGCAAATCCTGCCCCATACTACTGACAGAAAGTAAAACCCAGCCTATGGGACAGGTTTACCCAGCCCAGTCCTGACCCAGTAGATAGACAAGTCTGCAGTCAGGAAGCAAATAATTAGTCCCTGCCCTAGTCACCCCATCCAGGCCACAGCTTCATTCCTAATTGTCACTTGGGTAGTGGTGCTTCTTCAACAAAAGAAAAGAAGAACAAAAACATCTGTGGAACCCAATAGTTTAAGGGAGTTTTATCATCTGAAATTGTGATTCTAATGATCACCTCTATTTGACACAAATCCAAGCAGCAGAGGATGAGCCTGCTTCTGCCATGCTAGTCAGCAGCTATACCTTTGGAAAAATGAGGTTTTGCCTGTTTTATACACTACTCCACAGTTCTTGATGCTGAGTACTGAAATATTAACCTGTCTTCTGTGATTTACAGGTGCAGAGGGTTTCTAGGTTGTGTGGTATTCTCAGTTTTGATTAATTTTTAAATGATTCAATAATAAAAAGGCTCGATCTCAGGATTTGGTGGGGGTCAATTGGGTAGAGAGTTTTTCTTACAAGAGATTCTAGACTGACAACCCTAAATTAATTTTTTTTCTCTCTTTTAAGTGTGGGACCTGTGTAGATTCAAATAAGCTGGGGGCTTGCAAAACACTTGCTGGTACAGTGCAGCCTTGTTCTGTGAGAACTAATCCTGGAGACAGAGGGTAGGCTGTGGCAGACCAGCTGGAGAGTTCACAAGGATTACAGTCACTCTCAGGCCATTTCATACCCTTTGGTATTGCAGCAGTTATGGGATGGGCAGTAGCCACAGACCCGTACCACCATCTCCTACATATCCTACAAGAGAGGTGGCTGTAGAGGATCTAACTAGTTGGCCAGGCATCCCTTCAGGAATGAGGCAGAGCAGAAAGCTAATCTGATGTCCCCTTAGTAAAGTGTTTTAGCCTGGATCTTCCTCTTTTTCAGTCTATGGTTGGAGGCTCTTGCAATGGTTTACGAATACCAACCCTCTCTGGCTCACCCCTTTGAGTTTGCTGCTGGGTCTGAAACAGGCTTCCAAAATGACTCTAGGCAGATTATTTTGATCCTGTTTTTCCCTTATCCTGCATGTATGCAATGGGGATAATGTTGGCTCACAGGTTGCACTGTGAGGCAAAAATAACTGAAGTTAGTCAGTTATTGGATGATGATATACTTTCTGATGTGTTTGGAGAAAGTACCCCTGCAGGATAGAAAGCACGCACTCGGATCAGCTCAGGAATAAAGGGAGGAAGTGTAAACTAAGCAAGATAATGCTGGAATTGAAAACCCTCTAAATTGGCAAACTTCCTTAAATCTCAAGTACTTTTTGAATGTGTATGGTACATAGCTACATAACAAGGCAAATCAGGTGTAAAAGAGTGATAAAGCTGTTAATTGAGTTGCATACCTACAGGCCAGCTAAGCCCTTGGTCCAAGGCAGGTGTGCCGGAAACCCTCACTTCCAGTTAATAACTTTAGTTTTAATTCCTTATTTCTGAACAGTTTTTATTTACCATAACATTCCAAGTGAGAAATTTGTTTTCCAGGGCTACAAAGGCACTGAACTTTCTTACTACTTGATTTTAACTATTTGTAATACTTCAAACACTAGTTCTCTGAAAAGAACCTTACTTTCAACTGTCTTTTGCTGTTCTCTGAGCATCAGACACTGAATTAACGTTCTGAAAAGTCTACATAAAACTTAGCAATAATTTAGCATCTGACTTGCTGATTTTGTTTATATAATTCACCAGAAATTACTCGGGTTTGCTTCTCTGTTGTTACCCACCTACTGGCCTTAAGTTAGGCTGACTACTCTTTCCACAAGATGCTAACTCTGTCTCCAGGGCACAGCAGTGAGCAGAGAGAGAGAGAGGGGTGTTCTGGTCTCCCTCAGGAGCTTCAAGTCACCCTTGGAACAAGAATGAGTTTTCAGCTTAGAAAAGGTTCTTATGGACCATGAGGGCGGGTTAGAAGCACTACAGATGTGCTACTACTACAGAAGCATCCATTTACACCTGGCTGCCATCATACAAAAAACACAGAGAGTATGAAAAATGGTGTGTTGAGATTGTCTGAGGCACAACCACAGCTATTAAGGGAAAAAGACTGTTTCCAAACATCTGTTCTGCTCCTGTCTATGTTGCAATCAGATATTGTTCTGATTAAGTGGCAGTTAGAGTGGATTATAAAAAATTAAGTGTTAGACAAGAGAGGATGTATTGCATCCTGGAAGTGCAGTAGCAGCTGAGAAGTTCATGACAGCAGCATGAGCCCATCATTCCTCCCACCAAAGGAAGATGAAGTGGAGAAAATCAGAGGTTACTGGTGGCACACATTCCTGGCACTTGCTGTGCTTTCGTGGGCCACAGCATTACCTTATCTGCACCCTCCTCCTGCTGCCTTCCTGTTGCTAACAGACTACTCTCAGTTTTTCATCCGAACCGGCTGAAAGGCTTCTCCTGGGGTACAGGTATTGCTGCCCCATTCCTCAGCCAGCAAACACACTCCCCAGCCCCATGCTAGTGCCTGAATAGTGCCTGGGGACAAGTATTGATTGGCAGAGCTCAAAACCACCCCTGAACCCTTCTAAGGATGTATCCTCTGAGATAATGAAGTCCCAGGGACTAGAGCACTCCTTACTGGGAGGGACACAGGGGGGAGGACAAGAAGGAGAGGTCAGGGTTGGGATCACTGAGGCTGTAATCACTACTGCTGTCCCAAGCTACATATTTGTCAGAAGTCGATGAATCTGTTACACCTATGAACAACTCAGAGTTGCATCTTGCTCTTTGGCAGACCTGCAGGACTGGCCACGGTGGTTATGTTACTGTCACTTGTGATGCAGACCCTGAAGCACAGATGCCCTTGCAGCCATAGACTTTGTTACACGGTCAGTTACAACTTCTAGCACAATTCACAACTGGTACCATTGATACTATTGATACACTTGCACTTTTAATAAACTTTATTCCTTTGAAAACATGGCTACAGATTCAAGAAAGAATGTGATTTCACATAATTTTGACAAACAAAACCTTGATTCCAGCATCAGACACATATCCAATAAAAATACAGATATCTACAGAGGGTTTAAGATGAAACAGTTTCATATATGTTTTATATTACTGAATTATCTTTTAATAATCTTTTCACCGAGAATTTAATTCGTTTCAGCCATAAAAATATTTCGTTTCTGATTCTCTCTTTTTTATCGATAGATCTGAAAGATATTCGTAGATAGGAAACACTTGAGCATTCACAGATCACGTGTGCTGTGTCTGGGGACAACTAAGCACATCATGCTTCTATTGTAGTATCCATACTGTAGAAGGTGCAGGAATAATAATGACCTTTTATTTGTAAATCTGAAAGAAAATAATGTAATACGATGTACTCAAATAAAGCCTTCAATGCATACTACAACTTTTCCTGTTTGATACTTAGATTTTTACCAAAGGTTTGTAAAGGCTTCATCCTGACTCAATTGGTCATTTTTTTCAGGTTTGACATGGCCATAATGGGAATACCCAGCCCATTTTATGTACAGAAATAAAATGTACACACAACTCCAAGCCTTGTTCATGCAGCGTGTGAGCTAGCCGTGTCTGGAAACTGACTTATTTACTAGTTTTGTTAAATTTGAACTTCTCAGAAAATGGTAGTTGGTTGCATTTCGTAGCTGGATGAGAAGACTTTATTTAATTGACATCCTTGTCCTTGTCTAATGAGGGCTGAGAATTCCATTTGGTCTATTTGCATACAGAAAGCAAGAATTGACTCAATGCCTGGAAAATGTTAACTTGTTACCGAACTCTACACTGTAGCCAGGTACTGCGTCTCAAAAGCTGATGAATATGATTTAGGAAATAGCAACCTGGGAGGAAGTAAAATTGCTGATTAGCGGATACTATCACAGGATGCCCTGCAGCCGAATAATTCATTGACATGATGGTATCAGCAGAAGATCTTTAAGACTTCTTTTCAGATTTCTTTTAACAGACTGATGGTCAAATGAATGTCTCAAATACCTGCCAGACCTAATTTGGGAGGAGTTTTGTCTCAGATCAGCTAATTTAGTACTTCATTAAATTTATTTTTTTTATCGTATCACTGGCAGGCTCACAACAGTAATCTTGATTGTTTGGATTGTTTCGGGCTCCCAGATGAAAAAATGTATTTATCCTTGTCTGGGTTTGGGTTTTTCTTTTTTTTTATCTTGTCACTCAATTTCATCAGAGAACAATTAACCCACTTACAGATCAGCAAATTGAGAAATGATCTGATATTTATGACACAAAATCTATAATTTTGTTCATTGCTTAATTTTACTTCAGAAGGAGAGTACGTTTCTGCAACAGAACTACAAACTCCAATAGCCTGGCCTGTAAAAGCAACTTAAAACTAAAAAATTAATACCCTGTAATATAGCCAATTTTTTTCCAAGCACATGTGTCATCTTTTTCAATTTTTTTCTTCTGCATTCCATTTCAGTAGTGAGGATACCATCAGAATTTGGACACAGTGAAAAGACAGTTGTATTGTACTACCTCACCTTGTTTTCAGAGGCAGAATTTCACTGAAACACTCAAAAATAAGCCGTTTCTCTAAAATTACATTCCATCTTTTCAATTTTTTTATTCACAGCAGAGGTGCTGTGACCAACATGCAGCACAACTTGGGTGGACTGATTCTCAGCCTTCTCTAAATAAGAAATAACTGCGAGCCATGTTCTTGAAAATATGATCTACTCTTTCTGAAAACTTTAACACCACCGAAGTATTGCATGGCTATGTTGATTTCATTGAACCAGATGACTCGGTGTTTCTTCCCACATCATTTATATTATGAAGAGTGACATCGCAGCCATGACTGTCTAAAGATGCGGTTCAGTTCAAGTCTGAAGCTTGGGGCAAATACTTTAGCCTAGATGTGTCCTTACGCTGCAAATTTACTTCGCTTTAGATCATCTACTACTCTCTTCAAAACATCTGCGAACTTTTGTCACCACTTCCCGACAGAAGCTGTGACAATCATGGGTTCCTGTCACCATCAATGCTGCGGGTCTGAGATGTGTACTGTGGTGTTAGCCCGAAACACAGCCCAGAGTTTGCTGAGTGTGTGAAGCTTTGCTTTTTGTGGATTTAAAAACTACTCTCAAATCCTCTGGCTAATTGTCCATTAGTAGGCTCTTTTAAACATTAAACAAACCCCTTTATTTACCTTCTCTGCTGCTTGATAGTCCTCGGGAGGCAAAGCTGCTTCTGCCTTAGCGACTTGAACCTCTGTGACCTGAATAGTTATTTGAGATGTTAATTCACTGAAGAATGAAGCTGAAAAAAGATGGATCGAAGAATTCTCCTCACCCAGAAGAAAACATGTTTGCATAAGCTTTGTGTATTGACCAGCTAAATTGTGTTTCATTCCCTCCAGAACCTCGGTGCTAGCTAGTTTCTAACACAAAAGGAAAATATAGTCTTTCTTATTTTAGAAAAGAACTCTGATTCTCTGTGAAGGTAGTCCAGTCGAGAGTCTTTTCCTTGGAAATGCTGCCAGAAGAGCAAGACCCATGTGCCTGGTGACTCTAACTCAGAAAAGTGATTTAGTTATCATTTGTTTTGCAGAATGCTACTGTATTTCCCACTGTGACTTTTCTGTCCCCATGATGAGGTCAAACTGAAGCAAACTTCAAACTTAAATTTTTCTGCTACCTACAGGTTTCTACAAACACCTCAAATATAACATCAAAGGAAAAACTTGCCCTTAGGAAGGAGTGAACAGCACATTAAAATCAATTCTGTGATGTTTTGCTTCTTTAAAGTTTTGACAGTGGGATCCCAATGAACTCAATGGCAAAATTCAAGTTGTAATTACTGAATCACAGCCCTGCCTTTCACCTTCAGCTAATAAAGAAACAGGTAGGTGATATAAATTGTCCTAACTGTTTAGAAATATGCAAAACTATCCTAATTTATCACAGTTCAGAATATGAACCTACCTCCTATAATGGTCATAGAAACCTTAAAACCTTAGTCTGGGACATGAATCCTGCTCCTCCTCACACCACATTCCCTAATGATGGCTCTGTCGGTGATATCTGAACCTGGATGGCTCTCTTGCATCTCAATAGGTGTAATGAGGAATGAGCAGATCTGGAAAACATGAGTCTGCAGGTAAGTATTACTAGATGATGATATTATTCTGTGCCATTTGGTAGCTTCAAAGGGCCTTAAGGACTTTTAAAGTTCAGTAGTAGCCATTTAAAGAAAAACCTTTTGTTTTTAGAAGCGTGCTTATAAATAAGCATAAAGCTGGCTTCAGCTGAGTGGAGTCTCATGGATCTCAGGAGATAAATCAAAACTGCAGTAGAAGGGCACTCAGAGCTGTATTTTTACCTTCCTCCCGGAGAGCAGACTTCACTTCTCTCTGGAGTGTGCAAGGCAGCCCAGTAGAGTGAGCGTTTGTGAAGGGAATCATCTCACATCCTCTCCCCTCCCCTGCACCGGCCTCGAGGACGTGGCCTCTGACGCAGCCTCCCCAGCCCTGGTACACCTCCGGGAGGATTGTGCAGGTTAAGCAGCTTCAGAGCAATCTTCGTGCTAAATGAAAGATTCAGCAAGGTCTCCAGTGGAAAGCTCAGAGACAGGGAGAGAAAAAGGACAAGTGTGCACGCAGCACAACCTCTCAAAACCACATTGCACTTAGGATTTCTGTAGTCTGCTCTCCATTTAGACTTAAGAAAGCAGGAGAATAACACTAACTAAAGGAAAACAAGTGTGTTGTACCCGTTTGGGGTTCTTTTGAATTGCAGTCAGAGGATGTTGCTCTCCCCTTGCTTTCCAAGCATAGGCAGGTTCCTCAGCATGGGAAAGGTGTGCTGGGCAGAAGAGAAGGAAGAAGAGAGGTGAAATGTGCCCTGACCTACCCTAGGAAGGCAGGGAATCCGACCATGTGTGACTGGCTACCTCAGCACCGGGAATAGTTCCTTATTTGCCAGATTATTTAGTCAGAGCTCTTTACCGTAAGTGTAGGAAATGCTCCTCTTCCTGGCTTCATTACTGTATGTTCAGAGCAGAGTACTCAATAGGCACTTAAATTTGTAAATCCCCCTGATTCAGTTTATAAATGCCCACTACAGTTTATAAATATCTTCAAATTATACTAATATGGCATTGTATTAATTAAACACCATGACAGAAAGCAAAAAGCAATATAATCTTCATACAGTGAGCTCAGCAAGATCTAGCCATGCTGAAATGGGCATACAGGAGCTTCTTCCTCTGCTCCAAATGCTGAAGGATGGGGAGAACAACACAACTGTGTCTCAGCAGCGTGAGCCCAGGATTCACTCCTTACCCCTCTCTCCCACTCAAACCCGGGTAACTCTCCAGGCATGCAACAGCTGAGCCTGACGTAAGGCACCCCGTGTCTGGTTTGCATTCTTGACTTCCACAGGCTGTACCACCTTGGGAAAATAACCTTGCTGCCAGGTCTCTGCCTGCAAAATAGAAATTACAGTGCCCATCTCCACATGGAGCCTCCACAACCATAAAGGAGAGTGGATGGTGATAGGGTGTAACAAAGAACATCTGATTCTTCTTCTGCAGAAGCGTTACGTGACCTTCAAAAATGCAGCAGATGCAGCACAAGATGCCTCTTGCTACATTTTGTGGGAGGCAGGGTTGCCTGGACCATCTGGGAAGAAAAATCACTGAGAAATAGGTGTCTGTTTTTCAATAATTTGGGGTCAGAAGAAGGAAGGCAGAAAGCACGGCTTACTGGATTATCAGTGGGAATTGTGATAATGCACTAATACAAGGCATTTCTTAATTTCCAAATGTCTCATCTTCATCCTCTTGACCTTTATATCAAAATTTTGTATCTTCAGAACACTTACACTCCTCTATTTCATTTTGGAGCTTCTCTATATTTCTTTTCCTTAACACTTAATTCTAAGTTACTGATGCTAATAACAGTAAAATTAATGTTTCCATATTAAGCGCCATCCAGTCTTTCCAAAATTACCTCTGCCAAGAAAGCAGATGACAGCTTGACTGCCATTCATATGGCATATTTAAGGCAAAGCTTTTCAACATTGAAGAGGGTCAATTTCTTCCTAGAATTTTTTCTGAAATAATTAAATAAAAATATAGATCTCCAAGGCTGGAGGTTACCACAGGCCTCTGAGTCTTTCACTGGAGGAAAATAAAAGCACAATAAAGGTATACGACAAAATGTGTCCCCCACTATAGCCATAACTATTATTGTACAAGGATATAAAAAAGATTTACAGTGGAAATAATTTTCCTAACCCTGTAGAAGGGAAGCTCATATCTCAGAGTCAGCATTGTTGTAAAAATGCAGTTCTTTGCAAATTTTTATCCATTGAGTATTATACTGAATTTTGATGGCACGCTTGTTTTTCAGTTTGACAGTCTGCATGAACTATTTGCTTTCCACTTCCTGCAGCAAGTTCTGCAAGTTCATTACATACTGTGCATGAATAGCTATTTTTCTGTTTCAAAACTTCACCAATTTCTGCTCTTTCTTGTATTAAAGCTGTTTTAAAAATTATGAGCATTCCTTTCTTTCTCCTGAGCCTCTCAGCTTCTGTTCACTCTTAATAATGTCTTCATTGATCTTTCTCAGTCTCTGGAAGTATTTCCTTGTTGGAGATTATATCTATTGCTCTGTAAGTGGAACTGATTTCCTTCACTGACTACAGTTTGATGAGGACTGGCAGACTACAAATGCAAACATTATTAGAAGTCAGGGGGTGATAAGGACTGAGATACAACAGCCATGCAGAATTCTTGTTGTCCTTTTCTTAATCAAACCCTTTTTCTTTCATTGGTATTAGGCAGAGGGTTCTTCTGGACCATCTGTAATAACTTGCAAATCTTGCACTGAAGCTGTGTTCACTTAGTTTAGAATACAAGGTGCTGCAAGGAACTTAACAGTTTCTTTTAATGCTTATGACTTTGCTTTCAATTAAAAAAAAAAAACAAACAAACAACAAAAACCAAACAACAACCCCAGAACAAGCATCAGACTCATAATACATTGCCTGATGGCTTCAATTTGTCATATCTGCATATCTTATTCTCTGACTGATCTAAATCACCTGGTGTCATCTGCAGACTTTGCTACTATGCCCTGCTGTCAGATTATTAATACACTGCCTCAGTTACAGCAGATGCATTGCAAACACTTCACTATTAACCTCATTTGTAGATGAAAGCTGGCTCTTTATCCTTTGTATTTTGCTGTTTCCCCGCCCATTTCCACTGCACAACAGAACATTATCTTTCACCCTCTAGGTGCCTGGTTTTCTTTAATAATATCATTGAGGGACTTTAAAAAATCTGAATAATGATATCTGCCAGTGCTTCTTTACCCACTAATTTGTTGACACTTTAGCAAACCCTTATAGCTGGAAGCAAGGTTTTCCTTTGGCATAAAGCAGCACCATTTCTGTAATCATCTAATTTTCATCTAGATCGTTTTATAAGACCTCCTTAAAATAGCATGCCTCCCACTGAAAACTCATCAGTCTATAACTGCTCCAACTACCCCACAGATTTCAATTTCAAATTCACTGCTCTCTAGGCCTGCAGTTTAGCAATCGATTTTAATGTTCAGGTTTTTTAGGAGCTTAACAACTTCTTTTACAACATCCTCTGCATTCCTAGATGGTGATATTACTAGTCTCACTAGTTTCAGCTTGTCAGTACAAGAATTTAACTCCTATCCTTCATGATGCCCTTTTTTCATGTATGCATTGATGCATGGAAATTCCCACACAATCCTATTCATGCAATGCACAAGCTGAAAAATTATTGTGAATAACCTGTTGAACACCTTCTACCTTAACTGCAGGCTTTTTCTGTAACTTGTCCGACAGTTATATCTAGTGTTTTTTTGTCTAATTCAGCTTAACACCCCACCACCACCTCTCAGCATAGCTCAGCTGATTTCATATTATAGCTCAGCTGATTTCATATTGTACATAGCAGTGAAGTCACCGAAGCAGCATAAAAACTCATTTGATGCACTTGTAAATGGGGTTGTATTTCATGGCTGACTATTATAGAAAGGGGAAGGGAAGTGATGAGCTAAGATATTTTTTCCAGTCTGATATTTAAAGTTTCTGCAACCCTAAGGGATATGTAGCATCCTGTTAGTTGCTTACAATAGCACACTCACTCCATAATCCACAGGCTTCAGTTGGCTTTGGGTCAGGCCCTGAATCATGACATTCTTCCCTGGGTCTTGGACAGATTCAGTTTTAACATCTTTTGACTTCTTTGGCATAAGATTCTGCAGATTTTATTCAAAACAGCAAGCTTCCACATTTTCTCTTTGCCTTTTCCCTACCCTCTACCTTGCAATGACCAGTCAGGCAGCAAAGCCAACTGGCTAGACAGATGTTCCCCAGAGTTTTTCACCTCAAAATTCTTCTGCAGGGACATGTAGCAGCCAACAATTGCTTTTCAACACACATCCCTGCTGCACACCCCTGAGTAGAGAGTCTGCATGAAGACCATTTCTTTTCCTGTTATTGTTTTCCTGTCAGAGCAGATTCCTCTGTCCTCAGTCACCTTCATTGCTGACTGCACACACACACCCACCATGGGCTTTGCAGTGGCAGCACCTGATGGAACTTTCAGGACATTTTAGTTCTCACCTCTCTCATGGGTACTTGTGTATCCCAGCTGGATTCTCTTTGCACATCCCATAGGCTGAGCAAATTACAACTTCAAAGCCATTATCACATTCCATTTTACTCTTACCTATCCTTATAGCCTTCATCTAGACATTTTCCAAAACCAAGGACTTTAGATGCCGGGGTAAGACAGTATCCAAGGCAACATACTTATCCCTTAATGAGGGCCAAGGGGCTTCATGCATTATAAATGAGCCTTTCTTTCTTTAGTTCTAGTAAGCCTTCCTCAGCTGATTTCTGCAACTGTTTCTTCGCCTGCTCTTCATTTTTAATGCGAGGTTGGCATTGATTCTCCCAGGGTTGAAAATGACCCCATTTACTGCTTACACAACACCCTTCAGAAGAAAATTTAATCAGTGACCAGAGATGCCACAAAATTTTACCTTGTCCATGAAGAATAGCACATTTTTAATATATCTTTTAATTGGTTTCACTTGCCCAAACACACCTTCTGGAAAGGGGCACTGCATATTATTCATAGG
The DNA here is from genome assembly GCA_013399855.1 of Oxyruncus cristatus. Classification (NCBI taxonomy): domain Eukaryota; kingdom Metazoa; phylum Chordata; class Aves; order Passeriformes; family Cotingidae; genus Oxyruncus; species Oxyruncus cristatus. The sequence continues at coordinate 271,846 of VXAY01004360.1, forward strand.
TATTTTATGCTGTAACAGAGATTTTTCTGACACATCAGTATATATGAATTCATGCACAATATTCTGGTTTTATATCCTCATGATATTTTCTGGCCACTTCATGTGCAAACATTGATCTCTTTCTGCCGGATAACTTCGGTGAAATCTGGCTCACCGAAATTATACTTCTTGCAAGTGCTATCAAGTACTCTCAGAGACATGGTATTCCTCAGAGAAGAGACTTTGAACATAAATGCTTCATTACTTCGTAAACTTGTTGAATTCACTCAGGAAAGAAATGCTTTGAACTGAAGTACACATCTTATGAAACGAGATGAGCTATGTTCCTTTGCTTCATGCCAGTAAATTTCAGCCAAAAAGCTGATTTTTTATTCAACAATGGGAATATGAAAAGAAAAGGTTTTAAAAATGTTTCACATCTTCCTGGCTTATAGAAAGGAGCAAATCAATGTAAGAAAAAGTATATGTTGAGAGTCTTATAAAGATTTGTTTTCTTAATAGTGGCAAGGAAACCTGGAAAATCAATGAATTTACCCTCCTAACAAGATTAAAATCCTCCCTTATATAGGACTGTGATATTGGATGTTATTGAACTTAACATAATTACTTGCATTCTGAAACAATAGCAATCATCTGTAATGTAAATGTATTCAATATTGCATTACACAAATAGAAATCATTTTAGTTGGCATTCTCTGAGTCTCCCCAGCTGTATACACTCTCAGAACAGCATGTGTTCAGCATAAGATTTCAAATTCTGACATCTTTGGCTCTGTTTAGTTTGAGTCCTGACTTGAATATTATTTGGTTTTGTTCTTCTGCTTTTTTTTTCTTCTAACTCAGTAGGCTGTTCAAGGAACTTTATTCAATGGCATTTTTAGTTACTTTGTACATATATTCATATCCATAAGTGCATATGCATATCTATATCTAACTAGCAGTTGGTGTAGACATTATGTACATACACAAAACCCAGAGCAATATATGACATTATCAATTAAATCTAAGTTTAAAACAATACCTGTGATAATAAAAGAAGACAGGAAATTAATTGCTAAGGAAGAATTAAGGAGAATATGCCTCTCTAGTGGGCCAGGTTCCCTGGTTCCTGTGAGTTTGTGGCCTGAATGGCTTGGGAGGGTGCTGGGAGTCAAACTGGGTAAGTCCCTGAGATGAGAATAGCTGGAGACCGAAAGATAGTTGGAGGGAAACTGCAGAAGTTGTTATGTGCTTACCTGTGTTCATCGCTCTGATTGGCCACATAGGAGACCCAGACATCTGATCTGGCCCAATAGTGATTTTTGTATGATTTTGTATGATTTTTATAGTACCATCCCTATAAGCATTCCTCAGACTACTTCCCTTTGAGAGTCTGCTGAACTGTTCTGACAATTCCTTTCAAGATCACACTTCTTCCCCTGCTGCCCATTCCTCATCTGCTGTCACTTTTGACAGCACTTCGTAAAGCCATGTATGGGAGCTTAGGACTAAAATGGTCTTATATTCTGCAACTGTCCAATGATTGCTGGGATGTATTCTTCATTTCAGCTTTTTTAATTCCAGATTTCCCACTGCAAACAACTTGGGAAACTCAGGAGCTTAATCATATGACTAATAATGTGATAGTTCCCCACTTTGTTACCAGTCATGATGCATGCTTTTTTCAACTAGAAATTAGGCACAAAATTCAATTTTTGTGATGCCAGAGGCTGACAACAGCTTTTCTCTAAGTGTTACCATGTAATATTAATATTTGGTTGGACAGGTGGAAGTTATAAAACAGCAGTTGATTAATTCATCTAGGGAGAAAGGCAAGAGCAATGTCACTTCCCATGAAGCTGTTCACTATTCAAAAGTGCAGTTGAAACCTTTTCTTCAGCAGCATGGAGGAAAATAAAGTTACTCATAAAACCCTTGAGTTCATTCAGTCAGTCCCCTGTAACCATATCCCTTTTAAAATCACCAGCCCAACTACTCATTAGTTTGGGTCATCCTGTTGAACTAATGGGTGAATTACAATTGGAGATCAGAAGACAAATGTAGATATTCTTCTAGAAATGTTTTCAGCATTTAAATGCCCTTTTTCAGGGTCCTATATGACATTATCCTCTGGACAAATAAGACTCCACTGTTTCCCAGGTACAGCTAACAACTACAGCAGCACAGTCACGTCTCTATTACAGCTAAAACAGACATTACAAGGACAAATTTTCTAGACAGAATTTTAAATTAGACAAACTTACTTCACTGGGTAAAACATGGTTGTGGATCATCTTTCCTTGGTACACTCAAATATTTTCAGAGCCTCTGGAGAATATGGCAGAATATAAAGTTTCAGGGAGATACTCAGGCCAGCAACAGAGCCACTCTAAGGGCTGCAGAGGCTTTACTCATGGTTAAGCTGGCCAGGGGCCTGCACAGTAAATACAAGAGGCATCAGAACAAGTAAAGAAATATCTGAGCAATAAAACTCACGAGGGGAGAGAGATCTTCATACCTGTCAGGGTGCTTTCCAACAGAGTCCACCAGCAGGATGAGTGAGCCCTCAACACGCAAGCAGCACACTTGAGCAGACCTGAGTGAAGTGAACAAGAGGAAATGGCCTGAGGTTGCTACAGGAGAGGTTTAGGTTGGATATTAGGAAAAATTTCTTCACTGGAAGGGTTTTCAAGTATTGGAACAGGTTGTACAGGGAAGTGGTTGTGTCACCATCCCTGAAGGTATTTAAAAGGTATGTAGATGGGGCACTTGGGGACCTGGTTTAGTGGTGAACGTGGCAATGCCCGGTTAATGGTTGAATTCAATGATCTTAGAGGTCTCTTCTGACCTAAATGATTCTGTGATTCTGTGAAGTGCTTTGCCATCTGCCTGTGTTTCTTCTGGCTCCTAGAGTGGCCATCCTCAAAGGTGGCTTCCTTGGAGCATCCAAGGAGCTGTCTGGGCAGAGAGCAGAAGATGCGCCAGTGTAAGTGGCACACTTCGAGAAGCCTTCTATAAAAGACAGCCACGGCCTAATCTTAATCTTCAGAGACTGGCCTTAAGGACATTGTCAGCCCTCAGCTCTTAGTTGTTCACTGTGCCTGTTGGGAGCTTGACTACTATAGCAACACACAACAGCATGATTTTTCTAGTCATATTGAGTGAAGCCTCTTCCTTTCACTGATAAGAGTAGGAAATAGTGGAGTTAGGATCTGTTTCATCCATATCCATGCCTGTTTGCTCTTCTTCCATGCTAATGGGGTTATCCATGTATGTGGAATGTATTTAGTTCTCCAGTGTCTACCCAGGAATGCTCTTCAAGTGAGCCATATGTTTTTAGGCAACTCCAAATGCCCTCTGTAGTTAACAAAAGACCTTCTTAAAGGTTGCTGATCTGGCATCTTCTTGCCTTGTTCCAACATCCAGGACCAAATCCCGGCTTAACCCAGAAAAAGACAATGGAGACCTTCTATTATTACTGTGGAACCTTATGTCTGATCTCAAATGTAAGGTGCTTGTTATGACCTATAACGCTCATTATAGCTGCCTGAAGGAGGTATTGATATATGTTTGCGTACAATAGAATACCCCGTATTTGCTAACCATTGTTCAGACAAGCCTCACAAACACAGGCAAGCCCAGCCTTTGAAAGGTGTGACATTGACTTCAAAAAGTCACTGGAATCCTTTGTTGTAGAAGTATTCCTATAATGAGCTGCAATCTTTTCATATAAATGAAGTATTCACTTTAATACTAACTGCATGGTAGAATCACAACTAGCTCTGATGAAATCTAGTTAATGTGGGAGGATGAAGAGATTGGAAATCTGTTCTAGTTCTCATAGGAACAGTTTCCCTGATCAGTCCTCAACTGCATTCTGGTAAAGAACTACTGTGTTGCCATAATGTAATGATGAAAATATGATACTGTTCTGAGAACATGAGCATTCACTGTGAACATCCTGTTCTATTCAGCATATCAAAAAGAATTTGGGAGTTTTTTCGGGGGGGGGGGAAGAAATTAAGAGAGCCTGGCGAAGATGTGAGTTTGAGAAGTATGAAAGTCTTTCTTTCTAAGAGATGTATAGTGGACATGATAGAGGTAACAAAAAATTAATGGTTCGGAATGATTGGTACATTGCCTGCCCTTCCTATGTAAATCAAGGCTGAAAGAACTTCAAAAAACAATATACAAATAGACTAGGCTCTCTAGAAAACACTTACTACAGATACTTCCTATTTCAAGGCCTCATTGTGTGTGCAAAGATCTAACGAAGTTCAGAAAAGAATATTAATATTGAGCAACTAAGACAAGAAGTTATGGCAGCAAGGGTGAAAACTACCATAAAGCAAGGGAGGTCTGGGGGAGTCTTTGTGATAAAAATTCATTGACTCCTAATCTGGAACAAAACATCTCAGAAACCCTTAGAACCCAAGACTTGACACTTTTCAGTTTGCTCTGAGTTTCAGACCTCTCATGCAGGCAGCAGCCGCATGCCCCTAAGCCAACTTTGCATCTTGGTGTCACTCTCTACAGGAGAAGTGTGACACTTGTTACCTGATAAGAGGACAGTCCTGTTTCCAAACTGAGTCAATGTTTTTGCTTTATTAATGCTTTGGGAACTTTAAAGAAGAATTCATGATGAAATTAAAACCTTATCGTTTTTTTCCGTTTTGAAATCAACTTAATTTCCCACTTAAAAGAAGTTTTAAGAAGTATCTCTGTATTTACAAGGCTGTTGTACTCAATCTAATGGCATGAAAATTTGCAAGTAAATTCATTCCATTTTTCTAAGCATTCATTTTTTGGAAATCTGATTGGTGGCTTCATGACAGCAGTGAATGCTTCAAGCACAGGATCTTCCTTAATTGTATTCAGATTTTGCAACCTAATCACACTTTAGCATTTTGAGAGGAACTTCATGATTTCAAAAAAGATTATGGAAAAAATGTCAGGAAACAGATGCCAATTTGTTCTTTGGCTGCTTTATTAAAGCTAATATAATATGAAAAACAATTACTCCTTTCAATTTCTTTTTTGTCATGTTAGAACTATAGCAAACTGAACTATATAAATAGACTCTGTCTAACCAGATTGATTGTACAAAGTCTTAAGTGACAAATTTCGAAATGTTTGAAACTCCAGTTAGAACTCTCAGATTGGCATAAGATAGAGAAACAAAAGCAGAAGATACTGGGAGAAAACAAAACAATTCTGTAACTAATTTAGAGTTAATTTTGGGAAAATTCAGAACATTTAAAACTTCAACAAGATTATATCTTCTGTTGAGGTAACATTGTCATCCAATAAGCCATACTTAGAAATGAGTTTACCCCAGGTTTTCAAAGGGCTTCAGAAATTTAAGTGTCCTCATTTTGCTCCGTTGCCTTCAGCTCATGTTCCCTGCAGCATCCCACACTTCAGTTATTCTTTCTGGTCAAGGCAAACCCAAAGCCCTAGTTCACAAGTGTGATGCTCACTGAGGCTTGGAATACTTATGAACAGTATCCTTGCAGTTATATTAAACACAACCTTTATGCCCTGTCTCCATGGGTGGATGCAGGCAGACATGAGCTCATGAGCTCACTCTGCCTGTGCTCAAGGCTGCTTGGCCATGAGCCAGGTTTGGTTGGAAAGCCACACAACTCTATTATCTTCTCAACAAGGCAAGTCAACTCAAGCACAGCGTTAGCACAGCTCCATAGTTTCTGAACCAGGCATAGTCAGAGTAAAGGAACTTGGACCTGTTTGCGCCCATCCATGCGGACCAGTTCTGAAAATCCCATTGAGTCACCTCTTGTTGTAAATCGTTTCAACTTCCACTCCTCCCTCTGAAAGTACAAAAGACCATCTCAGTTTCTGGGATACTGTGCTGTGCCTTTTGACTTCTCTTTGTGCAGGAACCATCATTTAAAACAAGTTTCAGCTCTTGCAGAGCCATCCTGGCACCAAATAGGAACCTGAACCACAGGTTGGTAAGCAGCTGGTAAGCTCAGCCTAGCCTGGAATAGGCATTTGGAGGCATAAGCACAGTTCAAATCTCAAAGTGTACTTGTATAATTTCTGTATGTCAACCCCCTTCTTTCAGCTTATACTAAAATTAACATGAGATATATGCATGCATATATAGAATAGTTCAGCCAGATGGAAGAGAGGCATCATCCCTCGATCTCTTGCATGTGTTCATGGCGTGACTGTCACTGCTAGTCATCATCTAGCCTCCTTCAGTAAGGAGTCACTGCATTTGCTCCCCCCTTACTCACATTGCTGCATAGAAAAGATTAAAACTGCATTTACTACATCAGTGCCTAAAGGCGTGTTCAGGATAAGGAATTCAACACAGAACAGAATGTATCCTGGCTCTGCAGAACCTAAGCTACCAAGGGGGAATAAATGCCAGCCTGAGAGCTTGACATGAAAAAAGAGATAAAGGTACCTTCCGCCTCTGCCCACTCGAGTGCAAGGTGCAGGGCAGGTAATCATGGTCCAGCAGCACCTTCAAGCCTGTTTTGTCCTGCTGTTAAGGATATATATATATATATATATATATATATATATATATTCTCATTGCACATTGAAAACAGGTTGCAATCAGCATATCCCTTGCTCTTGGCAGCTTTCTTATGGGTTTTATACTGGAGAAATCAGAATAAGGTACCTGAGGTGCTAATACGTTGTTGCAGCGGCTTGGGTGGACAGAAGGGGGTAAAAGGACTTCTGCAACAACTCCATGCCGAAGACATTATTTAATGTCTCCCTCTACACTCACCCAAGTAGCTCATGCCATCAAGCACAAGAATGATCTTGGCTTTTCAGAAACAGCAACTTCATCCAGATTTCATGCCTGGAAAAGCTGTAACCTTCAAATTCTAGCTCTGTGGCAAAAATCCAGATAAGGCACCCAGAGATTGCAAGCACTGATTTCATATAGCAGGGCAGCATCACGGAGTGGCCTTGTTTGCAGTTAGCTGGGTTATCTGAAAATGTGCTGAGTACAGATCAATGCAGAATATCCATCTCAGTGCAGAGCCCATAGGCTAACTGGAGCACTCCAGCCTGTGTTTTGGTAGGTGCTCACTTGGGAAGGGAAGTAAGGGTCAGAATCAACTTAAAGGGATCTCTCCCATGGATCCCAAACAGACAGTTGACCGTATACACAGCAAGTGTGGTGGATGCACATCCTTGCAGGGGAGTGCTAAGAAACTGCCTCAGGTAAATCACAGCAAATTAGTGCTGACTGCTCCTTGTCCTCAGCAGAGGGCTAACATCATTAATAGCCTCAAAAACAGAGACTCCAGCCATGACAGACTTCATCTCAGGAAGGCATGTTGAAATAATGGACAATTGCTGATATTACATGCTGCATTACTGTTTCAAAATTTCTGCGGTGAGATTGGTAGGAAACTGCTTAGACTAATATATATACATTCACAGAATTAATTAATTATTTTTACAGTCAAAAACACTCTAGGAGAACTTGATTCTGGTATTGATATAGACAGCTTGCAATGTTCTGTGGGTACACGGATACAGGGAGCTTGGTGTAACAGTTTTTTTGAAAATCTGTCTGGAGTAGAAGAATTTGTCAAAAAGATAGGACAATGAGTGAGCTTTTAAGATCCTTTTATTTTTAAAATGGTGGTAAATGGAGATATCCCTAAATGAGCAACCATCCTATAGAATGCACTGTTGACAACTGGTCAGTCAATATGCATGTAAGGAGCATGGATGCTGTCTTAAAAGGGATTGTGACTTCTGCAAATAAGTTGCTTTGATACTCTGCAGCTTGCTGCTGCATTCATCTGTTGCCACATGTACGAGGTTTGTATTAGAAACAATTTTAGTAGAAACAGATTTTACCCTGATTTTTGGTGGGAATTTTGTTTTATTTTGGGTTTTTTCTAAGGCTAATAAAACAGGGCTCTGGTCTCCCACTGCTACTGTAATACAAAGGAACTTCAAGAAATATCAAAGGGTGTTTAGGAACCACTTTCTATAATTCTGAGTGACTGAGCAAATACATTGATATGTATACTGTTTTACTTTTTCCATGAGAGTTTAAGATTGTTTTACTAGGTATAACAGAAATTTTCCTTTTACTACCTTTAATTTTTACTTTGTTCTGTTGATCTTGGTTAGGTGACAAGGTGAAAGAAAGAAAAAGTATTATGAAAAAAACCTCTGTTATCATCTTTGAGTAGGAGTGTCAGTAACGAACAGACTATTCTATAGTTTTCTTTGTTTTTCCACATACATCAAATACGCAGCGCTGAACTGTGTGAACAATTGACATCAATTCAACGCCAAATACAAACAGCAATAACTGGTGTTGGAAGGGTTTCAGTGATGCAGCTGGGATTCTTGTAACTGATATATTCAGTCATAGCAAAGTAGGTTATTATACTTTAAGCTCTATCTTTGTTAGACAGTCTTTTTGAGAGGAAAATAGGCTGAATAATAATACTTAAGACTTACGCACTTCCTGTCATTTTTTTACTTTATCTCCATGCAGTTACCACACCCCTGATTACTAGTTAGGCACTGTCCCTTCTTCTGGTTTGTTTGTTTGCAACCATTTTTGCTGTTAATCTTCTTATACCAACAAAGGTCAAGCAACTGAATGCCAAAATAGCAACGGTTAGGCTATGAAGGTCCTGAATTGCTATCTCTGCCTTTGCCACTGACCCGAGCTTATTTCTTTCTCCGCAGTAGGAAAGACGGACAGGTAGACACTGAGACAGCCTTTGCCAGCAGGCACGTGGATTCATCCCTGAACATGTCACCCCTAGAGCTGCGCCCCTCCTTTCTGAGACAGTCTGTTGCTGCTCAATCTGAAGTGACATTTGCTTTGTGCAAACTCTCTCTTATACAAGCAAGTATGCCTTGGGTGATATATATTACGCAGCAGATCAGTACGCCTCCCTGGTTCAGGATTTCCTATTGGAAAGCTAGGGAAGAAGACAGGAGAGAACTGACTGTGTTTTGCATGCCTCTAGCCTTCACTAGCACCTCTTCCCTGACAAGGGTCTCCTAATTACCCCACCCTATGGGTGTACCCTCACTAGCCTGTAAATGCAGAGAGGACAAGTCTGGGAGGCACAATTAAGGTATTTACTCTGACCTCCCACGTAGTAAAGGCCATTCACTTTTACCCAGTCACCACACATAAAGCAAAATAAACACAATCTGTCTGATCTATCTGTGGACAAACGCATGTAATACAGATTATGAGTGCTATTTCATCTACACAGCCTCTTAAGCGCTGGAGCCTATCCCACAGCCTGCGAAAATTAATAGGAGTCTTTCCAATGCCAGACTGTATTCTTAACAATGGCTTTCAACAGTAGTTTCGTGAGATTAAAATGAACAGAAATATGACTAATTATTTATATTCGGCATTCTGCTCGTTTCAAAGGATCTCAATCAATGTATTTTAATTTAAAGGACAGGCTTTCCTTTGATGTCTAGTTGCAAAACAGGAGTAAGTCTATGACTCTGCAGAATATTAAGAAATTTCATACTGAAAATCAATTTTTTGCATTTTCCTTTGCAGAGGATTTAGACAGCAATTCCTGGCCAAGTGTACTTTCCGCATCACTTAAATTCCACATGTTAAATAGAGCATAAGTGGTTGTCAGCACAGGGAAAAACTGTGTCCTTCCTGAACTGTAAACTGTTACTGCCCTGCGAAATTTTTTTTTTAAATAAAGGGCAGAAATTTAACAGCACTGTTCAATTAGTGGTATCTAATTTTTTTAATTAATACTTTGTTCTCAATTTGTCTGTAAGCCTTTTTTCTACTGGATATGGTGTGCCATTGACATTTTGTACACAGTTGTAATAAATAGACATTACAACTTGTCTTGCTGCAGAGAACTCTGAGCAGGATTCTTTCCTACTTATTAAATGGTGAAGAACAAACAATGCTGATATCAGAGTCATTAGGAATACTGCAAATGCTACAATTAGCACTATGCTGGGGTGATGTTTCTCAGAATAATTTAGCTCTATCCCAAAATCTGGTTGCTGTCTTACACTCACGTTTGAAGAAGAGAGAGAGGACTTTTCAACCTGTGTCTGAGGTGCAAATGGAGACATTCCTACCACAGTGATGTCTGTCAACGCTGCACCTATCCCTCACCAGAGCTTCTACACCAGACTCTTTCACCATGGCAGCAGCAGTCATTCCAGGCACCACGGCAGCGAGCTGTTTGCCTGGAGGAGTTGCAGAGTTGCAACATTGTGCAGAGTTGCCACCTGTGTGCCCTCTGACTGATGTCTCCAGCTTGTAGGGATTTTACACTCTTATGTCTGTATGTTCACCAGATGGCTACGGGTTAAAGCCATCTGCACTTCCTAAAACACTTCGTTAAAGATGTAACTTTCTGAGCCACTTGGGTGCTACTGCACTTCTGGTGCCCTTTTGCCCTGGTAGGAAAGAGGTTTGAGAAAAAAAGGCAGTATTTCAAAGGCTGTGTGATAAGGCTGAAGGTGAAAGACGCTCAAAAGTAGTGTTGGTTAGGTCTCTCCTGAAAGTAGGTGACTCATTAAAACTTCACAGCACAAAAAGGAAGTGAGCAGAACAGAGATTTCAGTGAATCCCAGTGGTCCTTGCAGTCATGAGTAAAGGGGTAAGTGATGCAAACATGCACAGAACTGAGTCTGTCAGCAAATGTAATGCAGCCCTTGAGGGACTCTATGACCAACATTACTTAAACTACCTATTTTCTTCCTTGGTGCAAGTTACTTAGATGATTAAATAAGTGTTTGCAGTCAGATAACCTCACCATTTGAGATACCGAAGGTATTTCCTACAGTAAATACAGGGAAGTGCTGAACAAGGGCATAGTGAAGGTAATGAGGACACTCTGTCTTTTTATCTTAGGTTCAAATGCATGAACGACACCACTCTGTTTCAGCCACTTCCTTTCAACGCTTCCCTCTAAAGATAGGGCACAATTGCTTCTCCAGCAGAATTGCTTTACCCTCACATCACTTTTACAATCAAACAGCTTTTCCTGCTCTCACAGGTATTTTGTCCACTCTCTCCCCAGATATGCTTACCCTTTCCCTTATTGCTCACAGCCTGGAGGATGAGTTGTTCCCTACCTGTGCAGTGAGGAGAGTGTTGGCCTCAGCATAGGCACTGGGGACACCAGCCCTGGCTCTTGCTGCTGTCCCATCCTTGCTCCTGCCTCGCCATCCAGGCTGCAGCAAGGGATTTCCCTCCCCAGCTGGAGCAGACCTGCACTCTCCCTGCCAAGTGTTTTGAGATGAGTGGAGGTCTGTTGTGCCCGGCTATTCCAAGCCTTGTCAGTGAAGACCATGGCTAATTCAGACAAGCTGTTCCTTCCAAAAGACACCAGCTGACAAGGACACAAACACAATGTGTGACATGTCTCCCTGTGTCTCCCTGTGTGTCACATTTTATAGCACTGAACAATGACCCCTGATGCCATCGCCTTTGTCCCACAGATTCCCCACAGCCTGTCCTGTTTCCACAGACGCCCTCTGACCCTCTCTACAGGAGGGGACCACCATCCCCAGCAGTAGCAGAGGTCATGGAAGGCTGTTCCTCCTGCTTCCTGTTTCACTTACCACTCAGTCTGCCTCTCCACAAAGGGAAAAGTTAAAATAGGGTTTCAGTGCAAATTGCAAAGGGAAAGGCTGAATATCTAGCCACAGGCATGGACCCTCACACCCTATGGGCTCCCCAGCCCCTCTAACTCTGGATCTGTCATGAGGAGGGTCAGTCCAAAAGCTGCAAAAAGAGGATGGTAACAAGATGCCTGCTGCCTCCCCTGTTCCTTGTCCCAGTGATAAACAGCTATTTGATCAGCTGGTAGTTGCAGTGCCACACATCAGAGGCTCTGAACACCCATGAGGCTCTGTATTTGCCCTGCTATTCTAATCAACCTACTGAACTGTTTCAGCCCTCTGGGATACCTGTTTTCAGCGGGCTTAAAAAAACAGAATCAAGGCTTTGGAAGGATGGCTAATACAACAGCCTGAAGGAAAGCAGCAGCAGGACTGTGCTTGTGCAGAATCATTCCTGCTATGGAGCCCTGGTGAAAGGGATGGGTCTCAGCTACAACAGCATCCATAGCCACAAAGGCTTAGCTACACTTAGTCTCTGGGAAGCTGTAGAAATGGGGTAATAGCTTCTGCTTGGGCAGGGAAAAGTACAGTTACCAGCAGTTCAGGCTTCCCCTTTCCTGCCTCTCCACTGCACATCCAGAGACCATATCCAAGGCTTACATTTAGGGCTTATTTAAATATTAACCTCTGATACTAAAAACTTATTATCATTAAGTAATACTGCCTTCCTTCTTCCTTTGCACTCATGATCATGTTGCACCAAAACACCACCATTACTGTGCTGCCCTTAAATCAGCTTTGTTGATTCTGGTAGGTGCCTCCCACCCCTCCCCTGACTATACAGGGATGTAGGGTATGCTGCTGCACCCCTGGCTACCAGATACAGCCCTGCCTGGGAAGAAGTCAGACTGCAGAGCCCTGCAGCACCTTTAGAGTCAGGGTTTTGATCATTGTCTAAATCATCTCTTCTTCTGCTCATGAAAAATGCCAAGAGCCTCTTAAGTGCTGCCATAACACAAATAAGGAGAAGGACTGAGAGAGCTGCACCGAAGACCTATGAAATTTCATCCTCAAACTGCGACTTTTCAGTGTCTCCACTAATCAGGCTTAGATGGCATCTATCATCCCTCTAGAGGCCATCTCCAGCTGTGGATTTCTTACTCTGCATCAATCCCAGCACTCTCGCAGCGCAATGGTTTGAGCAGCTTTACACCATATTCAGCAGGGAATGGGGACAGCCTATGGCCAAAATGTTGGCCTTCAACACCTCTGCTCAGCTTCAGTCTAAATCTGAAAGCCTCCGAGGTCTCTGGATGCCAGTCTAATTTGTCAGTAGTTGTTTCTAGGAAGAACAGATATTTTGGCTTGGAGTCAGCACTTCTGTCTCTCCAGATGTGGTCCCTTTTGATGGACTATAGGCTTATTGAAGATACAAACAAGTATTTTTTTGTCCTAAGGTTTGATGAATGCAATTACAAGCATAAAGTGTAGCAGCTCTCTTAGTAAATGAATTTGAAGGGTTTTTTAATCTTTGGGACTATTCACAAAACCAGAGCCCTGCAGGGTCCATGGTGAACAGTCACCTACAGAACAGCACTTCAGGAGAGTGGAAATTAGGAAATTAGGCCACCTTCAGAGATCAGCTTCTTGGTGAGGTGAACCTTCAGACTTGGGCAACTCTTCTCATTAGAATCACATCAGCTGTTTTCAGGTACAGTACTGCTTACAGTTGTACAGAAGAAAAGCTATCTATCACCAGTGTCTGTGAGGAAAGGCAGATAACAGACATTTAAATGCATGTGTCAAGGGAAAGGAAAAGAGTGTGCTTCTTTGTGACTCTAGTGCATGGTATAAAAAGGAAGAGATAAATAAAAATATCTTTGTCGTGTGCAAGATGTTAATAATAGTCTATGCTAGGAGTAGCAGTTCAGGATCCTGTCTAAGGAATTGTGCATTAGGCTCCATGTATCACAGTGCCTTTTTTCCTTATCACAACACTCAATAAATAATACAGAAACAGGCAGCATAATGAGGACACCTGTTTAAGCAGTGGTCATGGGTTATGCCACAGCTTGTATACTCTGTTATGTATGTTGGCAGCACTTATAATGAGAGGAAGTTTAGAAACAGAATGGCTTAAGAAACACCATTCGGGAGGAAATTCAGTGAAGTGAAATTAAAACATCTGAAATGAGTGAAGACAATTCATAAAAAGTGATGATATGGGTTGAATATGTTTAACATTGCTAAATGAGAAAGAAAGAGGATAATAAAACTCTGATTCTTTTCAGAGCATAAAACAACCAAGAGACAGTGTGGGGCATGGCTAGCAGCCCTGGGTTGAAGTAGCAAAAAGAAAACATTAGCTCAGCTATCAAAAGATGGAAGGATCAGATCTACTAGACTGTGGGATAGCCTCTTGAGGAAAAGTCTCTTGCCTGTTCATTTTAAATAATATGGACAATGTGATGAAAAGTGCTCACCTGGGAAAAAAAAATCTTTTCTCATCAGAATACACACACACAAAAAAGCAAAAAACCCCAAACCCAGACACCTCACTAACATCTCTTCATTTGTGGTGGTTTTCTCTAACCTAGTTCACTTCTGAATGGTACAGAGCGACTTGTTGAACTTTTCGAAATTATTTTTGCTTAAAGGCGCAAGGCTGAAAGTTACCTGTAGGGAGTTCAGCAGTTCCTCAGCCACTCAGCAGGCAGTGAGTCCATGACAGCAAGCAGCCTGAAAGTTGTGGCAAAATGTACTGCTCCTTATCCACATGCCTCTACAGCGTGTAAGTGCAGGAGAGGCTAATATACATTTAACATCTCATTTAACTTCTCACTGCATTGCCTAACATGCATACAGCCACACACGTCCTCAGTGTTATATGACTGCTAGCAGTGATTGTGTCCAGCCATTGTGTCACCTCCATATTTCTTCTGACCCCAATAAAGTCACTTTCTCCAGATTCTCCAGTTCAGCAGATAATTTAAGCACTTCTCCAAACACTGCTGACACCAACTTCAACTTCAGGATCTAGCTTACATGCCCAAGTGCTTCACTGAGCTGGGAAGCTCCTTCAAAAAGGAAAACAAAAACCTAGCCAAAACCCAGCCCCTTTGACACTAAGTATAAATCTCATGAATGTATGATTTCTATCATCCAGAAATCATGTTAGTTGCTTGAATGACTAATAAAAACAATTTTTAAAGAAATAAGTCTTTTGGGTTTTTAACCTTAGGTTTGAATGTCCCAGTCATCCAGACTCAGCAACATTAGTTTTTCTTTTTTGAGGAGTATATAGCTGCTTTTGAAGACCAGTTCAAGTAGTTGTGACAGTTTTTTAACACTACAATTTAAATTCTCTTCAGCATAATGTTTGTGAAGAGGGGGCAATTATTTGCATATATTCATTTGTGTCCAGGTTATTGCTAGGCACAGTATGCTGAGTATATTTATAAATTGTATAAACTTGGAACCACTGGAATAGGTTGTTTAAGCCTTATGTTATAAACTTGGGATAAAAACTCTGTTCTTTCATATCACACATATCACCATACAAAAGCTAGGAACTATTGCCTTCAAGAGGACTATTCTATTGCAATTGTGGGAAAAGCATATTCTAAGCCTTCCAATTTCCATTCTTTCCCAGGGCTCTCCTCATGAGAGGGTCATGAGGAGTCAGTCCACCTTATAAGACAGGAAGAACGGCTAAATCAGTAGCTAGGAATGACCCTTCTTTTTTGATACTTTTTGTACTTGCTTAAGAGGTTCAGCAACATTTATTAGCTATATCCTAGCCTGCAGTTTCTCTCCCACTTTGGCAACCTTTTGTATCTAATGTGGATATGACCCGATCATCATCTGAGGGACGAGACCCCATTTCCTACCTCAGGGAGTGACCTGAAATTAGGCCATTTCTGTTACCTGCAGTCAAACCACAGGACCAAATTCATTATTCCCTAAGGCCCCAGCAGAGAATTAATTACCTCTGAAGCTCAGAGGAACTATCTAATCCCACCATGCAGGCATTGGAATTGCAGATGAACAGCACTGATGGCTCCCCCATGGGATTCACCGTTGACCTGCCTGACAGGTGGGATCCGCTGTGCACATGCTAACATAGACCTGTGAGGCAAACTCATTCCCCCCAGAAACAGTTCATGTTGAGTTCCTGGGGGTTTTTTTGCTTCCTTTTGACTTATGAAAGTGCCTTTATCCTCAAGATCTTTTGCATGATACACAAATTTCACTGCTTTCTCATCATTCCACTTTTTGAGGGTGTAAGGTGGCCCTGCACTGGTCTTTTCACTTGTCATATAGGACAAAACCAAGGAGCCTATGATACTCAAGAGACTCTGCTTGTGTTTATTCTATGCATAGATCCCAACGTATCTTAGTTGCCTATCACAATATCTGTAATACTGATGGCTAACTGTAGGCTCAAGCTGCATCATTTTACCATTGTCAGCCTGTTATATTCTCAGATTTGTCAAAGTATGTAGGGTCAGGGAGGATAGAAAGCCTGGGGGACATCAGATGTAAACTATCCTGGATAAATAAAGTCTTTGGTCTTCTACTTGAGTGCTGAAATAAATAATAAATTTGTGAAAGGAATGTCTTATGGTAACACAATATAAAACTTTGAAAGGACTTATAAAAGAAGAAAAAAATGTTTAGGTAAATCCAAGACATTCTATTTCACCAAACTTAGTTGATTTTCAGACTATTAAACTACCTTGTAATATTTAATTACTTTTCTTCTATCTCTCAATATCAGCTGTTCAATTTTAGTTAAAAATCACTGTTTTGAAATTAAAATCTGAACTTGCATTGTTAAAATACTAATGCAACCCATTTAAGTGTCCTTAAATTCAAACACTCTAAAACTTTCATGTTAGAGAAAATTAATTACTTTTCCAGCAGCATCTAAAATCAATTGTGCAACAACTGATCCAACATGAGCCCAGGATAAAGATAAGTAGGGGAAGTCTACAGCACTTGAAGCTGTGACTACAGCTTTTCTAGGAACATCCACAGTGGCTTCAATAAAGAGAGCAGAGAACAAGAGCTGCAGAAACCATCTGTAACAATAGCATGCTGCTACTGCTTATAGCCTATGAACGAATTTTCTGTACAGAAAAAGTAGGTAGCACCCATCTGCGAATCCATTTCTAGTACTGGTCATAATTTTACCCCACAACCTATTAATCTATAGATGGCGGGTAATTAGTTTGTCTCCCTTGATTTAACCTGGAAAATACGCTGCTTTTTCATTGTGGTTGAGAAGATGTTAAATAGACTCCATATCGAGAGATACGGAGTCTATTTAGCATAGGAGACATCTCCATGCAATGTTCAAAACTTTCACAATAATTCTGTGAATAATTAATGACTCTGGTCTAAAACTTAGCAAGCTATATGATGAACACAGCAATCAAAATATGTACCTGGTTGGTAGTATTACTGTACTGACAGTTTAACTTGTCTAGAAACTTTTGACCCTATGGCAGAGAAATTATTTAAGTCAGATAAGGACACTATCACTATTCCTCCCCTTTTATCTGCCTCCTCAGTGCCTACTCGTGAAAAGTGATCAGTTTGACATTCTGCTTTCTAAATCTGTGCTGTAAAGTTTGCTGCATAAATACACATCACTTTAATTGTACTCAGGAAAGGAAGATGGATGAGACATGGAAAAAAATTATTACAAAATGTCCAGCATGCATTTCATGTAAACAATCATCATATATATTTAAGGTAAAGATCCATGCTACATAATTAGGTCAGCCATTATTTTAAAAATTGGCTTAACAAGCAGCAGCAGCCCACTCAGGCAGCAGATTAGTCAGACTGTGCGTGCAGACAGCAAGCCAGCTGGACTGGGAGAGCAGCAAAGCCAGCTTCACGTGGCTGGGCTGAGCGTGCTTGATGGATGCCCTTTTCTCTGCATTATTTTACTAATCCATTCCTGTTTTAAATTGACAGTTAAACTGCATTTGTAAATGTCAGTGGAGCCTGCAGCAAGGATTCAAATTCACTCTTATTTTTCCGTATTTCATTTCTATAGAACTTCTCCTACTCTCACGTACATCGTCCACCCTGTCCCTCAGTTTCCCTGTCTAATTGACTGTGAATATTTTTATATCAAGCTGATTTTCTCACTTCTGAGTGACCCGACTACATCAGTTGCAGTCCCCTTTGTTTTATTTGAATGACATTTTAGTTCAAATGTTTTTTAAACATTTTAAAGAATTTTGATTATTTGATCACTTACAAGCGCTATTCTGACCTTTGCTCAAATTGGTTTTGCCATCTTTAGTTACTTTTCAGATAGAGATTATTTCTCTTAAATTTTATGACTACTAACATTCACTGATGGCAAAGTGCAAAATCCGCTGTGTAAATATACGTAACAGCAAATTTAAAAATCTGTATTGTTTTACATACTAAGTATGGGGTTAAATATTGAATAATGACTTCCAAATCTCAAAATACATCAAACAATGTATCTAGAGGTCTAATTTATTTTTGTTTCTAACTCTTGACATGTCTTTTTAAAAAATTTTAAAAATTTGCTCCGCAGCTGGGACAACTGCAGGTTATTACTTAAAGATTTTAAAATCATCTGATCTCTTCAGTTGAAGAGTTATGCAAATCATTTAATAACAAGGTTCACAATAACATCTTGTCATTGGTGGCACTAGAGTATGAATATTGATTATAGATCCATGAAAATGTACTGAGTAAATAAAGAATACACTTAAGGGAACCATCAATATACTCTCCAAGGTTTGTCATTAAAATAATGGCCAAAACTGTCCGAAGTTTCAATGCAAAAATTTTTTGCTGAACGCAAATGTTTTCCCACCACAACTAAAAATTTATAAAAGATATAGAGTGTATTAGATGAAAGAAGAGATTGAAAATTAATTGTAAGTTATTTTTCTCCAGTAATAGCTAAAGAAAAATATCAGTCAGTTATTTGTTAGTTTTTGTCATCTCATTACTATTTACCATTTTCAGAGCTCCTCATTGACTCCACCTTCCTCCTACTCCCCAGATATGCCTTTTATCCTCTCTGATCCCTCTGTGCACTTTACTCTCATCTCTCACCTCCTAAGGCCAGGTCCTTCATTCTCTCCAGCCAGGACTCATATGAGTAGCACTCAGATTGCTCTGTCACCCGCTGGGCCTCTGTGTGACTTCATCCATAAGTGCCCTTGGTGTCTTCTCATGTTTCTTCCAAGTACGCGTTTTATTTTATCTTCTGTAACCTCTTCTCTGAGGTCCCCCTTTGTTTCTGTATCGTATCACCCCTTGCTCTCCCAGATGTCTCTGCTTAAATTTTCGGGGGTTTTTTGAGATGTCCTCACTCCTTCCTCCCAACCTTTCTACTCTTTTTCCTTCCTGCTTGTGTTCATGCCCACTTCAAGTAAGACTGGGGGGTTGACTTCAGTCACCACTGCTGTACTAAACAGCTTGAAATGACAGAACTGGTTGGCTGCTGCACAACCTATCCACTAATTGAGTGTAGAGATGCATGTTTTTCATGATTAACCAGATCAGTTTAATAATGTTTTCTTGGACAGTGATCCATCACGTCCAAGATATGCCATGCTTGTTCCTACAAGATGCAAACACTGACACCCGCATGCCACCTAAAGTATATACTATTTTCTACTGGCTCACCCCTGTAGGCTACATATTTTTCTTCCTCATGCTTGCCATCTGAAGCTGTTGCTAAGTTGGCTGTTGGGTCTCTGACAGGAAGGAGGTGTGGGTACCATCTGTGGATCTCACAGAGCTTTGCTCAACAGTGTAGACATAGTAATGTTGGTAGAGTGGGCAGTGGTGTGACAGGTGCAAACTACTACAATGGCCCATCACAGGCAGGGATTTATCAGGGTCTTGAGCAGAGGTCACTGACACCTTCTGGGCAGGAAAAGAGGATGGTCCCCTCATTTCTCAGAACTCACAGAGAAGCCATGCTGACTTGATAATAGGAAACGTCTGTCAATCTGGGTTCATCCATTGTGTGGATAGGCTTAGACTTTCCTGAGACTAAAAATTAGTCTACCAGCTACCCAGTGCAGTAAGACAAATAAGGCACTGGAGAAGAGGTGCTCAAAGTCTCTGGAGAGACAATGACAGATCTGGAAGGTGTGCCCAACCCCAAACATGCACAGGAAAACATCAGTCACTACTTAGCTCAGTTCAGACAGGCATCCACAGAAAGAACCAAAAGCGATGTCTAAATTAGTAAGTTAAATGCGTCCAGGAAGCCCAAGGCAGACACAAATCTGCTCCATGCCCTCACATATCTTCCCCAGGGCACAACTTCTTGCATTGCCCTTGGTTCCAGTTGGTCACATAAACCCAATCTTAGATATTTCCCTGCGCTTTCAACATTCCCAGGACCTATTGCAGACGGTCCTTGGGTTAATATATGCATATGGATTAACATGTAACTCACTGTAGCTCCTCCAGTTATGCCTGTTTCTAAAGTCTTGCTTTAAGCAGAAATAGTTCTTTTGCTGTTTCCTTATCTTCTCAACCCCCATTTTCAGTCCTATAACACCATCTCTCTGTCCAGTCCTTGTGTAATGTAACCTCAGCTCTCAGAAACTTAGACTTCCAAGCACTCTGGGTAAGGACTGATTCTCCTTCATTGAACAGTCCCTCATAAAATGGATGCTGATTCACAGCTGGAGATTCAAAGTCCTACTGTAATAGAGTATTAGCCAAAAATACAATCACACAAATTACTAATTTAGCTTTTTGCTCCTTTTTGTGGATACTAAGTACAAACTGTAATGAGAAGTATTCGCTTTTACAGATAGGTTTAATGTTTTAAAAAATTGGAATAGTCCATTTACTCGCCTGTTATTTTCTGTATATATTTCTTTCAGCACTGGATAGTCACAATCCTTTATGTGTCCAGTGGTTTGCTTAATGCTACATATGAAATTTAATGTTTAAAATTGCAGAGTTATTTATTTAAGTTATATTTTCTACCAGTTTTCAGTTTCAAGAGAAGAAAATTTAAGCTCTGGTTTGCATACACAATTCTTGGGTTTTGGTATGGTTTTTTTTTGAAAGACAAGATGTGTAGAAGTACATTTTGATATCCTAAAATATACTTTTGGTAAAAATTTGTATGAACACTATAGCATAATAAGGCTCATGCATATTTATACATAATTTATACATTATTATGCATATTCTGTTTTGAATATCAGTAATACCAATGACATTTTTTTATTCACTATCCCGTATATTTTAGTGTCTCAAGAAAATACATGAACAGAAGCACTGTTGCAGCAGTTTTGCTAAAGCAAAAGCATGCTGAGCATAATTATTCTGAAACTTTCTCTGACCATAATATAGTAGACTTAACCTCTGCAGTCCTCAGCTGTCACCTGTCAAAAAGCAGCCCCTGATCTCATTTACTCATTTGTTGAACCTGTTCTTATTTTGAAAAGCATAATATGCAGAAAATGTGGGGGTTTGCTGTTAATTTAGCATTTTGGATAAATTCAAAGAATAGATTTTCAGATCAGTTTTTCTCAGAAACGTCTTTCGTTTTTTAAGGACTGAATTTGCCATCAGATTTTAGTACTTTAACCAATATTAAATCCATGTAATCATTGAATTGTATGTGCAGAACATCCCTACTAGACTGCAAGTTACAATTTTGTACAGGTCTTTGGCACTAGCAGTTACCAAGGCCACTGTTTCGGTGGAAGTATGGGATTGTGGTTGACCAAAGCATAAATTTCTCAGCATTCATTTGGAAAGAGAAGGAAAAACAAGCATGATCTTCTTCGCATGTTGAGACACCTTTTGCCAATCCCTTACTACCAGAAAAACTGCGTGGGTCTGATGCCTACCTTGGTTTGCCTCACTGTTTTCCTGCAGCGCTGCACCTGGGCATCACGCTTCCGGATAAATTGGCCAGCTTCCCTGTCTGAACAAAGATCCAGGGCTTTTACATGCTCTTGTCATAAAAATCTAGCAGCCCTGCTGAATGGCATGACTGCTGATAGCAAATGCTCTGGTTGCAGCTCTGAACCCTCAGTCCAGCTCAGCTCTCCTGGTTCTCTTCTGAGCTGGACCATCATGCACAGACCCTCAGCTGTTATGTTGGTAGGACTGGAAAGATATGGTGACAGCCTGGGTGTAATTAATGAGCATCTGAAATTGAGTTCATATTTAGAAGTCCAATTAAGTGGTATAGCTCTTTCACTGTGCTAGACGCTGATTGAAGAGATGACTGTGCTGACATGGGGGCTAGCATTTCCTTGGGGGCTCTTCAGTAATGTCAGTGGCATCTGAGAAACCCTTACAAAATCTGGAGAAAGAGAAGGCAGCAGAACCTGATCGGGAAAGGGAACTCCTGTATAAACTCAGAGTTAAATATTTACTTTTATGCTGTCATTTCCAGGACCTGAAAGACTAAAGGAAATTATGTCAATATTGGACTGTAGAGACAATGGGCACTTTTATTGCTGGATACGTTAAACAGATCTTCCGGCCCATCTGGATCTTCAGTAGCAATGCACTGATTCATTTCAGGTTCACCTTTCATTACTCATTAGTGATGGATCTTTTTTCTTTGTAGAAAAACAGACATGCAGAGGAAATTTTTTTTTTAGTATACCAACTAACACTTTCTCATCTCAGAATGGCTCCAGGTCTTTATAAAAAAAAAAGCTTTTGTAATTCAAAAGAAAAAAAAAAAGAGTGTTAAAGAATAGCTTCTTTGTTTAAAAAGCTACACTTTCAGTCTTTGAGAACTTGTTTCACTAAATCTAGTACGCTGCTCCCTGAAGTTATCTTCAGAAGATTTGAAACCCATTAATGGAGCAGATATACAGGAAGCTAAGGGACAGGAACAGTCACACTGCATCAGTTTAATGACCTATCTAATGCTGCATTTTGTTTTCAGAATAAACATATCAGATGCTGCAGAGAGATGTAATCCCCTAATAGCGAATTACACCCACTGCTTTCAATGATTTCTTCACAGCACAAAACATCCTGGTGCTGGCTCATGCCGTGGGGCTGGAGACTGGAAACCCACTCCCTTTTCCCCTACCCCATGCAGGTCAATTGTATCTTATAAGCTGGATTTTTTGCTATTGTAGATACGTAATTCCTTTTTTTTTAAATGGATATCTTTGGATGGACAACGTGACGGTGACTTCTATTAGAACTGTTAGTGCCAAAAATAAGCAGTTGGTTGGCTTGCCAATCATATCCAGCAGCCATCTTCTCTACCTGCAAAAACCCAAGCAGCCAAAGCCCTCCTCCCAGTGTCCCTGGCTGCCCCTGGGAGCTCATAGCAGCAGCACTGTGGGACCAGCCACATGCTGGGGCTGGGCAAGGAGCAGCCATCACACAGATAGGCCAACTGAGCAAGCAGAAAAACATCATGAAAACCAGACAAGTCCAACAATGTAAATAATTTAGTTCCTTTTTGGAACCATTGCACTTTCAGCTACCTGACAGCACTGGCTTAAGAGCGATTGTGTTTGGAGTTGTGCTGGAAAAACTGTCTGAACAATTACACTTAATTAGTTTCTATAAATACAAGCCATGGACCATTTATCTCCACCATGCATGTTACCTCAGTGATTTTCTTTTTTTTTGTTCTGTTTTCATCTTACAAAGCAGTGCATTGAGGCAGAGCTGAACAGACAGACTAATCAGGGCCAAGTTTTTTACAGACCTCTTAATTTTAACATCAACACCACTCCTATTTTTCAAATACATGAGTAAATCTGGGACCCTGAGTTCCCGATGGACTAATATTTCCTCCCTCTGTGATTATAGTCTTCTACTTTTAAGGCACAATTCTTTCTCTGGAGTTGCAAAACATTTTTCTCTCAGCTTCATCAGGACAAGTGATACAACATTTTGCCCAACTACACTATGCTTTTATAGCACAGTTTAATAGGGTTGCATGTCTAATAAACCGTTTGCCTGGCTTGTGGTTCTGTGATTTATGAGACTTTCAGAATTCATAAACTGACAGCAAACTTGTCCCTGCTCAGTTCACTCTTCATCATTATAAGTGTGCCTTCATGACCATCAGGACATTCTCTCACTGTTAAATCTCTCCTGCTACCTAATTCTCAAGAATCTATCCCAAAGGCAACCATTGATTACATCAAAGAGGGTACAAGTACATGGGTCTGATGAACAGTCAAGTGACATTTGGGCTGCCTCCTAGTCTGTTCTTTACGACTTGATGTTATTGTGCCTGAAGACAGTCAGTTTTTAGACTGCCAGTCCCAAGAGGATCTATGTGATGTGCTGCCAGAGTTAGCATGGACTGCCCTGTGCAGCCTAGCCATCAATTCTCTACCTTGCTCTGAAGCAACTCATTTTTAAAGCATACAAGGGAATCTCTGTCTGAGGCATCCATTGAGAGACTGTCAAAATGTTGCTGGATTTGGAGATGTTACATATGAGGCAGGCTAAGGATTTTAATGGATCTTTACCTACTGAACAAGATGAAGAAGAAGATGCTCCTTGAGTCTTCACAAACTTGAGTGAGAAACTACAGGCTTGAAAAACACACACTAGCACCACCCTGTGCAAAGCCCAGTGACGGGACTTCCAAAACATGCTGTGTTTCATAATCCCATCCCTCCAGCTGAACTTCTCCCTGGGTGAAGGATTGGAAACATCACGGAAGCTGCCCGCCCTGAGACACGCTGCCAAGCAGCTTTCTTTTACAATTACTCCATACTAAACCACATTGTAAGATAATTATTTCATTAGTAGGAATGCGTGTTGGGACAGAGCAATCTCTGCCCTCTCCTTTTCATCTCCAGTTAGGAACAACATGGGAAGAGCCGCAGAGGGAAGAGAAAGCCTTTGAACAACCGTGTGTTTACTTCTCTTTAATAGCTCTGAATCCAGAGAAAGTTAGGGAGTTCACTGGCAAGAGTTATATCATCAACAGACCTGGCCAAGAAATTTGCAAGCCTTACATGATTTGTCTTATTCTGTGTGATAAAAGTACAAGGACAGTTGAAGATATAGTGGTCTGCTTGACCAGCTGCTATGAGGCATGGAAGTTTTATTAATCTGGGACTGTCCATGATATTCCTACTCTGAAAGGCAGGTAGGTGATCACTCTGCTTTGCCATCACTCATAATAGAGAGAATTAATCAAACATAATGAAACATTTAATGTAAGCAAGCCCAAGGCAATAGACAGGACAAGATTCAAACCTTTCAGAGAAATGAATTGCTGCTCTCTGATGAGTGGGCTGAAAAAGGTAGGATACTTCTTAGTTAGACAGATAGGACTGAAGAACACAAACTTTGACTATAAAGACAGAAATGCTGGCAATGTTTTAACTACCATCGGGAAAAGAAGACCCTGAAATAAATACGTGTTTTTCGGAAACTTTCTCGGTATTTGTTCAGCACACATGAGCTTGAAGAGAGATATATTTCAGAAAGAAAAGCCTTCCTGAGTTTTGTCCATAGAAGACATGTAGTGACAGTTGCATCAGGGTCTCAGAAAGAATTGAGGCCTGCAACAAGTCTTGTTGCATGAAGAGGATGCCAGCCCCCTTCAGTGTGCTCCCATATGTCCTTCTGGGACATGCAGCGGTGTGATTCAGCACCAAAACCCTTCAGAATGGGCTTACCCAAGTTTTATCGGCACAGGGACCAATAGCTAATCTAAAGTGCCTCTTCCACTTGCATATGAATCTTATAAAATGAACTCCTACAGCTGCTTCTTTCTCCACTGGTTATTTTATTCTTATCACTCTAAGGAGAAATTGGCACAGTGGGTATTGATTTGTAACACTCATGTATATGGAGAGTTTTGATTGCTAATTGAAAAAGAGTGAAACTGGTGAGCTGTATAACATTTGCAGTGTAACAGGAAAAATTATTAAAGGAAAAGTATCAACTTGATAAATAGTGTATTTAGAGTTCCTTTCCCCTGAGCTTATTAAAGCAACCATGGCTGGTGTGCGATCAGCAGAGGTGACAGATACAGAGGTAAAAATTGGATCCAAACAGCAAAGGGTAAATAAAGGTAATGTATCCTGGAATGGTTTCATTCTCAATATTCAGACAAGTCATCTGGATGGTTTTTTCCAAATCAGTAGTTCCACGATTAAGTATAGGGTCACACAGCATGGACACTAAAATCAGTAAGATCTAGAGGCATCGATATCTGGGCTTGCTTGTTCCAGTTGTTTTTGAAACACATGCATATAGCTGGTGTTCCTGCTACATACTGTGCACAAAGCTCATTCTCAGGATAATGCCACTGAGAAGTGCATTGGATCTAGTGATTAATTTGACCCTGTATATGCCACAGCATGCACATATTTGTACCTGCACACACAGGCATAAAATCAAAATGCAGGTTATTTGATAGGAGAGTAAAATTAATCTGTGGTCTCACTGCTTCAGAAAATTAGAGTATTTCACATCATCACACTCTTCCCTTGGCTGTTTATTTATCTTGAACTCTACAACCATCGCAAAGTGTGCATGATAGACACCTTCCTCTAATCAAAATTGGAGGTGGTTTACTTTGCAGAACAAAACCAAAGAAGAGGTAGGAAAAGAAGAGGAAGAGGCAGAGGATGGATCAAGGGATCCTGCGGGTGTGTGTACCCTACCAAACGGGATTTCCACAGTTAATCTCATTGCTCTGCAATGGCCTCATCCTGGTTCTTCAAGGTCAAACTTCTTGGCAGCCTGCTTTCTTCCAAGTTCATCCCTGACCACCAGAACGACCTGTACTATTTAACTTGCACAAGGGCTTGTCACAAGTCCACTTGAGAGAGAGGAAGAGTTCCAGCTCAACAGTACTGACCACAGCAGGGCCCATATGCCCAGCAATCAATAGAAGTTGCAGCACCCTGAGAGACATCAATTTCTCTGCAACAAATTTATCAAATTGTGTAAGTAAAGCTGAAGGAAATTGAGATAGATATAAAATATTAAATTAATTCCTAATACACTGATGTGCAGAAACTGTGTTTAAAATATACTAGGCCTGTAAAGCATTATGTGACACTAAATAGTTATAAAACATTTCATGTGGAGGTTAAAATGGGATTTTAAAGTGAGGGATGCTATTCACACTGATATTTTGTTTCAACAGAACCAATATATGCTGATTCTCTTTCTAAAAGCCCCATCAGAGCCCTGTGCACATTCTTTTGCCCTCCTATGCTGCTGCCTGGCCCTAAAACAGTGCAGCTCTGGGATCTCTGATCAAGTTGCTTGGAGATTTGTGTGAGAGAGGGCTGTGAGGAGGCTTCTCAGGGCTTTTCTCCCTTTGCTTCAGAGTTCATTTTAGCTCACTTCATCTTTGGTAAAGCTTACTGAGATACACTGCAAATATGCTTATGTGTGGCCATGTACCCAGCTCATGCTGATTCACAGACTGACTTCCTGCCTGCACCTCAGCCCTGCCCCATCATCATCACAATTAAGCCAATGTTCAGGACCACTGGCTGCCCTGAAGCTCCTGGGGCAGTGGGACAAGCTCTGCCTAACAGGTCCTGTCCTGACAGCCCCTATGGTGGCTGGTCCTCACTGCTCCTGGGAAAATCCTGACATGCAGATTTGTAATTTCCAAGGGAAAAAATACATGCATCTTGTTTTGAGCATTAGCACAACAACCACATGGCAGCATCATCACATTGTAGTCCATGCCCTTACAGGACACTCAATTCTTTGTAGTAAAAAAATTAGATTATGACCCATTATTAAAAATGCTACACAAGATTGACAAATTCCCTTCTAATCTTCCTCAAAGCTTTTCAGTTTAGAAGTGAAATTAGCTTACTGTCCACTCTTCAGAGTGTATTTATCACCCTCTGTTGTAGCAAAGTATTCCCAATGTCCCAAAACTATTCTCAATGCCAGTTCTCAGCTCTCAGTTGCCTGCCAGGCACATAGCCAATTGAATGGAGCAGTGAAAAAAAACTGAGAAAGGTCTTCCAAAGTCTTGCAGGCACCACACATTTCCTTTGTGCTTTTTAAATCTTGACGTTCCGTTACCTAAATCAGAAACATGTTGCAATGCAGTTGGTGGAGTTTTTTAAATAAACTAGCAAGTTTTAAGGACCAAAGGTAAGTTTGACGTAACACTAGCAAAGTCATTTAAAGCTGTGCCATGTGATTCCCTTTTCCTAATGCTTAGTCTTCAGTTCAAGGGCAAGTGTTGATTTCCAATAGATGATCAAAATCAGGATTTGCTCCCATACACACCAGCCCCGAACATCTCAGAGAGGCTCTGCCCCTACAGGCAGCCTTAGGGCTGTAAGAAAGATGACAGAGTAGGGCTCCAGCTGGCTTCCTGCTCACTTCATCTCAGTGGAAGTCATCATCCTCAGAAGCACAAGCATATGCTGGTGGCATCTTTGCTGAAACAAGTGAGCCAGGGCAAATGGAAGCTGTGCTGTGGTTCTTTCCACTAATTTCCAAGTACAGGTACTGTCTCCTCGTTTTGGTCAGAGCTGTCCACATTCACTACATTTGTAGTACATATATGCACTTATTGTACATGCACCTGCCTAATTAGTTGCCCACATGATTGTACCATGGCATGTTTTTCTTTTTTGTCCTTTTTCATCCAGTTTTGAGGATCCCATCCACTGCCTCCTATTCCAAATGACATTGTTAATCCATAGGCTGGAAAGAGACTTCCCTTCCTGTCCAGACAGCACCTGATGCAGCATGGGGCTTGGTCTGTCAGCAGGGCAAGTCAGCACTTTCACAACAGGAGGCAATAAATAACAGATGGAAAGTGCAACTGAACATAAACTTTCTTGTGGTTCTGTGATTTTGACTATTAAAGCTTTGAGATAAGAGTCCCTGGCTTGTGAGCTGAGGGAAAAACATAAAACAGATACAACTTTTGAATAGATAATATTGTTAATATAATAAAGTAGGGATTTATTAGGCCCCTGACCCTTTAAAAAACTTTGGATTTGGCGAGTGACCCAGAAAATGCTTTTCTGGTATTATATTTTCTGGAATTTACTTTCAAAGTTAAAGCACCATGTTTTAAAACCTCAGTGTCTTGTGATGGCCTGTTTGTTTTGGTTCCAAGGGATTGAGTTTCATCTTGTTCAGTACACAGTAGATGCTGTTGCAGTGATGGTATCTTTTCTAAGTTGCCTCTAATTAAAGTTGTTTTATAACAGCACATGTGCTCCTAGTTAGAATGTAAGCACTGTTTACAGGTTTAGTCTCTTTCACACGGATTTCCGCTCGGGTGCATATCCTGCCTAGAGCTAACACAAGAAAATCTTTGAGTAGAAATGAACTGGTAAGAGTAGACAGTAATTAATTAAACAGCCCCATGGCAAGGTCGAAGTGTGATTTTGTCCTGTTGCTTCTCTCTTCCAATAGCTTTTACCTTTCATTTTTTTACATTTGTACTCTTGTTATAAAAAGATATTTTTATCGCTCCTCTTCAAGCTGTTGTTCCTTGCCTAGAAAAAAAGCGAAAAATTTGAGGAAGTATTCAAAATACTTTTTTAATGACATATGTATCAGAGCATCTGTGTGAGACTTTCTGCTGTACTCCCAGAAATACAAATGTAACCACCCAGAAAGAGGGGAGAAACAGTGGTTTTCATCTACCATCATGTCTCATGGATTTGGGACATCTCCAGAGTATGACATGAATGGGGAATAAACCACCCCATCCAAACACCACAGATCTTGCTTGCAGATTATCTATAAACACAGCAGCACCAGAGAGCTCCCAAAGCTGAGAACATCATGAACACAGCCCTACCCATCTCTGGCATGTCCTTGTTGTCAGGGCTTGAAAGTAGATCGATACAAAACAGAATGTGATGGCCTTATTTGTTTCTGTGATACATCTCCATTAAGCTCCTGACAACCCATGACTGTCAGTGAAACAACTGGGGCTGTCCCTCTGCCAGAGCAAAGTTCCATACCCTACATTTCCAATGCTTTCCAGAAGTATCACCTGGCCAACTCCAGGGACTTACCTTCCCTGAGCTTGCAGTAGGCTATTAGATGACCATATGGGTGAGAAAATCCCATCTGTGCTACTCAGTCCTATATTTTCGCTTATAGTTTCCAGTGTGTGCACACCCACAAAGCAAGTGTTGTCATTTGAGGTAAAAATTACAGCAGGGCAGAAACAAGCCACCTAAGAAGTCTAATATAGAGAAGTTTAAGATGGCCATACTTAGTGAAGGGTTGGAAAGTAACACCATGAAAAACCAACTGTTGTATACATACAACAGTTGTATGTTGTATACATAAAACAGTTGTATGTTGCATGTATTCACAGTTGTATATTGCATGTAGTCACAGTGATGCTCAGCATTAAACTCTCCAATATCTTTATACAGGCACTAGACTGGACAAAGATCTAGAGAAACATCATTAAACCCTGGCAAGAGGAGGCATGCCAGCATGGAAAGGGACCTGACAATATGCAAGGTACTTTCTGTCTGAGAACCATGATTCACTATAGAAAGTGGTAGATATCAGCAAACACTGTCTGTTTCTTAACATATGGCAACGTTATTTCAAGAATATTGTTTTACAGCTTCTGGATTTAGCTTCACAGAAATTTCACACATGTCCTTAAAAACTGAGAGAAAGAACCTGCCAATGTACTCCAAAGCTGGGACCTAGTAGTCTTGCAGTCTTTCAAACTCTTGAGTCCATTTATTATTAAGGCCATTATTCTGAGGCCATCATGTACTAACTGGACATGCAAATTAGCTGTCATGGTTTAACCCCAGATAGAATTGAACCCCACCAGGCCATTCACTCACTCCTTCTCTGGTGGGATGGGGAGAGCATCAGAAGAGCAGAAATGAAAAAACTTGGGGGTTGAGATAGAGACAGTTTAATAGGAAAAGCAAAAGCTGCATGTATAAACAAACAAAACAAGGAATTAATTCACCGCTTCTACGGACAGTCAGGTGTGCAACCCCTCCAGATAATCAGGGCTCCATCGTCTGTTACTTCAGAAGACAGATACCATATCTCCCAACATCCCCCCTCTTTCTTTTTCTTCTCCCAGCTATATATGTTGACTGTGATGCCATATGGTATGGAACACCCCTGAGTTCAGCTGGGGTCAGCTGTTCTGGCTGTGTCCCCTCCCAGCTCCTCGTGCACCCCCAGCCCACTTGCTGGTGACGTTCAGTGAGAAGCAGAAAACGCCTTGATGTTGTGTAAGTGCTGCTCAGCAAGAATGACAACATCCCTGTGTTATCAACACTGTTTCCAGCTCAAATCCAAAACACAGCCCCATACTAGCTACTGTGAAGAAAATTAACTCTATCTCAGCCAAAACCAGCACATTAGCATATCACCCAGATGTGCTGGGTGAAATTTTCAGATTGAAATGTCTTTCCATGTGTCAGGTTCCTGCGTACCTCAAAATGGACAGAGCAACCACTTAATCACTTAAAGCAAGTTTTCTTCTTCAAAAACAGGATTCTACGATGTTCAGGCAAATGATCTGTAGGAACAAACACAACATTGCTGAACTCAAACTGTGTACAGTGTCCTTAACTTGCCACATATTCTTATCCTAAGGAGCACCCCAATAAAGATGAATTATTGTAATCCAGTTTTCAAGCCCCTGTGCAGATAACTAATCTCTCTTTGGGCAAAACCCTGGCTTCCCCAGCTCTTCTTTTAAATAACCAACACTGTGAGATGACCACAGAATATTTAGTTTAATATTTCTTCTAGTTCTTCTGAAGTCCTGTTTCCAAGCAACTGTGGGAAAACTGTGTTAAATCCTTCCACCTTTTGTTTTATAAATTCTTTTATACCTTGAAATAAAATTAGACTCTGTACTTCTACAGCATCTTCTGCTTGAGGATCTCACAGTGATTCTTAATTAAAGTTAAGGAGTCATGTTTTTTGTGGCACAGTACTACAGATACGACAACAAGGCTGTGGTGGGGCTAAATGATTTCCACTACTTTCTTTGGAGTGGAGTCAGGGCTGACAGAGAGACCAAAACCATGAGTCCTAGCCCAACACATCTACTACAGATACCATTTATATTTGCTTGAAAGTGTCTGCTGCCATAAAGAGAATCTGGGCTGAAGCCCAAGATAACAATTTCACTGATTTCAGTGGGTCTTAGGTTAACCTCTGAAGCTGGTTAGGTTTTTCAGGATGTATTATACCTGCCATCTATACAGAATGCTTGAGGTTTTCAAAAGCATGTGCTAGTAAACCTTCTGCTTAGGTATTTTGCTAACAGATGACATGGTTTGAGGGGTTTCTCCCCCTTAATAATGGTATTTCTCTATCACTTTAGTGATATAAGGATTTTCTCTCTTTTCTCTGAATGCATTTTCTATTAACAAATTTTCTATTGTTAATTTATTTAAAGAATTACTCCTTGGGAATTATT
Source organism: Oxyruncus cristatus (assembly GCA_013399855.1). Classification (NCBI taxonomy): domain Eukaryota; kingdom Metazoa; phylum Chordata; class Aves; order Passeriformes; family Cotingidae; genus Oxyruncus; species Oxyruncus cristatus. The sequence goes on from VXAY01004360.1 coordinate 303,857, forward strand.
CACAAATAAAAGTCCTCATCAGTGCAAGGAGCTGTATTGCACTGGGCAAATTATGGTACAGTAAACCCCCCAAAATGTTCAGAACTTTTATAGATGACAACAGTGTTACATAAAGCACAGAAATTCAAAGAGGTTCACTAGTGACCACACGTGTATGTAAATGTTTATGTTTTTTATATATACATATAAAACCATGTCTTTAAGAAGTAGTCAGGAAAGTTAGTCATTTGATGTTCCCATCTGCCTGCACTTGTACGTAACAAGCCAAAGGAACACATAAGAGCTGCTTTTCTGAGCCAAGCCTTAGTACAAGGTGTGCCCTGAGTACATCCTTAGGAAGCCGCATTATCACAGAACCCATAATGGCACTTATTGTTCCACACTGTAGACTTGGGAAAGAAGTCATATAACCATGGGGTACAAAAATTCAAGAAGGATTCTGAACCGCCCTGTCCCCCCTGGCCAAATGCCTCTCTCAAAGAAAGCAAGAAGGGCTACATGGTTTTCTTACCCACTTGACTCATCCTCCTTCATCTTCCTGCAGTGCAATGTTCCCCTCACACAGAACAAAACTGTAGCAAAAGGAATGAAAAATCTCCCTCCTTGATTTCCAAGGAGGCAGCCTATGATTGCTGGGAGAAAATAAATCTCAATTCTTCCCAATCCTGACCTGGCTCAGTAGAAGGTTCCGGAGCAAAGGATAACTTGCTGCCTCTATCTAGCAAATCACCAGCATGCACTCCCACTTTCTTACAGTTTCATGTGGTCTTCTGACTTCACCATGTAAGAGAATGCAGGACCTGTGGTGTCTCAGCCCTCCAAGAGAAGGACCTTGATGACTTGCCATGAGCACCACAGCCCTCTGCATGCAGCAACAAACTGCAGGATCTGAAGGCCCATCTCCAAAACATACCTATGCTGAGATTTGTGTTGTCCACTTCAAAACCCATGGTGTTCCTCCATCCCTGACAGTTTTCATTTCAAAAACTGTAACAGTGAGCAAAAATTATTCATGGAGCTTTCACTTATGTAAAAAATGAGGATGTGGTTTCAAAAGGTTTCATGCGCTGACCTAGCCCCACTCCCACTGCAGTCTGTGGAAAATCTCCAACTGACACCAGCAGGAGCAGAATTAGGGTGGTGGGAAATTGTTTTGCAGATCAGATGGAAAAAAATCTCTGAACCACATCTGCTTTCCCTTTTCTCCCTCTCTGCACACATCCACACCCTTCTCTTGGTCTCCCCAGCTGTGGTGAAATGATGCACTAATTGGATCTGCATGGACAAGACCACATTGAGTAAGATGTGTTGCCATACCACAATCTAATCAAAATAATTCTCATGTCTGAGTGGGCATTTAAATAGAAACATAAAGCAGCCCTTGACACTCGATGCTTTCTGTGGAAATGGCTGAAAGCTATGAGTAATTTCAATCCAACCTGAGTTCCTAGGCCGTTTGCCTTTCCATTGCATATCTTTTAAATCCTAATAGTATGTAATCAACAGTATAAGCAACATGATTCTTCTTGTAGTTCACAAATTCCTGGGTTCATTTTGCATACTTTCAGGTACATACATACCAGCGAATATATAGACTCTTTCTACCTGAGAGAGTTTTACATCAGTTAATTACAACTTAGCTCAAATAAAAATGCTCTTGAAATAAGACAGCATCTCTTAGATCCACAAAGTTAATTTAAGAAGCCAGTGGGCATGACTATGTCAGACCAACAGTGAAGGTTGACTGGGAATTAAAAGGAAGGTCACAGATGTATGATCTTATTTTTGGCTGGACTTTCCCAGCAGGGTGTTTCTACATTACATCAAAATAATAATCCATCTGAGTGCAGAATAAGGCAGATCAGCCCTTTCTCAAAGTGACCAAAAAGGCTGTATTATGAGTGCATCATTCATATGTAGCCACCAGAAGAAGCACCTGAATTTTAGTTTTTCTGAGCACCCACCCTTTCAATCCACTCCACTTTTTGGGAGGAGTCCAATATACCAGAGCAAAGATGACTTTCCCTCAAGGATTATCTAGACTCACAGTGATGGGAGGCCCAGGCAGAATGTACTCCTCCCATACTGGTAGATCCAATAACCTCTCATGGTGCTAGTCGTCTTTCTCACGTCTGTCAGGATGCAGCAGTTGCTCCTGCAGGACAGGCAATGCGGTACCAGAGGTGAGCCAAGCATGGACCATGCCCTCACCCATGGGGACGGTCTCCAGGGCTTGAGCACAGGGACAGAGATGAGGCTGGTAACAGAGCCCATGAGCAGCCCCAAGCATGGTGAGAGGATGAGCCAGGTCTAGGGTCCAGCCAGGGAGCTCAGGCAGGAGTAGCAGGAAATGGGTCAGAGATAGGATGTCACCCACAGCTCCTTGTGGAATTTTGATACATATTCAAAAGAATGATTTGATTATCCTTATCAGGTCAATGCTGCAATGAAAGAAGTTTCATTGCTTAAGTGAAAATTCATTGCTTTTGAAGGTGCAGGTTAAAAGGCAAACCTCAGCCAACTCTCAAGGTGTTTTCTTGCTCTTTTACAAGCTATTTTTCTTAGGCATGAGTGAAGGTCAGTAACTACCACCACCTCCAATGCAATTTCTGCTCTTGGCAAACTGATTTTGGTCATAATAATCATAATTAGCCTTTTGCATTTATGACAGAGAGTATTTTGCATGTTGCAGCTGGGATGAACACACAGAGAGATCTTCATAGTACCCTTGCCTGCCAAGTACTGTGATCCTGATTCTACAGGTGAAGAAGCAGCACATTTACCCCAGCAGGCTTCAGACAGTGAACCAAATCCCAGCTTGTTAACCACTTAAGGGTTTTATCTATATCAGGCCTATGGTACAGTGAAAGAGCTAAGAAAGGACAAATGTAAGGAAACCAATTGTTTTCCTATTTTTTTCATATGGACTTTTCAAAAGGCAGCCAACACTTTTCGCCTGTAAAAGAAAATATAATCACAATCTTTGAGTATCCTGCGAATCATATAAACTGTAAGGTTTGTGAGCTCAGTCCTGTCCTTATACTCTAGAGAGTTCTCACTGATTCTTCCCCAGTATGCTGAGATGTCATCTGTTTTGTAAGATTAATTTTTTTTAGATAAAGCTAAAGAATTCATACGTGGTGAAATTACATCCTGAGACAATGCACAAAATGTGTACCTGTCATAAAACAATAGTGTAATAAAAAAGAAAATCACATCTATCTGAATATAATATCAATAAAATGTATGACCATGTTGAAAACAAATGTAACTGACATTTAGTGCATAATCCTACTCAAATTTCCATTCCGATGAAACTTCTGCTGTTTATGAAACTTGAAAAATAAAAAATTAAGCAGTGGGTGTTATAAAAGTTGGATTCTTATTTCTGTGTCAGTTTTTCCACATTAATCAATTGTCCAGACTTGTTTCCACTCTACTTTCTTGGAGGATTCTTCCAATTCTGGGCTTCTATTCCCTTCTGATTAGCACATATATGACTGAAATGTCTGATTTATTTTTAAGTATCTTAGTTCACACTGAGAAACATAACTGTAGGTATTTGAATTTGAAAAAGATTGGCCTAAAGGCTGATGTATTTCTTGACTTGTTTAAGAAAATCAGTAGGTTCACTATGCAGACACAACTGCAGACAAACTATTTGATTGTTTCAGGAGCGTTGAATCAGAGTTTCTCCCATACTGGGTGAAAGAAGTTTACAAAAAGATTCCTGGATGCTTCCCACTCTGTGTCAGGAATTACCTAGTTAATTCATTTATCCTAATAGGCAATTGAATGGAACCTTCCCTTGTTCATGGGCTGTGCACTGGGACTGGTACTCACACCACCTGGGGATAGCAGAGTCCCCAGCTTGCCCCACAGACCTGGCAGGGACACCACAGTGGTCACTGGAGCTGTGGAGGACAGCCGCAGACAGGTTTAGCTGCCATGCCACCTTCCATTCCTCTCTTCCCTGCCATAGCCTCTGCATTGTTCAAACTCCCAGTCAAACATTTGGATAGTGGGTATAGCACCATGGGAAGGTGAGACATAGGATTAATGGATCCAGCAAGCAACTCAAGTCCCCTGGTTCTACCATGTTCTCCTTGATTTGTTACTCATTATAAATTGCCTCTGAAAGAAAAAGAAGCTGAGCTGAAGTATCTGGTCCTAGATCCATCTATCAGAATGTATTTCTACATCTCAGGCATAACTGGATCTGAATGTCAGGAAGGTGAAAGCACCGAGGCATTTACTCACCCATGAAAGCTTGGGGCTTGGGATTAAGCAAAAAATAAACTTGATCCAGTCAGAACATTCTCCACTGAACAAATTGGTAGATACTAGTGCAAATGCTTGATATTGCCACTGATATGACATCTGCCAAAAATGTTTCTACAGTGGGCTACAAATTTAAAGTTCACAGCATCAGGCCAAATCAATAGCCATGAGATTGTGGCATACTGAACGCTGGACTGTCAAGCAGGAAACCCTACAGGCATGCTAGTGCCCCACTGAAAGTGTTTGAGGGAGAGTGCTGGACTTCTAGGCTCTTCCCCACAAAAGAAAAGCATCCAGTGGGTCAGAAGGAAACCAGTGTCAGCTGATTTGGTTGGTGTCAGCTGTGGTCCATCCTCTGAAACAATGCGGTGGCTTCTCCAGTTACTAATGTCTTCTATTCACCAGTCCGTATCCTTCATTACCTGCTGTTTGGACCTGGTTCTGCGTATTTATTGTGTCGGTGAGTCAATCTGATATTCCAGTATCAGTGGTAACAGGTAAGCTGTTCCTGCAACTGTCGTAAAGATGCTGTATGCTTGTGACTGGGGAGAAGGACCCTGAAACCACGCCTCTATGACAAATTATGAAAACCCTTCAAGGGAAGTGATAGGTAATATTTTGGGAGCACTGGATCCTGAGGGGAAAAAACTCACTATCCATCAGAGCATTATGGAAGGAGAAAAAAATTACGCACCAAATCTTACTCCTATTCCACAACAAGCTCAAATTTCCAATATGAAGTCAAGTAAAATTTTAACTAGAGGTCACAGAACAGCCCAGTTCTCCATGCTATTTCTGGGGCTGCAGCCAGGCTTGAGCAACCCTTGCATTTAGTACTGACAGTGAACAGTTATATATCTGCCTATACATAACACTAATGCGATCATTCAGGTCATGCCTGGAGGAATTGGCCACGGTCACAGCTTCCCTTTACTGACTCTGTACAGGTGTGCCCTATATATTAACCCTTTCCACACAGATCTTCTTTACTAAGAAATACATCTATGACACTTTATTACCTTTCTCTTGAGTGCTTAACATGGTTACTGCATTTTCTTACTTCAGTGGTCTCCACGTGTATGCATTCAGATAATTCTGCACGGACAAGGGTCATATCTGTGAGGCATTGACATCCTATTTCAGGAATGATGGGGAATTTGAACAGTGCCTGGAATTTGTGTAGTTACACAGTAAAATGAAAAATTTAACCCTAGAGAAATTATTTACTATCATTTACGGAATTTATTCAGTGAATCAATTTATCCTAAATATTTTTGCAGCTTGCTTTATCTAACACAGATAGGTTAAAGTTTTAAATGAGTTTTCATTTACTTTGAATATCAGTTTTGTTTTGCCCATTTGCAATTCTGTTAGGTAGTGAGCCAGAAAAGTCCTTATTTTTGTACTAAGTTGTTAGTATTACTGGAGTTTGTTTTTTGTGACCTTGCTCTTCCCCAGAGTATCTGCATTGGTTAGTATGATGGCACTTCCTTGTCTAATTTTCCCTGTGTGCTTAATATTTTGCCTTTTCATTCTTTTTTTTCCCCTCTCTCTGTGGCTCACTATCAGTGTGAGAAAAATAAAGTACTTGCCTGATGTCTGTCGTAAATTTTCACTCATGAATACTGAGTCCCCTACATCTGAGTGCAGGTGCTCCCAAGGCCCCTCCAGTAACATATTGCCATCTTTTTCTCAGTTTTGTGTTTCTTTCATGACCAGTCTCACTACCAGCACCATTCTGATGACAACAGATCAAATGGGGCAACGACTGGCTTTTTTCAAGGAGTAATATATCCTGATTAGAAATATAATGGCTCTAATCAGAAAAGGGCTCTAACCCTCAGCAGCTGCTGTTTCCCTTTGCTTAAGAAGGGGTTAGTTCCTTTTAATTTCTTTCAAAAGTGATCTTCACTTCAACAAGCTGGTTTTTTGGTTTTGTTTTTTTTTTTCACTCCCATCCTGGTCTAAATCCTTGTGGTTCAACCAGGAATCCATAAATCTGTATTACCTCAGGCACTTCTCTTTCTGCTTTCATCAAGTGTTTATTTGTATGATAATACTTCAATACCTTAAACCACTGCTAAGTAATTTATCATAATAAATGGCATTTCTTTAATGTTATGCCCCTTCTCACACCTTATCTCCCATTTATTTGTTCAAATTGTAAGCTCTTAGCTATTGTGCCCAGAATTTCCAAGAGGGATTTGTTATTTTTGTAGTTTTTAACTTGAAGAGGGGTCAGCCTAAGGTTCACAATGGGATATAGCACAGCCTTACCATTACATCACATAAGGCTGTGTGAAAAGCCATTGTCAGTAACTGCCAGTGATAACAACACAGATCCTTTCCGAAACTAACCAACATTACTGAACTTGTCTCTCTTGTTTCCCCATTTGAAATATTTGATAAGGAACTTCCTAGCCTGGGACCACCAACAGTGATGCTCACCTGACCACGAGGGAAGAGAGGCACAGGGAGATCATTAGAAAACATGGGGAAATCGTGATCATTTGGAAAAAGCAGAGCAATAACCTACCCACAGTGAAAACAAACAAAATGGTTTAGTTCCCTACCCCTTCCTCCGTATCTGCAGTCACTACATCTAAAAGCTCCCTCCCTGCCCATAAGTGCAAGCATCTCACACATACAAATATGCCTCTATTACACCACCTTCTCTATCCACTATATCTTTTCACAGTTTGTCATCAGTAGGTAGCACTTCCCCAGACCCTGAAGGGCACTTTGGCAGGGCTTTGCTCAGTCTTTGGAGAGGCTCTCTTGTCCTAGTCTTGAACTCCACCATTTAATTCATCTATGGATGCTTCAACTTAATGAGTGACATTAATAGGAAGTGGTTGGCAAGATCTGATTCACCATTGCTGCTAAACTCTGTCGTTCTGCAGGCTCCACTTGACCCCAGAATTCTTGTCTATATCAGCATTCAAAGCCATGGGTGTGGTGCCATCTGCTCAGACAAATGCCTTGCTCTGGCTGCAGCCATCCTGGCTGTGATGGCAAAGGCCATCTGTGGCCTTTGTACCCTTCCATAGCCAAACATATGGGCCTCTCAAGCCACCACTGGAAAGGGCCAGAGAGAATATTGAAATGGGAAACCACGGAGTCCAGTCGTGACCCACAGTTTGACATGACGGCAGAGCTGTTATAAGTCTTCCACCAACATGGGCTTTGGGGAAGAGAGGGAAGGGGGACACAGAAATCCTCCAGGAAAGTGCTTGACCACAGTAGTAACACCTTCTTGCTCTTACCTGAGACCCTTTTTTCTACCACTGATCTTTGTTGGTCAGTTAGTTCATCACTGAGGGAGCAGTTCTAGTTGTCTCCATGTGCATTATGACAGGAACTCTGTAAACTCATATCCTTGGTCCTTACCTGTATTTCTGTTCAGTCTTCAGATGGGACAGAGATCTCTCCCCTCAGGAGCTGCAGGTCACAGGGCTTACCCATTTACATGTTTTTCTCTGCTTTAGCATAAGAGTTTTTTTGTCATATAATAAAGATGGAGCTGATTAAAACATGTCTGGACCTGGACTGGTACGTTATTGCAGCCCTTTGGAACTGGCAACATTAGACAATCCTCCCCACCCCAGGTGAATTTTCTCTTACTGGCACAGTTATATCTACCCTGCTATCCACTGCACTGACATGAATCATAAATCTCTTTATGCGTAGACGTGCTGATGTACAGCATAATTGCACAGACACTGCTCCTCACAGGCCAGATTTTTCCTGGTGAACAATGCTAGCAGCTCCTGCTGCTGGCAGAGAAAGCAGAACGTGGCAGCCCTGCTCTGCAACACGAGGGACGTCGAGCAGGCAACCGCACTGCTGTTGATTGCATGCTGTGTGAGGAGAGGCCATTTGTATGGCCATATCCTGTCCTTTCCTGCAGGAAGGATCTTATCCAGAAAACTCAATGGGGTTTGAAGTTGTTAGAGATTTGATTTCAGCCCTGTGCCATACCAACCACAGAATCGTAGAATACCAGGATGGAAGGGACCTCAAGGATCACCTGGTTTTGAGAGGGAGCTGGTGGGCAACCCTTTAAGACTCTTAAAGAGACTACTACTGCTCACTAGCAAATGCCAAGATGGTTAACCTGTGACTAGTAACTATTCACACGCCAGAGGCCAGGAAGAGCCCATATATCTGCATATGACTTCTATGTTTCACTAGGGGCCTCAAGAAGAAAGCAAAGCCTATCTCTTTTTAACTCGATGTAAAAAAGTAGCACTGGCCTTAGGAGCCTGGAGGGAATAGATGAACAGCCACTACCACCATAAATGGTGCTAGTCCCTGCCTCTGTCTCCACTGAAGCAAGGCAGGGGCAGAAATGACCTCAGAGAGTAAGATCTTGACCCTGATGACTGTAAGGAGGGGTAGAACAGCCACCTTTCCTGCTTCTCATGCAGAGAAATGTGATAGGTTCCACAGTCTTCTGAGACTCAAACCCCTCCCTCAAAGGGCCAAAAGAGCTCAATGGTTCTTCTGTGGGCTAAGGGTCTGAATACAGTGCTGCTTCTCATCCTTACTGAGCAGCTTAAACCATACGGCCACATGGTTTAGAAACAGGATCTCTTATTTTCTTTAGAGGGGTGGAGGAAGCTAACCAGTCTACGGAAGTTGTCAGGGGCTTATGTTTCAAGATCCAAAGACACTGTGGTTGAAGACCAGCCCTGGGGGCTCATTACATGAAAATTTCAGTATTTCAGAAGACTGGGTGTTACAAACACCAGAATTTTTCTGTGCCACTCAAAATCTGGATTCTCCACAATGATTTCAAGCTGAAAATATCTGGGGCCTATCTGCTTATATCCACTTATTCCCTGAACACCCAACACCTGTTTAGAAACACTGTTACTCAATACTGTTCCCACATGTCAACGCCCAGCAAAGCCTGGGATGTAAAGAAATACATAGACCTGTATAAGCTCAGACATTTACGTGTAGAGAAGAGTTAGTAAAAATTCCAACACCAGGGGTTTCCAGAAACAGGAAATCTATTGTTGTCCAGCAAAAAAAAAAAAAAAAAAA
>VXAY01004360.1:313235-423846 GCA_013399855.1 Oxyruncus cristatus
AAAAAAAAAAGATGCAAAATCTTAAAACAGTTAAATTTTCTCTCTATTGATTTATCCAGCTGGCTTCTAAAGATAAAAATTAATGAGACTTTTTTTAAAAAAATCTTTTTTCTCTCCTGTCCCTCCCTGACATAAATATTGCATTCATAAATCTAGCCCGTGATAAAATCCTCTCCTAATTTATAGAACTAAGTCCCCAGAAGCCACTATCGCCTGTGAAGTTTTGCCAACCCTACATCTAAGCCTGGTACTGTGAGTGTTTCACACCACTTCTTGTGGATTGTTCCACTCCTAACTGAGTTTTAAAGTGTTGTGCCTCTGGTGGTTTTTTATGAGCCTTCCTCAGTCACAGCTTCCATAGAGTTTCATTAAAAGAAAAAAAAAATAGAGGCATTTAGTGCTGCTTATGTAGAGGCAATTTGCCAGCACTCAAAGACAAGTATTTCCCGTAACATCCTGTCCTAGTTAACCAGTCTCTTTATCACCTTGATATTGAAAGCAGAGGAACGTATAATGGAAATAATTTTTAACAAGTTGTCCTTACGAGTAACTGAGTTGGACTCAAACACACATTTCTTCAGCACTTGCACTATTGACAAGCCTGGAATCTGAACCACGAGACCAATAAATACTGTAAGATAATTCCCAGATCCAAAGATCTTGGGCAGCACAGACTTTGGGAATGAGATCCATCCCACACAATGTATAAATTCTGCACTCTGGTTTCCTCAGAAGACAGGTTACTTCTCAGCTTCCCTTGTTCATTTCAGTTTTCTGTCATTCAAGCATCCTTTTAAAAATTATACAGTTCTTACTGTCAAATAATTAATAAATACTATGACTTCTTCTGCCCTTTAAGAAATCTTTTTCCTGTATATAACTTGATTAAAAGAGCATTGACTTCTTATGGGAAAAAAAATGTACTGAGAATTAATAGTCAATTTTAGTCTGATCATTACCTATTAATCTCTTTTAACATTACTGTTTCCTATGTAAAACTGTCCCATCAGTTCAGCCAAGGTTTCAAGTAGCCTGGGTGATCAGGTTACTTCAGTTTTCACATCCAACTTTTTTTTTACTTTCTTTCTTTTTGCCATATCTCTCAACTTTATACTATCAGTATCTAGTCCTTAACCAGCGTGCTGCACAAAATTCACCATAGACCAAGTGTCCCTTTACACATCTGCAGACTCATCCCCATTCCCATTCAGACCTCCCAGCTCACCCGAACTGCAGTCTTTTGGTAACTTAGAAGCTTATGAGGTTTCAAAAACCTTTTCTTCAGGCAGTGTGTCTCCATCCGCTTGAAACACCCTGATTGATACTGTCTGAAAGGCAGAGAAAGCAATATTTGTCATATTATTTCCCCAGTTGACTATTGAGTTGAAAAGGATGGAAAGAGATGTCGGAAAGCTCTGCAGTTAGATTTTCCAGCTTTGATGGAGTTGGAGCAGAAATGAAATGGCAAGTATACATGTGGTTGGTGTATACCACCAGCCTGGTGTGGGGCTGATCTGTACAAGAGTGGAGCTGATGCAGTCCATCTTCTGTATCGTATGTAGCTGATAAAAACAAGGCTTGAAGGAAGAGGAACAAATCTAGAGTCCTCCTGAGTTCCTCTGTGTGCACATGACAGCTAATCTGAGGTATAAAAATATAATCTCTATCCTCGAAATCAAATATAGGACAAAGACATCACATATAAGCAACCATAATATCGATTATCAAGTTATTACAATCCCTACTATATTTTCTAATCTGATAGTTGTATAGTAATGGATACAACAATGTTACTCAGGTCTGATTTTTTTCACCACTGAAGCTAACAGCAGCAAAACTCCTACTGATTTCAGTGAAAAGCACAGTGTACTCATGTCGCAAATCTCAGTATATTTAGGAAAGAAAGTTAAAGCTCTTGAGCATGTATGAACAGAGGAGGAGAACAGCTTTTGTTTAAAAATTAAATAGAAAAATAATCTTGGCTTTCCAGTTTGCAGAGGAAAGTTTGAAAGCATAAGACCATGAACTAGATGACAACAATCATAAAACATCCTATTTTTCAGATGTCTTGATTTTTATCTGTCTCATTAAGAGTCCACATATAGAACTACAAAACTGTGTTTCTAGTGTATATGAGTGTGGTAGACACTCAGGGAATAGTTTTCCTAATAAAATGCTGATTTTAGAAGCGTGACGAAAGTCCCCTAATCACTGCTACCCAATTCAGCTCATGAGTGGTGGCCAAGCATTTTGGCCAATCATAGCAGACTTTGGGAGGTTTAAATGTTAGTAGCAATTAGGCAACATATCTGGATACAGTCAGTCTGTGTTCATTATACAGGAGTGATATTAATTCCCTAAGATCCCATAGCCCATATAAAATATTGAGTACTTAGGGGTAGGAAAACTGTTCCTATAAACTTTTTTGTCCAGTCTGATTTTTATTGCCTTTTTAGACCACTTTGGCAGTAAATATCCTCCCAAAGACTTTTTATACTGCCCCTGGAAGTGTAAAGGAGTCTCGCTGTAAATGAGAATCAGGTCCAGTGAGTCCAAACAAAAATGCAAAAAGAAACCAAATACTTTCAAGGTTTAATCACCTTTAGCATAATCTACCCCATACAGGAACAATAACAGCATGTTTCCAGCCATCCAGCTCCGGATTGGTTCTCCAATTGTCCCCTTTAATTAGCCTTTCTGTCCCCTGGTGCTCTTGTTTTATTACTTCAGTTGTAAACAGGACATTATTCAAGACTGTTTCAGGCTAATTGCACTACAAATATTAAGAGCCAGGCTGTTAAGTGGTCATAAATGCGTCTCTGTAACTACTGAATGGTTAATAAAAATAATGAAATGCAATTGTTGCATGTAAATACAAGTGAGCAGTGTAATATTTTATAATGATGACTATTTAATTTAAATTTAGGTCCACTAATTTTGGATTTCTGACAATATCACTATATTTGTAGCAACTGGCCTTTGAAAGCCAGCTCTCTGTTGTAACTCCCCCCAGGAAATTCTGAGTTAGATTCAATCCCAGGTACTCAAACTGAATGCACCTAGACTGCCAGTTTCCTTGAGAAGCTCAGTCTTGGCTCTTTGGCATAAGCAGCTTGCTTGGATGACCTGGGGCTCAGAGGTGGTAATCCACCACATGAGCCATGAGCTCTGCAGTTTCTTAACATCTCTAAAAAGGGCTAAACCTGCTCTGTGCTCCAGAGACAGTTTCTAGCCTTCTGCCAACGCCAAACGTGGTTAAGACACAGTACTCCAGATAATTTTTTTGAGTGAGTTCTGGAGTACAGCTAGGAAAAAATCCTTAGCCTGAACAGAATAAGTTAGGTCATTAATTCAGGATTGCCTGAGCCCTGAGATAGTCCAACATGCTGGCACGGTGCAGATGTGGCCAGGTTTGCTCAACCCAGCTCCACTAATTTTCATTTTCCCATTCATTGCGATGCTGTGATATGGCCAACACAGGCTACAGTTTCTCCTACAAGAATTTGTTGTGTTATGCAGCAAAGCAGTGAAGGATAGACAGATAGCTGTGTCACAGATGTCCTAGGCAGCAACATAAACATCCAGAGCCACAGAGTAATAAGGATGCTGTATTTGTAAAGTTCACTAGTATGTGCTCCAAGGAAAAGCATGAATGTCAGCGATGGGATAACACAAGCAGAAAAATACTCGTTTCAGTAACTATCACTAGTGAAAATGTTTCTCAAGTGATCCTGCCTTAGAACAAATTAGTTGACAACTAATTATGTAGTGACAGCTCTTGAGCCCATAATCCCTGTCAAATTGCACCAAGTGAGGAGTGATCACCTGCCCCACAAGTGATTATACAAACAAACAATTCAGTATGTTGTTCTATTGTATTTAACCCAATGCTGTTGCAAGCAGAATATTTCAGTGAGCAAACCCAAGTATTTTAAATCAGAAACAAGATAGCTCAAAGGGCTAAATAAATCCCTAACATAAACATTCCTATTGGTTTTCACAGTTGTAAAGTGACTTGTTATAATGCTGACTAATTGGTTTGTAAATTTTGCTGTAGGTTCTTTTTCTTATCTTACCCACATTTTGTTGGTAAAATCCAAACAAGCATTAAGCTCCTAATGTTATCTACTAGTTGGTACAAAAAAGCTGTGACACTTTAAACTCTGTAATCCTTAGGAGAGTAGCAAACCCCTCTGTTGCATTTGCTCAGAAGGCCTCTTTTTTTTAATTATAATTGCATTGATGGATTAAAAATCCTGATCTCAGCTTTCAGTTGACATTCCCATTGATTTCTGTATCAGGAAGGACATAGGAGCTACAGGAAAGAATACGGCCCACTCCTTCTTCCTGGTGGAAGATGGTGTTTGTTTGACACTTGGTCAAAGTTTGAACATCCAACATGGTGCAATGTTAATCCCATTCCCACAAGTTACCACAAAGTGAAAGAAAATGTGGTCATGAAGCCAAAAAATGCGTGGGTTACAACACTTTCAGGACTTCTTAAATAATCTCTTAGCAATTCTTCACACAGCTGTCCTCACAAACCCTTCCAAAAGCAGGAACTGTCACAGAGAAAGACAAAGCATCAGATCACTAGAGGTTCCTGACTTGCATGATTTTCCACAGAAGTAACATGAAACACCTTTAGTCATCTGTGTCAAAGCGATTTGATTGCATGAAGAGGCCTTGTCAGAAGCGGGGAATATGGCCATTCCAGTGCCAGTTTAGTGACATACCCACTGGACTGTCTTTCCTTACCCAGAGCTTGCCGTTGAACAAGCTTTGGTGTTGCTCTTGCAAGTACAGTTAATAACTTCTAAATGAATTAATAAAGAACAGGATCTCCTGTGGAGTTCTCATTTCTAATTAAGTAGTAGGGGAAGCACGTAGTGGAATCAGAAATAATTGAAACAAAGAACCTTTCTTTTTTATCAAGCTATTTAGCATTTTGGCACCCTTCCAGATCCATTTCCTATAATTGGAAACATTAAATTGCCTGATTTAAATATGCAACCCCCCACTGAAGCACACAGTCACTTTGAAGGCTATGGCACTGGTCATGAGTCAGGCTCTAACTGGAGAGCAAGTTGTGAGGAAAGATGCTGCTATATTCTACTGAAAGAGCTAGGTGAGGGGTTTTTTTGGCAGAGAATAGTTTCCTGAAAAATACTGTTTCAGCAATATTCATACACAACATAAGCAAACAAAAAAAATTTCAAAAATTTATCTTCACTTTTCAATTTTAGCAGTGCAAAAACATGTAATATTTTAGACAGACTACAAAACATATTTTCCTTTTTGCCCTTTAACCTCCAAGCGTAATGACTATACAAAATGTATTATTTAGGTATGAAAGATATGTGTTGGTCCTACCTGACTAATTTCTTTTGCATCCATTTCAGTTTCCTAAGAAAATAAACATATTTTGTTTCAGGTGAATACAGGTTTTTTTTCTTTTATTTTGCTCAGTCAGGTCAGACAAACAAAAAAGTCAATTACTACACACCTCTAAACGAGATGCTAATAAGAAACTCTTCTACTAATGCTCTGGATGCAGTAATGTGCCAAAAGGTTTTTGTGTAAACACAGTGCTGTTGTGCGTGAAGGGATGTCTTCAGGGATCGCTAAGTCACTGACTCCTCTATCTGTATCATGGGCTTTATTCTTTCAACTCATATTCCAAGGTTTGTATCATAATTTCTTTGGCTTTCTCTTCTACCAGGGGTAACAGCACCATCAAACCCTGACCTTCCGACAAATTTCACTCCTGTGTATTCTCATGGACTGATCAGTAGCGTAAGTTCATGGAGTGGGTCATGATTAGACACAGTATTGACATGAGATGTTGGAAAAAATGTCCAAGAAAGAGACAGGAGGCAAAAACGAAGTCAGGGAAGTGTTTGTAAGTAAA
Organism: Oxyruncus cristatus; assembly: GCA_013399855.1. Lineage (NCBI taxonomy): Eukaryota > Metazoa > Chordata > Aves > Passeriformes > Cotingidae > Oxyruncus > Oxyruncus cristatus. The sequence continues at coordinate 319,147 of VXAY01004360.1, forward strand.
TATGGAAGGAAGAGTGGGAAGAGTGAGGACAGCAGCAGCAAGAAGGCATGCATGCTCTCAGACGAATGGCCACAGTTTTGGCAAGTGAATCTTCAAAGTGGATGTTCTCTGCACTGAAAGGAAAGAAGGAGAATCCCAGCAGGGAACCATGCACTTGATGTCTCTCTAGACTATCCCAGCAGTCATGACCTCACCAGCACATCAAAAATGCTGCCTATTTGATGAAATTTTGCAGGGAAATAAAGAGGTATTCCTGTAAACATGCATAGCAAGAAGTGGCTTTGTAGCTAATTCAAGGAGAATGGTGCTGTTTGTCCAAAAGTTTGGTTTTAATGCTTATGGCATGTTGTTAGATTTTAACAGTCATGTCATGTAAAAGCATCTTTTAATGATTACTTATCACATCTAAAACAACAAATAACTGAAATTCCAAACCTCCTATATATCTTATGAGATGGGGAAGCATAGCAAGAAAGAGGTCTGCAAAGGGAGAAAGAGTTCTGCATCGAGGAAAGAGATATGGGCTTCTGTACATAAGTCAGTTAGGTCAGATGTAGGTCTAGATATAAATTAAATTTAGAGTAAAGAAAAGAAAAATCACTATTTTCATATAGAAAATCTTTGTATGCTGAAGTCTCTGCCATTAAAAGAAAAAGTAAAAATCTTGTTGGCTTGGTAAAAGAGTATAAAGAAGACTTTCAGGGATGACTCTCTCCAAGACTTTGCTTCCTTTTACACATGCATTTGTTTTCAGAGAGGGATTTTCATTTTAAAAACTTCATTGAGTAGCATTATTTGCTGAAAATACAGATTTTTTTTTAACTAGTCCCTTGAGTAACTACAGTGAGAATGTGCTGCTTTGGATCATGCAACTCAAGGTCTTTGCTCTCCTAGTGCTTTTCTACAGAGATTCATTATTTGAATTTTTCTCTGACTTAGCCAAAAGGTTATAATTCTTAAAAACTACAAAACTGAGGAGGACCAGTGCCTAGGTATCTCAGAAGATGCTTACTGAGCATTTCTCTTCTAACCCTGATGATCTGCCACTAGAGATAACAAAAATAATAACGCAACAACACCTTCACCGTTTCTATCTCATCCCTCTATCTCATCCCAAAGAAGGAGGTTGCTAGTCTGCTCCTTTCTCACTTCTCAGCATCCCAGATTCATGGGTTCATCCTTGCTTATGTGTCAGCTGTTCTTTTCAGCTACCTGTGAGAAGGATGCTGCCTTCCACATATCTCGGTAGTTAAGGGCTGCTGATTGGAAGTCTTCTAACTGTATCTAGAGATACAGCTGCTGACTTTGTAAGACCCCAACTCTCCACTGAAGAGTGAGAACATCAGGTAGGCAGGTAGACTCCCCTGCCTCAGGATCCAATACTTTTTGTTTGTTATGTGAGCAGTTTGTTTGTGAGATTTTTAACATGCCATCATGAAGTTTCTGCAATATTTAGAAATAACTGTTATGAAACTTACAGTCTGCAGCTGAAGAAGAAAAGGTGCTTTATCTGCTGTTACCCTTGCTTTCATCTTCCTACATTGCGTTAAAAGTGCACATATGTCAGAGACAGTTTTTCCTGAAATGAACCTGCAATTCCCACATTTGTCAGTTCCTCTGAATTTCAAAGAACCTCAAAGGACACCAGCAAGAAAAGATGGCATGTTTAAATAGTCAATATCTGAATGTTTATAATTCCAAGTTCAGCTTTACACATACATATTGATACAATTCAAATCATTAGCTATGTTTTTTAGATGGGCCGGGGGAAGGGAATGGCTGAGGGAATGATTTGGACAGTGTTGGGTTTTTCTTACCAAAGCTTAATAGAATTAGAAGTCATTGGGCTTGAGAAGACTCAAAAGTTGTTTTTAAAGAAATGTGTTCTCCACCTTGTCATTTCTGTATGGCAGTCTTTTCACATATACTCTTTTAGACCAGCCCTTGTTGTTTCCTAAGCTAATCATACCCACGGAAACAAAAAGCAATTTAGAATCTGTAGTTAAACATACATGAGAGGAATATTTTGAGCTTCACCTATAACTAAGCAAACAACTTGCTCCACTTGTCCAAGGCATCATTAAGGATCTGGAGGTGGTAGAATAATGGTGGTTCCACCCAGCTGTGCTGGGAGAACTGGGCTGTATTGTGAATTGCCTCAAGCATCATAGTAACTCCCCAAACAGGGGTATGGCGGGGCCATGAAAGACATCACAGATGGGAGCTCCTTATAAAGAGGGCAGGAGGCCCCAAAATGTACCTGTAACTGTAGATTCTGGCCTTTTAAATGGTATCAAGTTAAAGGCTAAATTCTGTTTCTGGCTAAGTCTATACGGGAAAATCCAACAGAGCAGAAACTGACCTTCAGTAAAGCACCTCAAAAATCCCTCAGATTTGGAAAAACATAGAATGACTGTTTTTCTGCTTTTCTCATGTAAGCATGTTTTCTTTAACTCTTCCAAAATATGACATCATAGGAACATTATTAGAATTTTCTGCTAGAAATTATAAAGCAATATATAACCTCTTCCTTTAACAGAAGTTAATCTGATAGTTAGACTGGATGACAGAATACAGGTGAATATCAATGCCAGGAGCTGCTTCATTTGTTCAATTCAAATCCGTAAGTTATCATATTTTATTTTGGCATAAGCCCATGCAACTAAAAGCCACAAATATTAAAAAACACAATTACTGAAGCAGGGAAAGGAGTTGAGTTAGAACAATTTAGGCAAGAGAGCATAAGTAATTTTGCAGTTTCCACTAAAAGATGCTAATTATGTAAAAGGAAAGATACGGTTATCCATGCATCAATGTATCAAAGTTAAATCATCAGATTCGGAAGTTTATTTAAACCCAGAGACTTCCAAAGGTGAAAGGGATGCTGCCAAAGGGGAACAGGCATTATCCCCTTTAACAGAAATATAATCAGATTTACTATTTGAGACATCTTATCTTTTATTCAATTAGGTTAGGATCAGTTGTTCTGAAACAGAAATAAATAATTTCAAGAGTAAGGCTCCTTGATACTCACTTTTCTTCAAATGTAAAATTATCTCATGATGGCTGTGTGTGATACTAAATGTCACTATTAGTAGCTCCATTATTCAGAAAATCATGCATGAACACCACCCTAGCAGCTGAAGACCAGCTCAGACTGAAATGGTCTTGGTCAACCACTGTTTGGAAGCCTGCAAAATGACAGAATTCCCCCTTTTGTTGCTAGCTGCTGTTCTGCATTCAAAAGAAGAAAATGAGCAAAAACTCAAGCACTAACCTATCTGTAAGTTGCTGGCTGTTGGAGAGATGCCTGTTACACCATGCATTTTGGAAGCTGCAAACATCACCACCACACATTTTTCATCTGACTCAATTACTCAGCTGAACAAAAGCACTTTCTTATGACAATTTGCTTCCTTCTGATTTTACTCAGATAGGTTAACCACTCTGAAAATATCTTTACATATATAGATATTTGGGGTTTGTAAGTGTAACAGAGCAGTGCTCCAAATAAAAATAGTTTATTTTCAAACAGTGGATAATGTTTAATGTATTTGCCTGTTCTGCAGAACTGTGTCTTCATGACTGTGGCTTAAAAGAAAACACCTTTTTGAAGGAAAAATGAAAAGGTCCATTTCTCTCTAAAAGCAACATCTGCTGGGTTTACTGTGAGCTCCAGAAGGCAAATGCCTTTGTGGTGTACACATATACCGTACACAGATGTAAACATATATGGTGTACACATATATGTGTATATATATATATATATATACACATGGATGTGAGCAGGTGTAAACACCTTGTTCAGCTGTTGGCATCATGTCAGTGATGGACTGAAACAGATTTTATAGTTGACAAAAAGATTTTCTGTGGGAAATTAAGACTCAGGCTCAGTTCTCAGCTCACTTCTATGAAGACTGAGCTTTGTATACACAACAAGCTCCAGGGTAATGTTCCTTAGACATATGTCATTGCCTAGAGAGAGAGAGAAAGCAAGAAAGCAGGAAAGCATGGAATAAAAGTGTTCTATCCTTTTTGTAAAATTTCACAAAGGCTTTGGTAGGCAAACCAAGATCAACATATGTGGATGTTGATAATCATTGCACCCACTTTGAATAGGCCAAATAAGCTTAGAAAGTGTATGTGTGGACACCACAGCAGGAACAGCACAAGCTCCACTTATTTGATGTTACTGGGCTTTTGTTTTGCTTCTTAAGGAATATAAAAGGCAGTCTCCACTTGTACTGTGTGCTTTCATATTGGATTCAGAAGATTAAAGACATTGATGAGATGATGATACAAACAGGTATAACACCCTGATTCACAAAGGACTCCCGAGTAAGGCCAAGAGCCTGAAACCTGAGCTGACAACATTAAACTGCAGCACTAAGGAATATATTTGAAAGTGTAGCAGAGAAGCCAAAAACTACCCAGCTAAGGTACAGTTCACGCTGACTCAGAGAAGGGAGATCAAACCTTCAACAAAGAGCAATGAGAAGTCATTATTATGTACCTCACTTTAAAGTGCAGACAAAAGACTAATCTAAAGTAGGGCTTCTCTAGTATACCCTGTGCCCTAGTTTCCCACTGAAATAAACACAGACACCTCCCTAAAGTAGCTTGCCATTGCTTGGGAGAGTCATCAGAAACCAGTACTTGTGTCCATGTGATGGTCCTGTTGCAGATACAATCAGTGATCTACAAATCAGAAGAGTGAAAAGTATCATACAATAACAAAAATCCCGAAGATCATCAAGTACAACAGCAGCAAAAGGCTAGTAGACAAACACAACAGCAGGGATTTCGAAGTTAATTTCAGAGTATCCAAGGCTCAAGATGTCCCCACCAACATACTATAATTTTCTCTCTGCAGATGCATCAGACGTGGTAGAAAAGAAAGGTAGGATAGATCTGGATAAGTAAGGGCATTTGTGACTGCCTGGAACTATGCAAACTTTTTTGGCTCCCAAGCAGTGTTTGACAAAGCAGAAGGGATTCGTCCAAAAGCAGTGGTACAGTTGTAGGTAAACGGTTTTCTCCATTTCAGTTCTGGGCAATAGACTTTATCAACTTTTCATATAGGTATGCTTTCTCATACAGGTGAGGCTTTTCATTTCCCTATTTCATGTCCCAACCATTCTTTAGAGACATGCAAGACTTAGCCTGCAGACCTCACCAGGACAGCCTTGATGCTGGGATGCTAAATAAGCATCTTCACTGGGAGGAAGTGGGCATGCTACTTATCTGTGACAAAGGGATTTCATCTGTTCTATTAACATACATAAAAATTCTCATTGAAGTTGATTAAAATACTCACACTATCTCAAGCAAACCCAGGATTGTACATATTACAAGCTTTACAAGAACTACGATGTTGATTTTAACAGTCAATCAAGAATATATTAAACAGAAGACAGCTATCTTGCCAGTGCAATTGCTCAAAGCCTTTCCAGAAGTGGAGGACACATAATGCGTTTTGAATACAAACAGAACAAAGGAGTTTTCCCTAACAAAGTGGAATTGGGATTCATAAACCTATTCACAAGTACCCATCACTTGTCCAAAATCTCATAAAACCAGAATAAGAATAACATCAGACTGAATGGTATGCTTTTCCTTACAATAAACTTCATGCATGTTTCTTTTTATTGTAACCATATGTACTCCCTGCAGATAATAATGTAGCGTTCAAGGACTGGTGGTTCTTGAAGCCAAGGCCAACGTTTGTTGTTAAAATGAAATATCCTAAAATGAAAGTATTAAAATTGGTTACGAGAGACATGTTCATGCAGTTTTTTAAATGTATTCAACTTCCTGTTAATAGGTAACTGTTGAAAACAATACCAACTCTCCTTCCAAACAGTGGTTTGCAGCCTTCCATGAAAAGAATACCAAAGTCTTCAGTGTAAAGTACAAGATGTTCTTTATTCAAAAAGGATGCACTCTGGGCTTGATACATTCCATAAATTTCAGAGAAAATACAGAAAACCAGCAAGACAGAGCAAGTTTCAACCTTGAAAATAAACTATTCTAGTTTTAGGATTTGACTTGTGAAGAATGAGACATTCAGACTTAGTCCTCTCCATTTTTTAGCAGAAAGACACTTCAAGTGGACCAAGAACATTCAATTCTTCCAACGTGTACCTGTTTTGGTTATCTAGTGCTAAAGCACAAAATGAAATACACGTATTACCACCAGTCTGAAAACAGCCCCAGGGAACTGAGTAGAAAGAAGAACCATTTTGAGTGCATCAAACATAACAGCATATGGTTTATATTCCTTTCATTCTTAATGCACCAAGTTTCATCTTTCATTAACTAAAACCATCTTTGTCAACAAAGTTGAAGTATAACCAATTCATTTTTAAAATCTTTCTCAGAAAAGAAAATGTCATTTCAAAATTTAACTACAAAGCATGTACTTGACGTGAGCTAGCGCACTAATTTAAACATGATATACCAAAATTAAAGCAGAACAGAACTTGACTATTCTACGTTAGCTGCATGTTTGTTTGACATTTTGGGCCCCATCCAAGACGGCAGTAAAGCATGTGTTTTCTCTTCTTGTGTGGGACTTGACATAACCTTTCACAGTCTAACTATGTTGTTTCTCCTTTCCATTCCTCTGTCTTTTCCTGGTGTCTCCATCTGTTCTTCTAGGAATAGTAACTATCTTGTACTCTTTGTCAAGAAAGTTTCCTCAGTATCCTTGGTCCTTCACATCTACTGACTTCTTCTTGATGCTTCCTTTTGTGATTAATGGCTTAACATCTGGGGTAGAAGTAGATCCAGTACCTCCTTTTGAATCTGGCAAAGATTAGCCATTCTGATCATTTGTCCGATGTCATCACGCAGATAGGACGAGACTTCAGCACGTGCTTCACGTGGAGCACAGGAGAGAACTGGTAATTGAGGCACGATCTCCGTGTCCCTGTGTTCTGAAGGTGGTCTGATAAATTTCACCCCACACATTCAAATACTGTCATGAACAGCAGTTTCCAAGATTGAATCCACATATTGGTCCAAGGAAAGTGGTCAAACAAATGGGCCAAGCTGTGGTCCCATTTCAGGAAATTTAAAGGTCTGGTTTTGAAACAATGGTTATCTGGCAAAAAAAGAGGATTTCTAAGTGAAAAAAAAAATTGAGAAACTTGGCACCTGACCCTGACTCCAGTCAGTAGGAAGGTATCCCTGGCCCATGCTCCAGGACATTACAGGGTATATTCCACCTTCAGGCTGCGTCGTGGGCACCTCTGCTATGTCAAGTTGTGTCTGAGGTTGCTCTGAGGTAATGTTTCCAGCAACTCTGAGTATCTTTTGCTGCTGAAGTAATTTCTTCCAGATATTGCTTGGAAGTGGCAGTTCCTAATACTTCAAAAGTAAATGACATCTTGGCTGCAGTGGGGAACAGGGGAAATCAGCCAAGGAGGACATGAAGGACAGGTATTTATGAGAGAAGAGCCTCTAGAAATGGAATGTGCCAAATTAGCACTAAAGTTCCCTTATGCAACCAGAAGGATTTCAGCAGCTTCCTAGACCTGCCTTACAGATGTAATCCAAAATGGTCTCTTCTTGCTTTACCAGGATGTCAGCAAAGACACTGAAGTAGAGAAGTTTTGTGTAGACAGTCCCATGCTGGGGCACACTGTCTCAGCCCCCTGTGGGTAAGCCACATACCAGGCTCATACGTGGCCTGCTGTCGTGTGGTGTCCCTGCTCCCTGAGATCCCTGGGGTCTTCAGCTCTGGTGCAATCACCCAGCAAGCACCTGGCAAAGCTAGGACGTCATCCCTGCACACAGGGGACTTCAAACATCCTGGCTGGATTCCAAAAGGAAAGCAAAACTTGAACATGATAACATGTAGTGCTCATGATGCTCAGTTTTTCTCTGTGTCGTAATACTTGGCACTGCCAGTCCCCAAGCTGACCTAGTCTTTCTGACCCATATGCTACATAGAGAGCATAGCCAGAATATGTGGTATTTTCTCTAGAACAGTCACTCCAGATTTCATACACATGTGTGGGACAGTGAAGACCTAGTCTTTAAAATCTCAGGTGAAAAAAAAAAAAAAAGAAACTATAAGGTTTTAAGAGGAGAACACAAACTAAAAAGACTTGAGAAGTTGCTTGAAAAAATAACATTATGATGCTTAAGAAGTCTACAGGGTAATTCTGTAACACTCCTCCCCACACAGTGCCATTTAGTGAGCCTGACCCAGGCCATTGCCAGGTGAGCCTGCACTGATGAAGCACCCACTGTGAACATGTCTGGGCTGCAGGAGTGGTGGCTGCTAAATGCACCCAGTGGGCCCTGTTTAGCTGTCTTTACCTATTCAAACTTCCACATGCAAAGACTTCCTCCTACTTTTCATTTGGCTGAAAGCATTTATAAAATTATCAAGCAACCAAATAAAAGTGGGCTGCCTCTGCAGGCTGTCTGAAACTTCCAGTGAGTTTGTAAAAAACACAAATGTGCCTTACCAATGACCTGAGCAATGCCTTCCCCCAGCTGTATGCAAGGGTGTGCAAAGCAATTACTGGAGGACATTGCAAGGCCCTTTTCAGAAATGCAGACACCAGCTGGTCCTCTGAATTAGATGGGAACAAGCTGAAAAAAAGGGATCTACATCAGAACAAAAGAAATGGCAGCTGAGAAAAAAGTCAAAGGTAATGTTAATGAACTGATTTCCAGGCCTGATGTGGAATATGGTCCCCTTCCTTTTGTGTCAGCACAAATAACTCATGCAATGGGCATCAACCTCATCCTCTTCCTGAAGTAGTCTGGGTACAAAGAGCAGTGAATTATAGGGATTTCAAAATGTCTCAGACAGTAACTTGGAAGCAAGATGGTTACAACTGTCTGGTTTGTCTGAGTCCTGTGGTACCAAAGGACTATTTTACATGGGAGCTTTCAATTAGGATCTTTGAGAAGGGAAACTTTGCTTGAATATAATGTTTTCCCCCATGTTGTGAATTGTCTCCCTTGAGTGATGGCTCTAGCGGTATCAGACTAAACCTGTCTGGTCAGGTTGCTTCAGAACAACCTTTAAACTAGGAAACCCACTTGCTTTCAGCATTGACACAGGTCTCTTTCCCTGATGTGTCATACTGCAGAGAAGTTCAGCTGTGCCCTGCGTTTCATTTGCCACAATCACCACAACCATAATACAGCATGGAACAGTGCTGGGTACTGAGGCTCTGGAAGGAGGATAATACAAAGGTGACGGCTGTAAATCATGCCTGCTGCTCAGGACTAAAGTCCCACTTGTGCCTGATGACCCATGCCGAGTCAGAGTGTATACTGTAATAAAAACCCAGAGTGCTTGACAAAGAGAGACTTAACACTGTCTACCTGTTGTTCCTGTCCTGACTGTGTTATGTTGTCCACACAGACAAACTATGAGACAGCCATCACCATTAAAGCCCACTGACACCACGGAGGAGGGAGAGGTGAGAAAGCTTGCCCAAGGTCCTGGTTTCAGCTGTGACAGAGTATTTTCTTCCCAGTAGCTGGTAGAATGCTCTGTTCTGGATTCAGTACAAGAATAATGTTGATAACACATTGATGTGTTAGTTGTTGCTCAACAGTGCTTACCCCAAGTCAAAAACTTTTCATTTTCCCATGCTCTGCCAATGAGCAGGTACACAGAAAGCTGGGAGGGAGCACAGCCAGGACAGCTGATCCAAACTGACAAAAAGAATGTTCCTTACCACAAAATGTCATGCCCAGTATATAAACTAGAGGGAATTGAACATGAGGGACTGATCACTCCTCAGGGGCAGGCTGGGCATTGGCCAGTGGGTCAGCCAGCTGCCCTGACTACATGTGGGTTTAGCAAGGGGTCACATCTGGCACAAACCTTGCTGGCTTTCCCTCACTCAGCAGCAACTGGCTTGATTTGACTCTGCACCCTTGCAAGCAGGACAGGCACAATGGGAGCACAGTAGCCTCTAGCCAAATCTCCCCCACTCCTCAGCTAGTCAGCCAGCAGATCCTGCAAAATTGCCATGTCCTGCCAGGCCATCAGCCACAGGTACATGGCACTTCCCCACCTTGTGGTGCACAGCACTCCCCGAGCATGGCTTTATGCGCTGGCCCTGGCCCTCTATAACGTGACAGAGTCAGTCTAGTTTCTGGTGTGGGTTTGGCTCTCTCCAAGCAATGTCCAGGCATATTTTGGGACAGCATAGATGCCACTGCCCTTTCTCCATGGGCTGCCTGAAACAGCGCAGCAGCCAAGGAGAGCACCTACGGCACCAGGCCATCAGGGCTGGCAGTGAGATAGGTTAACTGGTGAACTGGAGTTTTCTCACACTGAAACACCCCACAGACACAGCTGGAGGCAGTCAGAAGTGAGTTAGCACTGAATGACGGATGGGCTCTGCGAGCATTTGTGCTGTCCTGGGCACTATCCACAGAGGTGGCAGAGGCTGTGTCTCCCAGGCTTAAAGCAACAAGTTGCTATCGACTAAAAAGTCAGACCATGTTTCCAGTGACTGTCATAGATCAAGTACATACTTCCTGTCTGATAATCAATCACAGCTATTGCTATTACTATGATTAATGATCTGCAAAATACAATTATTTGTTATTGCAAACCCGTTGTGCATACATAACAGAATAGCAAAAATGCAGCTTTCCAGACAGCTTGCATGACCTCAGCCACTACATAAAACAAGTCCGAAAATTCCCTACCACAAAATTCACACTTAGTCTGTGGCTACAAAATTTAGCAGTGGAAAACTATTATATTAAGATCACTGAAAATTACCTTTTTTTTTCTTGTACCCCAAGCCAAAATAAGGTCTTCCCTTAATGGCAACAGGCAGCAATATTTTCTTTATCTATAAGATTTTGTGACTGCTCAATGAGAAGATGAGCTTAGTGAATAGAACAAGGATTCCCCCCATACACTACACATGAAACAATCATTCCTTTAGCTTTCAGAGCTTGAAAAACAGAAACTGATGCTGAAGATGATCATAACAGGGGAAAAAAAAAAAAAGAAAAAAGGAAGAAAAAAAACCCCAACACCAAAATCAAATTTACTTTTGGAGTATCCTTAATAAAAGAGAATTGACAGGAAGGGAGGAGGCAACATAAAAAGTCAGGATAAAAGCTGGGTTGGCATTACTTATTGCACAGTTTTCTAGGTGTCTGAAGAACAGCTAATCAAACAGAAGTTCTGGAGAAATAGCCTGAATTGAAATTTCTATCCTTCGTCTGCACTCTCACAAAGCTTACGGTTGTCTGAATCTGGTGCGTTTAATTCAGGTCAGTCTCAAGAGTGATAGTTCTTAATTATACTGCTGACTACAGACAGTATATATTCCATAAATGTGAGTCACAGGCTTTATATTTGTAAAACAAAATCGAGTAGCTCATGGGAGAGCTTTAAAATCCCATCCTAGAAAGGCACGGGATCAGTAATTAGCGCTGGTAAAGGCTGCATGGACAGCACGACCCTGCCATCTCCTGGTACAAAGCCCAATAACATCAGTCCTGGCCAGTGTAAATAGGAAAATTGGCAACAGTTACCTGCATTTTCCTTGCTGGTTATTCCTGCTGCGGTAGCTTCCGGGAACGCCAAGTCTTGGGATGCTGGGCGTGGTGCCCCAGCCCTGCAAAGTCTCATGAGTAAGTGTGTGATTGTGAGCTTCCCATACAACCATACAAACCCATGTCACTTTTGGAAATGATCACAGCAATTTCTTCATATATACAATGATGGAGAAAATTGGTTTATTACTGTCTAAAGAAAAAGTGCCTGTCAGCTGTCAATCAGCCATTGAAAAATATTCATGAAAAAATAAAACAATCCGCCATCTGCCAAACCTTGTCAGCAATGTGCAGTTCAGGGAAAATGCCAGCAGTGACCTGTTATCAGGAAAGGAGGATTAATCTTCTAATTTACTGATTCATGTGTGAGTTCTTAAAATCCGCTAATCAACTGCTATGGCGCATATGTTTGACTTCTCTTTCAAACTGATCTGGCTGCAAGTATTACCCAGTCAACATATGCATTTAGACTTCATCTCCACTATGAATAAGAGATTGTAAAGAAGGCTTTGGTAGGACTGCATCAGGATTCGATCCTAGTCTCAATTTAATGTTAAAACTCCAGTTTGCTTTCTCTAATGCCAGGATTTCATACTCAGTAGGATCAGAGCTTGATATCTATTAACTATCACAGCATGAATTGTGATATGCAACTGTGTAATTGTGAACATGAAAAGATTTGCAAAGTCAATTACTTGAAGAAATCCAATGAATAATTCTGAATCAGAAATAGACTGGAAGAATTCCAGATCTATTTGTTGTCTCACCATGAACAGAAATAAAAGAATAACTTAATGGCTATTTCAGCCTTCAAGCAGATTTTTAGCTGGGGCATCAAAGTTCACCTGAGCCACCTATGTGCTCATTAGTTACTGTTGAAAATACCCATAAACCTACTGCTGAGACTTTTTGATTGTTTAACAAAATCCTGTTTCAGCCAGGACTTAGGAGATTCCCTTGCCAGGAGCTGTGCTGCAAAGGGGAAATGGACCTGTCGCTCTCATATGTTGCCATCCTCAGTTACGAGCTGTGACTGGCAAGCCTAGTGAGAAAGTATCCTAATACCACCCCCAAACTGCAGAGGTCTTGATACCTTTCCATGGGGAAATCCATGTCTGTTATGTCAGCTCTGAGTGCAAGACCCTGAGCTAGTCTTTTCCCCTCTTACTGCCTCCCTGCAGGGCAGCTCTCCTCTGCTCTGCGGAGCAGAATCAGTGCCTGCTCCGCGGCAGCACCTGTGTGTCAGGGCCGATGACCGCCCCGTGTGCCCCAGAGCAGGAAAGAGGTGTTCTGCTTCAACAGCAGGGCATGCCTTGAGAAGAGATGTTCCCTCATAGCAGCTGCAGCAAGTCTCACTGCATCAGAGGACCCAGACACCATCAGGATGAGCCATGACACCACTCCTCACTGAAAAGCAAATGTCTTTTCCCTGTCCCCATCACCCAGCCTAACTCCTCCAAGTTTCTGATAACCTAAGAGGCTTTCAATTCACTGTCTGCAACTCAATGGAAGACCCCTGTACTTGGAATAATAAAACTGACATTACCAGGAAAATCATGCAAATATGGAAGGAAATAAGTTGGGGGGGGTTGCCATGTTTCCTTGAGACAGCCCTAGGAAAGCAGTTTCCCCCATATTGTATAAGTGTAACATCCTGGATCCTCTTCTCCTTTATCAGCCACTGCGGGGGAACAAACCCATCTGCTCTGGCACCCTTTGATCTACAGCAGACCTAATTATAGGCCGAACTCTGAAGTCCTCACCACCCTCATTAGGAAGAGGGCTCTTAGTTTAGCTTGAAATAGGACCAAGGAAAAATGTAAGGCCTAATTCTGTTGTTCTCATTCAGCTGAAAAGCCAGCTGTTCCCCAGGAAAAACTGCAAACACCCTGTCAAGCAGGAGAGCAGCACCCCATGGTCCAGGACAGAACATCAATCCCTTAGCAGCAGGCTTTCAGGGTGAAACTAATAAGCTGGTATTCACATCAGTTCTGATTTCTCATGTCAGATTTGCCTCACAAAGGGGCTCATACAAGATAGGTTAGATGGAGTGCTCGGCCTGAGTGGCGGGGAGAGTGCACAAAAACTTGTTCCTCTCTTGACAGCAATTTGCCCACCTCATTTTGCTGGCCACTCTGTTGGAGAAAAAGGTGAAGGCTACAATTCACTGCTAGTCTTCCATGTACACTCAGCCTCTTCCAATCATCAGCGAGAAGGTTTTCAAAGTTATTAAGCTGGCTGAAAGCTACAAGAGGTGTCCACCAAGACTTTCAAAATCTCCTAAAGCAAGCAATGAAAGTTAAGAACCAAATCTACCTACAAGCTCATACAAATCCAACATCTTCCAACACTTATACACTTTTGAAGACCTATTCCACTATAGCCTCACATAACAGTGCCCACTAAGCAATGCAGCTGAAATTCTAGCTGATATATATAAATAATTTTTTTATATTTTAACTATATTTTTATTACAATTTTATAGATATACAATATTCATTAGGTCTGTTTGGTAAAGAAAGAAAAATTCACTCTCCTTCACTGACTGCTCATCAACCCAGGAGGGGTGAGGGACCTTGCCCTCGTGGCTAGAGGGGAAATTGCTTCCTGATGACAAAAACTGCTGTGCTGTTGAACCTTGTGTACAGATACATAACACTGCTTAGACCTCAGACAAATGGAAGAAATAGTTTGTTTTAAAGTAAAAATAAGGTGTGAATGTTTTATATCAATTTACTCACCTTTTTATGTGCTGTTCAGCATTTGAAATCAGGCGTGTTGGAACTAACAAAATATACGATTCCACCAAATGACAGTGATAGTGGTGCCCCTTCCTGAGGATGTAAGATCTCAGCCAAGGGTCACTGAGATCACAGGACAACACAGCAACTGTTTTTGATCCACAATCCAGTTTTAATCTACCCCATCTGTAAAGGTCCAAACCCCAAAACATTTCAGGCTGTTAAGGGCACCAGGCTCTCTAGCTGGACAGATGTCCTACTGTAATGGGAGCCCTCTGATGAAAAAAAAAAGGCTACAGCAACAAGCTGGAGATTGAACTACAAGAAGCAGCACCTTGGACTGTGATTTGCTTTCATTTACAGTGTTGAAATGCTACAGCTCAGAACTCAGTCTAAGAACAGAATGCAGCTGCCTCTATGTTTTTATATACATTGGTGCATGCATTTTACTCTGAGGGGCAGTTCAATGCCAACATCTACAGGAAGTTAAAATGTGTTGTATGCCTGCAATGCACAAGTTTCAACTATATTTAGCTGTCCTCACAGCAAAGTCTTTCCAGGAGTAAGAAGTGATTTCCATACTCAGTGAAGGTAAGTGATACAGGATGTTTAGGTTCTGAAACAGCAAAAGCATGTGTCCCTTAAGTAACGCTGGTGTGAATGACAAGATATTATAGCCCTATATTATATGCTTACAGCTAAAGCTAAAAGCATTTTACAAATGTGGGAAACTATTCTCGAAAACAGAATTGAAGCATCAAGAAAAGATATTAAAATACACAGTAGATGTGTATCAGAGCTATTCCCTACTATCTTGCTAACTCACAGTGCCTTCATGAATGGGATATTTTTGTATTTCATGTGATTTGAAGTTTTACTCCATTATTTCAGGTTTTGATGTGCAAACAGTATTTTACAATTTTATTTTTCCTTCTGTAATCAGATGTGTTGGAAAAAAAATCAAAGCTTCTGAATGACTTGGAGACTTAATTTGATTCAAAATATAAGCTCCTAGATGCGATGTTTTGAATGTGTGACTTAAAACCTTAGTTAAGCACCACAAGCTATAGAATACGGAAGCTGGTGGAGTGTACAAAAGCAAGTGATGTGCCTTTGTACAGCCTCAGTGTACTAAGGACTTTTAAACATATCTGAGTGAAAAAGAATTTAAAATGGAAAACAAAGAACATTTCTCCCAAATCAATGAACCATGACCAGAATATTTTTTAGTGTTGTTGAACAAGATTCTAGAAAATACTGAGTCATCCACTGGAAGATGAGAAGGGATATACAAACACATGCTATTGGATTTATTGTTACGCAACCGCAAATGCCCAATAGTCTTAGCTCCTATAATTGTGAACTGACTTCTCAAACCATTATTTTGCTTTTTATTTTAAACCAGCTTGCTATAAAATGCATCTAAAATGCTTTCTTGCTTGATAAAGATAAAAACAATCTTGAAAACAAAAATATTTGTTTGCATTCAAATTTTTTTAAAGTCCATTTAAATTATTTGTTTTCTTTGTTTAGATATTTCTTTTTTTTGCACACACAGTAAACTGCAAATCACTTATTTGTACAGCTTTACTGCAGACTTAGCACCTTAAGGTTTCTAAGCCCTCCTAGTCCAAACACAGCAGTTGTATGGTGTAAAATGCCAAGATCCTTCCAATAGCACTTTGGCTAACAAGGAAGGCCACTCTGCAACTGTTATTACCACCTCACCTTTCCAATATCTTGCTAAAAGCTACTTAGCTGTTTCAAAGATTACATATTGCCCTTATGGTGATAAAAACACACACAAACACACAGCCCTAAGAAAACTCTAGCAGCTGAGAAGCTATTGACTGGTACTAAGTACATAACATTTGAAGCATATACTGAGGTCAGTGAGGCTTTTACTAGAGCTGTCTGTGCAGTCTCACAGATGGACCTTTATATCAGCACTGAGGCTGTGATCAGACAAAGTGGCCAATTTGCCCTGGGGTAAGAGTTTAAAGTGTGTCTTGATCTGTTTAAAAAACTCCCTGAGCTCCAGCATCAGTAGAGGCAGTGACAAGCTATAATAAAGGTCTCATTAAGACTCAGTGGAACCAAATACAACTTCCCCTTGTTGCTGGTCTGCCGAACTTCAAACAGTCACGTAGCTGCTTGAGGAGAGCCCTTGGAAGAGGTGGGAGCCAGGGCTAGCAAGGGTCACAGCTGAACCTCTGTTTCACTACTAGAAAATAAAGGCCTCCTTATGTATAGAGAGGGTCTGCATTTATACATTTAGCTCAGGCCTGGTAAAGGGTTCTAGTATAAATAGGTCTTTGAGCCAAAAAGATGTCTTAGTGCACCAGAGTGTAATAGTACCTGATACTTAATCTCACAGTGGTTCCTTGGTTTACATGCCCATTAACTACGGGGTATTTCTTCAGCTATCAGATTTCTGCTTGTCCTTTGGTCAAGCTCTCATGCACAAGGCTTCTATGTCCAGGCTCTGGCAAGCTCCCTTATTTTATGACACAGTGTCAGACTTGGCTGCTTTTCCTAAATGTTCAGACAGTTTAATGCCCTGAAGGGTCAATTAAATATATAACCAGCAATATCATTAGTTTAACCAGAAAAAAACAAAACAAAACAAAACAAAACAAAACAAACAAAAAAAAACACACAAAAAAAACCAAAAAAAACACCAAACACCACACACCATTAGAATACAAATGCTTGAAAATGCTGATATAAAAATGCTGGAATTAAAGGCTGCTGTATGTCTTCCAGAGCACTTTTGGAGAAAGGAAAAGCTAGATTAATCTCCTGCTTTTCTATACTTTGAACAGTTTTATGCTTTTTATCACATTTTTCTTTCTTTTCTGAAAAACAGTGAAAATTATGACATTGTCAAGAACTCTCAGGATTAAGTCATAGGAGATAATTCAGCCAGAGAGAGGGCCATCAGTTGCATGCACATCCTTCCTTCTGTAGTGTCAGTCTGAAGAATCAACTTTACCCAAATCCTTGTTACATCAGAATGACCTCTTTGCTATAAGCACCAGCCACCTCTCTAGCTTTCCTCCCTTATTTTATTTCTTTGGAGCTTGTAGAAGGTTTCAAATAAATAAGCACATCTCTTTCCAAAACACTTTGAAACACTACTTATGTCTCAGCTGCTATACTGATTCATGGGAAATGTACAATGGCTGAAAGTCACTGATTGTCCTACCTGTTATGTGTTTATCATGTGTAGTTCTCTTTTTAGTGAAGTCCTTCTTAGTTAGAAATGGTCCAGTTTCCTGAGTAACAAACTCTAAGTAATAAGGTAATTCACAAAGAAGTCAATACTTGCTATTTTAAGACAATTTCATCCTCCACTTATCATGCTTAGAAAATAATCACACTCCCCTTCTGATGACTTTTTCACTCTGATGACTTTTTCGTGCTTTTACTCAGCCTGAAACACACACAAGCAGAAGGGAAGAAAAGCTGGAAAAAAAAAGGTGTGGTGACCCATTCTGGTAGGGAGACAGTTGGGGTTTGCTTGGTCACAGTAAAAAATAACAGCTGTGCTCTGCTATGTGATAAACAAGGGATCCCATAGGATCATGGAAAGTGGCTACAACAGGCCTAGGGAAATTTAATCCTGCTGGCACTTTGCACTCCCTGCTGTAACCCATGGCCTTTCATCTGCTCCCTCCCCTCTGTGACTCCCTCTCTCCCCAGTTGTGAGTTTTAGTGTTCCAGCCACTAAGAATATTCCAGCTTCAAGTCAAAGTGTTGCTGAGGGAGAAGTTCATGAATTCATAACTATCAAAACAACTCTTGCTCCAGCTAGTCTTGTTATCTCTAGTGTATTGATTCAGAGCAGCCTTTTGGAAAAAAAAGACCTTGACAGGTATGACTTTTTTATTAGATTCTCTGAACTCAGATGACATCCTGCTTGCTGAACCAGTTCAATCGCTGAGAGTGCCAAAAGGAGGTCAGAAACCTCTAAACTGGTGAAAATTGGTGAACCGGAACATCTCTTCTCCACTCTCTTGGTGTTTCCTACCTACCACGGGCGTACCCACGTGATAGATTTGCATTACTGTCTTCATTCCATCCGTGATGCGGTATGCACACAACACAAGATCAGTGGCTTAATACGCAACACAGCCACTGTAGCCTCCTTTCACCCTGTGCAGATCCTTCTGACTTCCTCAAGATTTGCAAGAATGTCTGTCCTCAGCACTGAGCGTTAAAGTAACTAGTTAGCAACTTCTCAGCTCTACCTGCACCTGATGGCATCTCTAACTAAAAGAGTAGTATTGTAGGTTGGCTGTGTAGGAGGAAAACTCCTGTCTTGACATCTTTCTAATGTCTTCTGCTGCACTCCTGCAAGATTAAGTCTGGAAAAGACTTAACTAGACAGAAAATTTATTTTCTGTACAGCACGTGCTTTGAGCAGGGATAACTACACCTGAAGGTAGTCACCTTCTGTTAGTAAGGGCTCAGGTGACACTTCTGTCCATGCTTCACATAGCAACGCTTCCCTGGGAAACGCTTGAGGAACTGACTCAGAGCCAAAGCTAAATCCTAATGTGAAGGACTGAGTTTCATTCTGAGCAAAGAAGGAAGACCTATGAATGCAATATGATTTAAGCTCCCTTTTCCTGCAGCTGCCTTGATACATCTGCCCCACTGCATACAAATGAGTATACCATACAGTGTGTGTGTGTCTAAGGCAAATGACCTGAAGAAGCCTGGATGATGTGGATGACTGATGGCAACTTCAAGCCATGACTCAGATTAGCAGCTCTGAGCTTTACAGACTTTGAGTGGTCACCTCATACAAGCAGTCACAGTTTAGAAGTCTTCAATTTAACCAGTATAAATATAAATTAACCAGGACAATATAAAATTGGCATTAAAAGAACTGTAATTTGTTTGTCTAAATCGGTCATATGATAGAGCAGCTCATTACCAAAAGCACAATATTTAAACTCTAGGTTTTTTTTTTTATTTAATAAAACTCCTACATCTGTGTGTCACAGTGGATTAAATCAATAACATCAACCATTTGCTAAGAGCTCCATTTTACTTTTTATCTCAAAACAAATATTGCTTCTGCCAATTCCCCCCAACTCCACCAAAGCCCACCTACCTTATCCCTTCATCTGTTTAATTTCTCTGGATCTATTTCTTCCCTTTTTACCTAAGCCATTCTTTTTCTTTCTTTAGTCTTGGTGTTGATGGTCATTTTAGGCTTAGCAATATCACTGTGAAGTGTCAAAGCTTTAGAAATAATTGCTCCAAAGGTCTACATAACTCACAAGCGCAGAAATCTCAGCTGAGCAACTGAGTCATTGTATGTGCACATCAGTAAAATCCATACACTTCATCATCACTTGCCTTGTTTGATCTGTATGCACTGATGCCTGAAGTGGCAGAAAGTACACTAAGAGTACTTTACAGTATTTTAAATGGCTTTTTATCATTTATCCATTTTTAAATCCCCCTTATCAATGACCACCTCCAGCATGCAGCAGAACCCCAAGTGAGGCTCTCAAAGAGTAACATTCTCCAACAAATAAAACAGAGTCCAGTCTTTGAACAGAAACTTCACCAAAAACTCCTCACCAACATGCTAACTTTTGGAAACTGGCTGCAAAGAAGACGAGGCTCCTATCCAACTTCCCACAACCAGCATGGGAAGGAGATGGCAGTAGATGTGCAAGCACTCCCTCCACCTTGCAGAACACAGCCTGGGATAGCCTAACACTTTAAGCAACTATTAGGGCCATTTATCCAACACAGGCAGCAAAAAGTGTGGCCAGTTTCTGGCACAATATTGACTTTTGGGGTTTTTTGCACACTTTACTGAACCTGAATGCACCATTTTGACCATTGCTGATGTTTATCTAACTACACTTACACTAAAAAAGTGATCTGTTTTTCCCTTGCACGCCCACCCAGCAGGACTGCAACACACACCCATAGAGCTCAGACACAGTTTTGTGTTATCTTGATAAACATACTTTAAAATTATATTGTGGGAAGAAAAAAAATCACAGGGGTCTAGCTATAAAGGCTGCTGAAGTATATAGGATTCCTACATATGTGCTGGCTACAAACCTGGGAGCAGGTGAGCTTAGAGGTGAAATTGGCCAGAACACAGTCATGTTCCTGCACACAAAAACCTCATATAATAATTAATTAATCTCTGTTAATAAAATGCTTTGCAGATATCACCTACACTTTGGTACAATGATATCAAGGCTTGGGCTTTCACCTATCTACACATTTTAGGTTTATTTGAGCCATTAGACCTCTAATCACAATGTTTCTACTAGTCAAGCTCTGAGATGTGGATCAAGCCTCAAGATTAGAAAATGCAGTAGGTGGAAATCATACTGAGGCTGGCTCTTATGGATTCGAAATGACTACACGGTGAGACTCAAATAATCAGAAAATTTGTTCTCAGAGGAGTATACCCCCTGTCCCATCTTCCTGACTGGTAAGTACGTGTGTGTGTGTGTGTGTGTGTGTGTGAGTATACATATGTGTACATATAATTTTTATACACGTGGGTATAGCTATTGCATTCAAATAATTTTCAGGCATTGTGATCTGAGTTTCTAGAAACACCAATGACACAGAAAATTATTTTGCTTGGGCAGCTTCAAGAAAAGGGAGTATCAATCATCGACATTTCTGTTAAGCATTCAGAATCTGAACTCCATGTAGCACTTGGACTTTTATCTTTATTTGGTTTCAGTAAGAGTGGTCTATGGCAAGGCCTTTTTAGTACATATAAAAGTGACATTAAAAAGATATTAGCCACTAAAACTTAGCCACTAAAACTTAGCCACTAGTCAGAAAAGTGTAAAGGCTGGCTCAGGTCCCACCAAGAGGCTTGCAGAAAGTCAAATGTCTGCAAATCTAGTTCAAAGTCTGAGTTGTTCCAAGCTGAGTTATCATCTAAACTCATTTCGTATTAAATATCTCCCTTTCAGAAGGTTTTATCCAGAAGCTCCTGAAAGATTTCAGGTTTGAATTCTCAGCCTAGTTGAGGACAGATGTCAAAACATCCTACACAAGGCATTGTAACACACATGCCTACAGATGGCAATCAAACCAGAGGCCCAAAAGATCCAGACTGTGTTTCCTAGAAAGAGCCAGTGATAAGAGAAAGCAGTGCCCAGTTCTAGTACTGAGTGCTCTTTCACTGTGGATGCATTATAAATGAAAAAGAGGAGACGACGTGGCAATTTACAGCAATTTAGAGCATATAAATGATGCTGTCCATATTATTCAGTGTGGTAAAGTCTGAACAACGCAGAGCAAGTCCTCAGGATGGCTGAGACCTCAAATCATGTATTTCTCTAACCAGCTGGGAGAGGATGTGTATGTCTTTTGCTCAACAGCTATCCAGCACCGTTGAAATCGTTTGAGGAAACCATTCAGTGGTGCTCAGTATGTTCAGTAGAGGCAAATAAATCAAAACTAACAACTCTGGGCAAATAAATTTCCCAGCTCATTGGTTTACTCAGGCTTTGAAATATTGCTTTCTCTAGAGCATTTACCCTATCACTGATTTTCCAGACTTCTCTGACCACACGGGCAAAGGAAAGCAATTACACGGTCACGGTTGCCTGCCACTGCAGGAGATCAGTAACCACACAAGGCCCGTCCCAGTGACAAGCAAGGCTGGAATGAATGTGTCTGAGCAGGGAATGAGGTAGTGTCCAGGAGCTCTTTCCCAGGTGGACTGACATCTGCGTCTATAAAATATGAAATGGCGCACTTACTCAAAGCAAGATTTTTTAAAAAAAATTCTGGGTCCAGCACATTAACATAATTCATTAAACACTCTGGAACATTAGGATTATGAAATGACTAACTTAAGGGTGACAAACTTCTTCTGTTTTAGTAGGATCTCATTGGACCTGAAAGACAGAAAAACAACTGTGTCTAAGTGCAGGGCTAGCAGGGAACTGCCACAGCTGGATGAAATTCAGCAATCAAACAGGGTAGGCCTTGAAGAAATTTGTCACACACCTGATCTCCTCTTAATCTACAAACCAAATTCACGTGGTGTTTCTGTGAACTCTATCACAGAAACCAAAATACATTTCTTCAAAAGAGGTGTGCTGTCAAGACCTCAGCAGCAACAGCATTTCAAGGGGAGAATGTACATGATATGATGTCGTGATTTAAGCTGTGACAGCAGCTAAGTACCATGCAGCTGATCTCTCACCCTCTGCCCCTTTCCCTGGTGGGGATGAGAATCGGAAAAAAAGCAAAACTTAAGAGTTGAGATACAAATGGTTTAATAATTAAAACAAAAATAAATAAATAAATGATTAATAACAGTGATAACAACAACGATGATCATGATGACGAGGAAAAGGACAGAGATGATTAAAATACAAGAGAGAGACATTATGCACAATACAGTTGTTCACCACCTGTGATGCCCAATCTGTCCCCAGACAGCAATTAGCCCCTCCCAGGCAGCTACTCTCGTTTATATACTGGCCATTATGTTCTTCACTCGGGAATGTCCCTATGGCCAGTTATCTATCCTGACCATTCTCCCTCACAGCTTCTTGTGCACCTGCTCATTGGCAGAGCGTGGGAAACTCAAAGTTCCTTGACTTGGGGCAAGCGCTGCTGAACAACAACTAAAACATCACTGTGTTATCAACATTATTCTCATACTGAATCCAAAAGACGGCACTCTTATCTCCTACTGGGAAGAAAATCAACTCTATACACATGAAACCGTGATCCGGCGTCTGCCGAGAGGTGGCGCTGCGGCTCCGCGCTGCGGCTCCGCGCTCCCAGATCTACCAGCCGGGCGCGGTGCCTTGGGCACCCGAGGGAAGCCGCTTCCTTGGGAGACGGAGATCGCCCAGCCGTGCACTGACATTCCTGGGCAGCATACAGAGCCCTGCTCTGAGGTGCGCCAGCACAAGGGCAGTCCTTTCACTGCTGGTGTCAAAGAGAATGAAGCCCATTGTAAAATGATGACACTTTCTGTTGGTTTTTAGTTTTTTTTCTAGTTTTTTTGATTGGTTGGTTGGTCTGTTGGTTGGGGTTTTTTCTAGCACAGGCATGGGGTAAAATCCAAAAGTTTTGGGTCAATAATTTAGACTGGTTAAACACTTTTTTTCTACTTAGGGCGAAAGCAGAAATACAGAAGGTCACTGATCAGGTCAGCACCAGCTCCAAAACCAGCATCAGCTTCAGTGACAGAGTGCTGCTATTTGACCTGCTGGATGCTGGACATCGATGCAAAGGTTTCCAGGCAGCGAAACCTGAGTGGTTCAGTAACTCCCTACAGACATTTTATCCTTGTAGCCTGTGAACTGATGTGCAAAAACAAGCATTTTGGTGCTGCATCCAAATTCCTCCTTCTCCAGCCTCTAGAGGACTTTCTCCAAGTCTTATTTTCTGCATACTACTTCAGAATTTTCTAACTCACTGTGGCAGGATTTTCTTGACATGGAACTCTTTCTGAGGACATGTCTTTCAGTGAACTCCCACTGCAGAAAGATGCACCTTAAAACCCTGGGATGCCCACTGAATCCACTTCGTATTTTGTTGTTTTGTCTTCCTGCTGCTTTCTTTCTGCAAGGCAGGGTCTGGCTGTCCCTTTTGGTTATCCATCTACCTTGGCTCTTCTCCATCAGCAGATGACTTGAAGTTCTGCACATTCTGAACCCTTCCCAAGTTTCTGTCTAGCAGATACCACTGTTTTACTGATCTTGTCACCATTGTTCCCGGCTCCTTGCCATCTCGAATGACCTGTGCTTTAGCAGGGCTCCTGCCTTTGTTGTTGCCTCAGTGGATTGTTCACCGATGGGACTCTGACCTTCTCATGGATCTGCAGGCTCTACATCTTCTTTGCTCCCATTTAGCTTTTTTCTGCCTGGACAAGGACTGATAATTTCTTGGCTTCTGTGTCCCATAAGATGTCATTCCCCTGAAGGCTGCAGTAGACAAATTCATTGAGAGAAAGCAGCGTCTTGGCCACCCAGGCCATCGAAGCCTAGCACATTGCAAGGAGATAGTAGATTACATATAGCCAACAGGAATGGAGTAACACTGGAGTAACAAGGAAAATACCCCCACTTTGCTTTTGCTGTGAAACCCTTCTTTACCTGCACTCCTCATTGCTTTGTGATTCCTCATGGGGAAACATCTTTCCTTCATGCGATTTATAGGTGGTTTGTGACCACAGTGTAGCCCATAAGATCCCCCAGATACTACAAAGCAGAATTTCTGCTTCCTGATCACAGCTTTTCAGTGGGTGCCCACCAGAGAATCCAATTCCTAGAGATGAACTATGACCATGATGGTTTTGCCATTAAGATGGCACTGGTTTATTTTGCCCTGTACAAAGCTGTAAAGTTTCATTTCACTGTTTACACTTTGTTACTGAACTGCTTTGCACAGCTTGTATATTTTATATGCAAGCATTGTTTTCTATAGTCAATTTCTGTTGACCCACCTCTCTTCTGCCTCATGGTTTCTTCAGTTTGATCCCATTTATTTGTTCTGTACTGCTTGGATGTGCTTGTTGCAGTCCTTCCCCAAGCTATCCTTTTTCCATGCTGTAGTAGGCTGCCTTGAAAAGACCTCAGAGTCCCAGTGCATACACAGACAGTTGATGCAGAAGTGCTCTGGAGCTCCCAGAGCTCTGAGATAAATATGGGCCACCTGTCATATGACTGTGAAGACATCACCCACCATTTCGGTCAGTTCCTTCATGCAGACTATCCTCTCCTGTATTTTTTCCTTTTTATTCCCAAGTAAGCCAGACTTTTTTCTTATCATATACTGAAAACACAATGTAGCTACTTCATTTCAGAGAAAATGAGAAAGATTTAATTCCAAAACTGAATGGAAATTTAATGCCTTCTACTTTTGCAGTATACTTGCAGTGTAAGACCCTGTGCTTAACGAATGGAAATCTGGGGTAACAAAGCTGAGGTCACTATTTAACTAGTTTAATTCAGGGAAGACTTTGACTCACTAATTCCAACTTTCATCTGAACAATGTAAAATTCCCTCAGGCCATAGCCTTAGGAAACTAGCGCCCGTTATTTAATTGGTTCACCAAGATGGTGCCACTCAAGATCCAGCTTGTCAGCAGAGTAAATCTGCTGAAGGCTCACATGCCTCAGCACATTTCTTCATGGCAATGTTGCAATTTTGCTAGATTCATACACCTCTAAAGACATGCTTTTTAAAGCTAGCTTCCTCTTTTACGCCTAAAAATAATTGCAGGTGGGGTTTATAATTGCTAGGACAAGTTGAAACTCTTACACAGCAAACTACCCAAGTGCCTCTCCAAGTCTAGCACCAAGAAATACTCTAGAGCACTGCAAAAAGCACTCAAAAGTTAGGAAAGGTGAGATCAAAAGTAGTCCATACACATCTAGACCAATACAACGTGGACATTTTGATTATACTTGATCATGTAACAACATAACATCACTGTTGGTCCTGCTTTGAGCAAGGCTGGGACCAGGTGACCTCTGAGACCCTCTCCAAGCCAAAATATGTTATAATATATAAAGATTTTTCTTATGATTTTTGCTGATGAGTGTCCTCTGGGCTTGAGCAGTGTATTTTGGTGTATGGAGCAGTGCTCTGTGATTCTGGACATCTGAGTTCCATGGCCCCTCACCAACCAGCTTAGTTCTGCATAGTGAGAAAAAGCATTTCCTTCCATTTCTTTTTAATTCATTGGTCATTTCAGTGGGTGCCTCTTAGTGCCTAATGTAACTAGTAGGTACATAATTGTTCTCTTCTGTATACCTCTCATGGTGCTTTATGGTTTCCTTGTATTTCCCTCTTGATCACCTTTTTTTAATAGCCCATGAGATTTGTGAAGAGCTGAATGCATGCTAATTATTACTGATCAGTGTGGCCAACAATCAGGTGAATTCCCATTCCACATGTAGTTGAATTATGATTCACATTTCCAACTCATGGTGGATGCAATACTGTCTTTATTCCCCATATTTCTCATCCCTGGGTCTCTGAGGGTGCTGTTCTACAGCACCTGCGGCTGATCCAAGTCTGCCCTGATGTAATCCCTTGCTCTGTCACTGCCTTTCTTTTGCTGTTTCCTCATCATGAGGCCATGCCGTCTGTTGCCATCTGCTCAGTGATATTAACCAACTGCAGACTATTTGCTTTTATTTGTGGGTTATTTTTCAGCCTGTTCAGGTTTCCAAGCTAAGCCACTAAGAAGGAAGAGAAGCACCAGGATGCACAGAGATGCATGGCAGAACTACAGTGTCCTCACAGACCTGCTGCTGGGAGTCCCTTACACAACCAGAAGGCTCTGCCTTGCTGAGAATGGCTGAAACAGTTCCTGCCTTTAATACTCGAGCCCAGTTCTGCTTTTAAAATCATCAGCTGGGCCACAAGCGCTACTCAGACACTCATGGAACAGCTGTCTCAAACCACTAATTTAGAGCCTAACATCTAAAGTACTAATTCCAGGTTAACTTTAACAAGCCAAACTAGGCTATAGCAATTACAAGCATAATGAACTGAGATAAATTAAATACCTTTTCTCTATGGGCTGTCTCTATTAGTGACCATGGTGCTTCCAGCCACCATATTAAAAATAGTTTGGACCTAATTTATACAGAGAAGGAACCTAATTTCATCATAATTGTGTGGCTTCTTACTTCCCTAAGGAATATTAAATTACACTTAGATGTAACTTTGACCAAAGCAGAAGTTACCTCCTAAATGTTCATATCTTTTAGTGTGTGCAGCAGGAAAAACGAGTGATAAATGATGTGGAACCTTCCCATTGTCTGTCATACAAAGCAAGAGGTGTCCAGTCAGAATAAGGTGCTGTATAAGCTCCTCCTTTTTCCCCCATTTCAAGTTAAGGCAGAGACTGTGCTGAGCAGGGCTCAGAGTAATGCTTTATATACCTTCCTTCACAGACCATCATTATCCCTATCAGAAAGCCCCTAACACAATGAAATAAAGTCAAGAAAACTTGGAGGGAGGGGAGGAATAATTTTTTTCCTTTTTTTGGAATTATTTACACTATCCCGAGTAACTATTACATGACTAAATCAGACCACACACTTGAAAATGGAAATGATGAAGCCACACAAGTAATGCCACAGTGTATAAAGGTGAGAGACATGGCTAAGCAAAGGACAGGGAGAAAGAGAGACAGGTAAGCACCCAGCTGGAAAAACAGGCACTCATTTTCCTAGCTTGATTTAAGTAAAACAGTATCAGCTCAAATGTCAGCTTGCCAAAGAGAGAAAGCTTTCCGGAACAAGATCATTCTTTCAGCCTGTGTTTATAAAGTCCCAAGGTTAAGAGGCACTTGGTTCATAGCTCCTGGGAGCTACCACAGCACTGAAAAATAAACATAAATAATGTCATTAAGAAATACCTTCAGAAGTTTGCATCTCATTGTGAGAGCCCCACATGATGTACACTTCCCTCTGGGAATAATATTTCCATTAAATCCAAGCCTTGGCATTTGCCCTCCTGAAGAGAATATTTATTTAAAATTTCCTCTGGCCTTCAAGACAAAACTAGTAGCAGCCCCAGCTGCCTGGCGGCATGCCAGCAGACTGCATGTCACTCCTGTATCCCTAGCCACAAGAGCTGTGACAGCCAGGGCAGCAGCTCTCATTACATTATCACACAGTTGGATCATTTCTGAGTACTTCGGTAGACCTCAGAAAGTCAAGGGGCCAGGATTTGCCTACAAAGGAAAGGTGGCAGCAGGAGACCCCCTGCCAGACCAGCCTGAGTATGAAACTATGCAGTTGTGCTGTCTCCAGTGCAGGCGATGACTTTATTTGGTGCTGTTGATAGCATCTCCAGTTTAGTGCTGCTCTACTTCTCTGCCATCTCTCCCCTTCAACTCTTTAAACAGATTATGGGGCTAAAGCCAAGCCTGAAGGAAACAGCTTCAGCAATTTACTGGTAATAATGTACTGTTAAGTAGGGACTGACTGACTATGTCAGGCTGCAGATGCAGCATTCAGTGATGCCTCAAGAAGACCCAGGAGAGGACATCCCAAAGGAGCGTGTGGTAGACCTCAGTAGGCAGACACACTGCCTTCCATTCCCCATCCAACCTCTGGCTGAAAAAGTGGCATCCCCTGAAGATAAATCTCTTTTGCCATATCTCTACTAAAACACTTCATATCATAGAATCATCGAATCACAGAACCATAGAATCATAGAATGTTTTGGGTGTGACCCTATAAGATCTTCTAGTTCCAACCCCTTTGCCATGGGCAGGGACACTTTCCACTAGACCAGGTTGTGCAAAGCCCCATGCAACCTGACCTTGAATACTTCCAGGGATGGGACATCCACATCATGCTGCAATTTGTTCCAGTGCCTCCTTCATGGTAGTATTATCAATAACTATAACCCTCGATAATATTATTATTCATAATCAACCCCTCCACTTCACATAGGTCTTAATGAGACAAAAATGGAAGCTTACCTCCACTGAGGACTATTTCAAAAATGGTTAGCATGTCCGGATCTGGCAAACAAACATTACATTACACATCCATTACACTTATCTGACTAGCATAACTTTTTGCTCAGGGGCCTGTTATTTCACATTTCAGTATGTTGGTACTGTTATTACTAACATCACTATTGTTACTGTCATTAGTTTGAACGAGGGTGCCTATCCCTGCAGAGCACACATCTGCAAACAGCACAAGCCAGTCTGCTTTAGTTCATTTGAAAGATGTTTGCAGCTTTGGTTTGAAGGGCCAGAGCTACTCCTAAACTTTGGAAATGTCCAAGTGTGATACTTCTAGTGGTTGTCTGTTGACTGGAGCAGAAGTAGTCCTGACAACTTGCTAATGATGCTTTTAACCAAGTTGTCCAGGTACAATTGGCTTTATTGACTGACTTCACCCCATGTCATTTGCCAGTGAGATGAATGCACTCTGTGCTATTTGCTCTCTTCTCACTTGCTTGAGGGATGCTATAAAACAAAACGAAACAATAATGAATGTATGCCTTTAACCATCTTTGCAGCTAAAGAGAGTGGTCCAGCATCTGACCACTCCTTTTGTAAATCTCTGGAGATGCCCATATCCTGTTTTGAAGAGCACTCTTCTTGCCTACACAATATGCTCCCACTGGTTATCACAAAGCAAACATATTTATTATCTGACTTGTCTGATTTCCACCACACTTCCGTATCTTCTTAATATTAACATACTTAGCATGTTTCTACTTAGTAAACAAAACTTGTAAGAGCAGCAAGATGATAATAAAAAGCCAATAATTAGTAATCCATTTATTTATTTGTGACTATTCTCTACAGAGGGTGGACAATGTGTATTTGGTTAATAATCTCTCAAATGTAACGAGGGTGCACAATAGGACAGATAACAAGAAAGAGAGGGGGAACATCACATGCCATTGAAATTTCAGAGTGAATTACATCAGCACAGTGTTTATATCCTATTGAGGATCGATTTTCTACTAGTAAATAAAAAGCAACAAGAAAAAATCATGGTAAATTTTGAGACCACAGCCTTTAAGCCACATCTTCAGCTGGGGTCAGCTCCACTAACTTGAGCAAAAAGGAACCTCTGTCCCCTCGGACAAAAGGTCACTTCCAGAAGCAGAATATCAGCCTGCAAATCACTAATCTCCAACAGCTAGATATAACCACGGGTTATGATCAATCTTCCCCAATCATTCCTCAAAAATGATGGGCACTCACTAATCTGGGAATAATTGACAAGACTGTTATGACAAGCACTGTATTTTGTACTCTTTCCAATGTCTCTCTCTGTAAAGCTTCCTTGGACCAGTTTCTCAAGGGAGTGAAAAGGAATACCTTCACTTCTTTTGCAAGCTTTCTCTCCATTACTTCCAGAGTCAGGCAAGTAGTCAACCTAAAATATTCTTTGACCACTATTAATCAACTTCAGCAAGCATTCTGGTGCTGCAGTGCGAAATGCCAAGGCAGTTATTTTCTTTATCGATCCCGTAAGGATTTAGACCAGGATGCATAAACAAAGGAGCAGGGAATAAGGAGGTGGAGCTGAGAGATGGGTGGACCCCTGGGGACAGCAGCGTTCAAACACTATTTAGAAAGGGATTACCAATATCAGCTCCTGGAGAGGGAAAACCACAAAAATGCCATGCATTAAAGCGTTTGAAAAAGATTTCTTCACAGCTTCCCCTCCACCTCTCCCATTCAACCTACTGTAGACTTTGCAGCTCTAATCTAGTGAGTGGCTTACCTCCAACTCTCTTGACTGTGTTCCGGCCTCTCTATGTAAGACAGAGGATGCCATTGTTCCTCACACATTGTTGCAACCATTCTCCCCTGCCCTGACTTTTAGAAATATAAATCAGCCAGAGATAAAGTGTGCTTGAAACAATAGTCATTGTACAGTAGTGACAGCCTCTTCTTATTTACCATAATGAAATGTCAGAGAGAGTAGACTGAGAATAAGGCAACTATGGGAGGAACAAATCCTGATCAAATAGCCTGGAAAGCTTCTAAAACAAGAGAATCCAGACAGGGAGTCAGAAGTGAATGTTTATGAGACTCAGACTCACTGCACAGTATATCCACCCTTAGCAGAGTTGTAGGAAAAAGTGTAGAACATTTGTGTAGAAAGTGTATTAATACTTTGGAATGTTTTGACATATTTATGTACCTTTTTTATCTAAATGGGAAAAAAGATTAATAGGAGAACAAGCAAAAGTGGTATGGGAGAGGAAAGAGGATTAAGAGATAGTAAATGACCCCTTTGATTCCCAAAGGGGCAATTTATCATAGGGAGAATAATCTGAGAGACAAATACTCTGCCCCACTCTGTTTATCAGCTGCTTTTATACTCAAGGCCTGTTAGCCATAGTTATTCCCACCAGCACTACCAGTATTTGGGCAGACCTGCATGTCAGGGTGCCTCCTGGCACCTCCATGGCATTCATGGAGAATTGCCAAGACTTTTGTTACTTGGCTAAATTCTAAACAAGAGCAATGAAAGGTAAAAAGAGAGCATTAGACAGCAGAACTAGGGGGATATGGCTGTGGTTCTCAGTTGCAGTCCTACAGCACAGAGGGTACCTGATCAGCAGTGGATGCCCACCATGTGTCCTCCCAAACAGTGTACAACAACATGCTCCTTCTCCCACTCTTGCCTCAAGGCCACATTCCTGCAGATTTGTTGGAAGTAGAAGGTAAGCAAGCTGAAGGTGTCAACCAGCTGTATATGATACCCTTTAACCAGTGTCTTGGCCACTAGCTATGTTGTAACTACCACAGCAGCATGGTCACATCATGATGCTTGGAGCTCTGCTAGTAGTTGAGTCTCTTGCTGCTGACCAGCCATTAAGGACAGCTTAAGATGTGACTAAGAACATTAATCAGGAAAGGATATCTAGAGCAAACAATCCCTCCCTCTCCTTCAGTTTTTGTGTAAATGTGGTGAAAGATGCCAGCTGGAAAGCTGTGGAGATATGACCGCCCATAATATTCTCCCCCTTTGCCATAAAGTGACCAGGTTTAAAGAGCAATGACTCACACTCATCCACTTAGATGTTTAGAAGGAATGGATGAAGTCAGCAGCAAAGCCTGATATTCACACTGCCCTTTGCAGGTGCACAAAATGGGGCAAGGAAGCAGAACAGCCACCAGAACATGAAGATACCTGGAGCCAGAACTCCACCAGAGTGATACAATTAAATAATATTGGACTGATACAATCCTAGATGGCACAGCATGCACTACAAGACAAAATTCTCGGTGTTTCTGAGATAGGAGGTAGACACACTGAAGTGTACATAAGCTTTGCACCTACAATAGCCATTTTAAAATTACTAAAGCCAATTTTTCTTAACATGTTGTGCTTGGTGCTTGGAAACAACTGGTTCTTGAAAAGAGAATTCCTACTCTACATAATGTTCTGCTTTCTCAGTCTGGTTTATATCTGGTAGAAAACTTATCTTTTGATGTTTAACATGGAATGACTATTGGCAATAACCAAATACAACCCCCCTTTTTGTTGCAGAAGTCCACTTAGAACAATCATTGAGCATTTCTGTGAGAATTTATCTTCTCCATCAAAGGCAATTATTTATGACTTATGAATAAGAACTCTTTTGCAAAAAAAAAAAAAAAAAAACCAAAAAAAAAAAATCCAATAACCCTAGCTTGTCTGGCAACAAGCGTGTAATTATTCAGAGCTTCATGTGGGTGTGGTGAAGCACTGAAGCATACTCCCATCATTTATTTAACAAATAAATACACCTCTAGCACATTTCACCACCAGCTTGCGATAATAATGAAGTTTGCTTCTGAACTAACTCATCTTGCCTAAGGAAGGGCAAAAAACAGATCAAACACACTCGAATTAAGCTGCCCTTGCATGTTTTTGGCTTCAAACTGAGTTCCAGCCCTCTTTGCGGAAAAAAGCCTCACACCATTCTATGTGCAAAGCTGTAACCTTTGAACAAATCTGCTGTTTTTAATTCTGGATGAGCTACTTTTCACACCATGCAGCTGGAACCCATGAGTAGAGCCCTCTGGGCAGTTGCCACAGGGCACTGGAAGGCACACCATACAGATTTTGCTGTTGCAACAAAATGAAGAACATTTGCTTTTGAGTTCTGGAGGCCAGTAACAACTCTCTTTTTCTTTCAACATGCCTACTTTTAGTCATTCAGCTTCAGTCATGTGGGTGTTGGTAGTGTTTTAATGTTCCTGATTAACCTTACTCCATAATGAATCAGAGATGTTTTTCTTAAGACGTAAAAAATATTAGCAAAATATAACTCCACTAAGATAGAGAAAAGAGGTGCCTTATTCGTTTTACCAAGCCAGACATGTCATTTGCAGAATATGTAGCTGCACATGTATGTGCCATGTTGAGAGGTTGTACAAAAATAATCAGGTGGGTGAATTAGAGACATGAGTGCAAGTATCATTTCAGCAGGAATTCTGTGCCTCAAAGGATGTGTTGCTGTAATTCATTAAACTCTGGACACATTACATTTGGTGGGGAGAATTTCCTCACAGATCACAGAGTCATAGAATAGCCTGGGTTTGAAGGGACCTTAAAGATCATCTTGTTCCAACTCCCCTTTCATGGGCAGGAACACCTTCCAGTAGTCAGGTTGCTCAGAGCTCCATCCAACCTGGCCTTGAACACTTCCAGGGATGGGGCATCCACAACTTCTCTGGGCAACCTTTTTCAGTGCCTCACCGCCCTCACAGTAAAGAATTTCTTCATAATATCTAATCAAACCTGCTCTCTTTCAGTTTAAAACCATTCCCTCTTGCCCCTCAACATGACTTTGTTGAGGATGGAACAGTTCTTCGGATGTACTGGTAAGCACTATGCAGGTGTGAGGAGAGGAGTGCTGGAAAAGTTGCCCACAAGTTGCCCATATTGTGGCAAAACCCTCTCCTGAGGCCCAAATAGAAATTTCACAAACTCCTTACACAGTTGTAAAAGAGAACTATATGTCTTTTAATTATGAATCAACTAAAGCCCCCATGCAAGCCAGTATCTGTGACATCTGATGCAGTTCTTCAGATCTCATAGAAAAAGTAGCCCTGAGCACACAGGATTTTTATCTGTTTGTTTATTTGAGGGGTTTTGTATTTTGAGAAGGAAACTGTTTTGAAGCATTCAAAAGTTGCAACTCATGAGTCTTACCCATATTTCATTTAAAGCCTATAACAAAAAATGTAACACCTGTAGTGGGACTTATAGCTCAGATTTGCAGCCATTGTCAGATAAAGCTGCTATAGTTCAAGATGTAACCACCTGTAGCTGTTTTCCTGCCCCACTACTGTGATCATGCATAAAGTTCAATGCCCTTCATAGTGGCCTAATCAGAGAGTTTGATCTCTGATTCAGAACGTTGTTGTTAGATATGATGATAAAAGCTGTCAGAGGCTGTCCCAATCTCTTGGTGATCAAAGTTCCCACAGAAAGAGAGCTGGCAGAACAGGTAGCCTGTCCTCTGCTGAACTGCCCTGTTCCCCAATCAAAATTCAGTCAATCATTATTAAAAGAGATTGAGCAGTGCCAGCTGAGGAACCAGCACAGCATCTGTCCTGCCACTGCCCCAGAGGGAGGGGTGTTCCCCAGCAAAAGTGGGAGCAGACAGCTGAAGCTAGGAACAGCCATAATAGGTGCCCTTGCCAATGCTGATGGGAGTGATGAATTTGGGCTCCAGGGTCAGACCCAGTCCAGATCTCACAGAGGGAACTTTTGGCTCTGTATGATTGCAGTAGAGATGGTTTCTCCTGGCACAGCAGTGTGCTGGCTCTCCTGTCTAATGTTTTTCATTGCTTTCCTATAAGTTTGCTATTGGAACAGGAAAGGTCACAACATACAATCAGACATAGATATGATTTGAGCATTATGGGTGGGTATATGTAAGCTAGAGAATGTATTCTGTATCAGAATTCACCTCAGGGAAGTATGGGACTGTGTCTATTAAACGTCTTCTTTTTGTATTTTTTTTGTCTTGAAGTATATACATATATTTTGCTCTCAAAGACTGACAAGTGTTGGCATCAGATTACATATAATTCTGTTACCAGCATGCCAACACCATCAGAGGTTACTCCATTCTAACCTTCTGGTGCTTATAGTGTTGTTGGAAATACATGGCTACCAAGTCACCCTAGAGACATATATCATTGCCCAGCCAGGTTCAGTTTGAATTTTAATACAGATAGGGCTTTAGTTCTGCTTTTAAGAGCTGATTTCAAATTAGGATTTTAGTTCCCTAACTATCTCTTCTAGTTTAAGTCTCTCCAAGGGATCCATCATTGTGAGAAACCTGCATAAAGTATTTAAAGATAAGATTTATTGTACCCGAGGTGGCTATGCTTTCCCTGTTTTCTTTCTGTAATGTGCCTGTCTGGCATTTTATTACACTTCTTTATTCCTTATTATCTACTTCCTTCCCTCCACCTGCAAAAGCTGAAATGGATATCAGGTGCAGCACAAACAGCAAAGGCAATGCAGAATAATTGGGATTTGTCTCCTCTTGTTGGTCCACCAGTTATTTAAACATGGAACACTGTTCAGAGTGCGAGTGAGAGGCAAGTTTGCTTCAGTGCTCATCCTCACAGACACCACTTGTGTCCTGGTCATTGCCAAGGCTGTAGCACTGCTTTGGGACACTCTCTGCCAACCCCAGCACTGCAGTACAGCTCATCTGCCCACTGCTCATTCAAAGCTGGGAAGTTTATAATTGAGAATAGGGTTGCTGGAGCAGGAGCTGGGCCGTCTGGTCCATAAGTGAATGGGTTAATTGACTCCAAGGTTCCTTGCCTCTTCTCTGTTTCCTGAGATATTGCAAATAGTAAAGATACATTTGAGAGGTGATGTGATAAAAATACCAATAAGATAAACCTGCTCAACAATACCATCCTGAGTGGAAAACAACTGGCCATTGTTTCAGCCTCCTCCTCTGCTTTCTTATCTTGTGTGAAAAGTACCTGTGGTTCTCAAAGCACATTTCAAACATGAAGGACAGAGTGAGGCCAGATCTACAAAACAGGCTTCTGCTTGGCAATGATACACCTGTCAAAGGTGTGAAGAACAGTTTTCCCTGGCAGACACAACTGTGCTGGCCAAGTGCTCCTATGAGGGCATGGCTGTCTCACGGAATCTGCACTCTCTCTGTCTAATTTTAACAACAGTGTTTCTGACTAAATTGGATGTGTATTAGTGCTTTAAAGTACTGGTCTTATGACTGGATTTGCCAGGACAGCTTGAGAGGCTGTCACCCTAGTGCAGTGCCACCCTGGCATGATGCTGTTGACTCCTAAAGCAAGCCTGGGGTCGAGCGTGTGGAGAAGGTGGGATGCCCAGCTCCCCTACCCTCTCACTGTGAGCCTTTGAAGAGAAAGCGTTTGTGCTATCCTGTGTAGACATCTGTGGGAATGAAGACAGAGGAGACCTGTGTGAGAGACTAGGATGGCACCAAAGGCAGGGTGTACTTCTGAGTCAGTACATCTTCCTCCTTGACAGCATGCACAGGCACATCGGGGTGACTGGCTGGCTCACAGGTTTACAAAGCCCAGTCCTTGCTCACACAGATCTCACCAGCTGTCAGCAATCTCTCTTCATTCCACAGAAGCTATTTTTTTTTCTCTCCTTCTCTTCCACTGCAGCTCCATAGAGTGTTGTTCACTGTGAAATGCATCAGCCCTGTGCCAGGCACAAATCACAGATGTCTGTGGAGAGAAGTGGAACAGAAAAGCTTTCAGTGAAGCCACCGGAAAAATATTTGTATCTTCAGCTGTGCTGTAAAAAAAGGCAGTGGGGGTGGGGAGGGAAAAGACTACAGTTGTGACAAAATTCAGGTCTGAGCTTCTTCCTCAGACTTCTTACACATCTTTCTGAACTCCTTAGACTAGAGTTGAAGTCTGTGGGTGATCATGTCTTACACCTGTAAGACTCCCAGAGGAATTTAGCAGTCCAGTTTCCTCAACAGACAAAAGTTAAAGAGTGCTCTATCTCTGGCTTCTAAATCGTGTGATTTTTCTAACATATTTAAACACAATATTTTTTTGTTACTTCTTTGTCAGTTATGATCCTGTAGCTGCATCTGTGAAGAGACCATATGTAATCAAGCAGAGAATTTATAGGAAACTTAAATATATAGAGAAAATTTATTTATACCTGCACAGCATACAACCAGGTGGGAGAACTGTATATGCCAAGGACCTGCTGTAAGGTCTAACCTGCAGCACCTGCAGTGACCATTGCAATGGCTTTTCAGTGTTTTCTTCACCATCTGTCACGAGGGACTGAGGGGGTGCTGGTTTCAGGGATGTAGAGCTGGGTCACTGCCAGTTCTACTCATCCCAGTGTGCTGGGTTTGGCTGGGGTAGAGTTAACTTTCTTTGCAGTTGCTAGTATGGGGCTGTTATCAGATTTGTGAGGAACACAGGGCTGATAATATATGTTTTTGTTACTACTGAGCAGGGCTTACACAGAGCCAAGACCTCTTCTGCTTTACATACTGCCACACTGGCAAGGAAGTTGGGGCTGCAGAGGAGTTTGGGAGGAGACACAGCTGGGACAGGTGAACCAAACTGACCAAAGGGGTATCCCATACCATATGACATCATGCTCAGTATATGAAGTGTGGGGAAGAAGGAGAAAGGGAGGGATGTTTGCAGTGATGGCATTTGACTTCCCAAGTAACAATTGCTTAATCGTGGGGCCCTGCTCTCCTGGAGAGAAACCTGCCTGCCCTTGGGAAGCAGTGGATTAATATCTTGTTTTGCTTTACTTGTGTGCATGGCTTTTGCTTTCCCTATTAAACTGTTGTCATCTCAACCCATGAGTTCTCTGCCTTTTACTCCTTCTATTCCCTCCCTTATCCTGCTGGTGGGTGAGTGACCAAGCGGCTGTGTGGTGCTTGGTTGCTGGGTGGGGTTAAACCACAACACCCAGAGAGATCTCATTTCAGCCCTCCCAGGGCTTCTCCACCCTGTCCATGGCCCAGGACCCCATGACAATCCCCTCAAGGGCTGTTAGTTCCTGCAGAAGGATTGACCTCCAGTTCTCCTCAGTCCTGCCCTGCCTGGCCATGGACATCAGCCCATTCCCAAATATAACAAGGCAGTAAAAGCTCAATGCCAAGTTTCACACCTCATTTGGCTTGTCCTGACCAGCACATTCAGACTCTGGCTCTCATGCTCCTCTTCCTCCTGACTGAGCATCTGCACCATCTCAAATGCTAGATTCACAGGACGTGGTGCACCAGCTCTTGAATGTAACTTGCTCAGAAACTGTTCTGACTACACCATCAGTATTTTTATACTGCTTGGTATCTGAAAAGTTATCACAATGTGAGTAACAGGAGCTTTCACACCTCCCAGATGACAAGCTGCTGAGATAACCCCATTCCAAATAATTGTCATATTAACATATGCATAAATCCAGTGAGGCTCCAAGGATTTAGATTTAAATACTCAGAAGCTTGAAAATTGTGTGCTTCAACACACACGTAGGCCTGGGAATCACGTAGGCTGTTTTAAAGCGCTACAGATAACAGAGCTCAATTCTCAATAAGGCAACCAAAACTTCAGTATCACAAATTAGTCGTCTTGTCTATTATCGGATCATCTCCAAAGAAAATCAGAAAGTTGATGGGGTGTTTTTATTACATGTCTTTTTGTCTGCTTTCTTATTATTTTTAAATTTCACCATCAGTCAGGCTACCAACACTGGTGCAGGGCTCAGAGCTGCAGCTCTGCTAGGCAGCTTCTCAGCCCAACTTGCAAGGAGCTGAGCAGTCTGGACATCTCCAGACTGTGCCAGTCAGTTCCAGGTGCAGAAGACAGCCCTGGGCATCTTTAATTTGCAAGAAAAGCTGTAGTCCTCGCGGCCTCATTGACCCATCTGCCATCAGCAAGATTTTCCCCAGGCTGAGCAAGGCAGGATTTCACCCAGGGGACATCCCACAGCTGTGACAAAGCCTCCCACACTCAGCTTTCTTGGGATACGTCTGTTTTCTGCTGGCAGGATGTCAGTGCCAGCAGCACTGCTCCCAACCGCAAGTAGCCCTGACCTCACTGAACAGGTACCGGGGCCGAGCGCAGCAGGCAACTTGTGCTGGAGGCTTTCATCTTAGGCTTTGAAGAACAAACAAAAGACAGGGGAACAGAAAGTCTTGAAACTTCTCCATGAAACAGGATATGTAGCTTAAGACTTATCTCTCCCTGTGAGGCAAGATGTTGACTTGTACATTGAATGCAAAGAGGGTTAGGGACAGCAGTGGTTTGTAGAGACATTGGCCACATTCCCAGTGGTCAAACCACAGGTATTTCTTTAATTCATTAAAACTTACTTACAACTCTACTTAAGTGAATACATAAATAATATACAGAACATACTCTGGGCTTTGAGCCACAGATATTTTTTCCAGCCAGGAACAGTTGAGACTTTCTTCAGCTCCACTGATAAAATATGAATCATAACCAAGCAGGAAGAAATACCTACCTGGCTTTTTTTCAGGTCTGCAACTATAAAAATAAATGTTTTCTTCCACCTCTGCAAAATCTAAACTTTATACAAAAATCTTTACAAAGCAACTGAGTGATACTTGTTTTTAAAACTTCATGAAATGATTGAGTTTTCATAAATACTAAGCACAAGGCATGAAAGTAATGTTTTATTATAATGTTTTGTATAAGGTGAAATCCTTGGTTTAAAGTGCTACCATATCCCCAAGCATTCTTCAGCTTCAGGCCAGTAATAATTGCTCCACACATCTTACCCTCCATACATTTCCTTCCTGGACTACAGCACAGCAGCATCCCTGGGCAGATTGCACAGAGCAGGGCCAGCTGCAACCTGTCTTCATCTTGCACATAATTTTTCAATTTCATTCAGCCCTCCAGTGTGGCATACAATGGAATACCCAGACTGTTGTACCGTTTCTGTGTCATGACAGACCCAGTCATTGACTGAGCCTGAAGATGCCTAACACTGCCTGTGGTACTGGTCAGGCAGAGGTGGAAAGCCTTTCAACTCCTCTCTGACCTTTCTTCCATCCTCACAAAAGCCCAGAAAAGTGTCATGTCCAAAAAGGCTGATGGACAGTCATGTTGCTTCCCCAATCACAATTAACAAAAAGCAGCTTCTGCCATTCTCCAGGCATGAACTGTTCTTTAGCCATCTAAAACTGGGGTGTTAATCTAGTTAATCCTACCTTCATCTACAGTCAGCAGATACAGCATTAAAAGCATCTCAAAAGGACATTTCTTCCCTCATATGTTAGACATGCTATTTTAGCACAGGATCAGTTGCTCTCTGGAGGACGTTTTTGTCTTCATTGATTAAAAATGCAGATAAGTAGCAAAGACTAAGTGCTTAAATTTTAGAGGGCTAAAGCTAAGTAACTCCTACCCTTGATTGCATATTTTGTTACCTCAGGGAAGAAGCAGAGAAGGATCCCTATAAAAGGACAGATTAAAACTCTCAGGTACAATTAAAAAAAAAAAAAAAAAAGCAAAATTGCAAGGATAAATTTGTTTGATGCTGTCCTTTCTGAGCCAAGAGCAAATAAAAGCCAGCCTCGAC
This sequence comes from Oxyruncus cristatus, assembly GCA_013399855.1. Classification (NCBI taxonomy): domain Eukaryota; kingdom Metazoa; phylum Chordata; class Aves; order Passeriformes; family Cotingidae; genus Oxyruncus; species Oxyruncus cristatus. The sequence continues at coordinate 359,540 of VXAY01004360.1, forward strand.
TTTCATGAGAAGCTCAACTTGCAGTCCAATTTGCAGCCCAAGCTAAGCACCCAACTTCCTTGGACATTTCTGATCTCTGCATCAGAGAGGTCTGCAGAGTTCACTGAAAGCCCATCCCAGGGCTGCTCCATATTGTCTGGGGCTTTGTGTTCTATTTTCCCAACAGAGAATGCAATGGCAGTTTGGATCTATGATTTGCAGCTTTGCTCTGTGGTGAACTAACCCAATCATGAGCATAGCTAGGTTGTACCAGGTGGGGATTGAGCAAGTCCAGGCCCTCTGATTGTATCACAAACCCTGGAAGGAAAGTCTGAGAGGTCGGTAATTACATCAGAATCCCTGGGGTGATTTACAGCCAAGGTAACAACATCTTTCTCTCATTCCATTATTTTTATGGCAATCATAGACAACTTCTTACATTAATGCTTAAAAAAAGAATTGGAAAAGCAATCCTGTGATGTAGGAAAGGCTTTTAAGTTGACGTGGACTGTTTGTCACAAGCTGGTATGAGAGCAGTGAAATGGGAGAAGTGTGACAGAGATTACTGCAAGTCTTATTGCAAGAGCCCTCTACCGTATCTACTGGGATTGCCATAGCCACTTCCTTGTTCATATTCTGGCTTTGATGATGTGGCTTTTCATGCATGGATGATGATTTGTAAGAACAAAATCACTTTTTAGAGCTATTTTGAGGAATCTGGTCAGATGCTCCTATTCCAGGAGGATACTGATCCTGTGCCAACAATCCCTACAGGTCTTTCAGTCCTAGAAAGCAATTCTGCACTGCAAAATTAGGACTTTGGCAATAGCCACAAAAACTATTGTTCATGTAGGATATTTGCTAGGAGGACAGGTCAAGCCTCTTCACTTAGGTGAGGAATTAAAAGTCTGGATCAAGCCTGTGATGGATTCTCCCTCTCTTTCCCCTTAGGACCACGAGAACCCTTGGCAATCTCTCTGCAAAAGGTGGACACCAGAGCAGGGATATCTGGGATTCCTGCAGCAGGGCCAAGGTGTTCTTTGCCTTTTCATCCCTGTCAGGAGGCAAACATAAATGGGACATGACAGTAGAATCATTTGCAGTAGGATCTTTGGTGTTTGAATCAGTATAGAAAATGCACAGAAAATAAAAATTAGCAGGAGAAAGAGGGACCACCGTTGGGAGTAAGAGATCTACTTCCTGCTCTTTTATTGTTCCCTAATACCACATAAGCCTTATACTTTACAGCCGGAATTCTGGGGTAGCCTTTTCAAAGTGCTACTTTTCAATTTTACTGAGTGTTTCTATATTATACAACGAGGAGCAAATGTTTATATATACAAGAACAGGTTAATTTCAACTATACCTTCACTCATTGCATGCCTTCCTTGCCTGCTGCATTCCTGTTCCACTGTCTGTCCATTACCTGGGGAAAAAAATAGTTTATCTCTCGGTCTCACTGAAGATATGTTTCCCCATGCATGAAACATGCACTGTGGTGAGGACCCATGTGAAGAAAAGCCATGAGCTGCCCAGTGGCAGTCACAGCTGGGTCCAGCCACTTCTGAAACCAGTATGGGTGGCCACTGCACACCAGAGCTCCAGCCAGGCAGGCAGAGGATTCCACAGTAACCCAGTTCAGACATATTTCAGGAAGACCAGCAGCCATTGCAGTGGGAGTTATGCAGAGAACACTTTTAGGGAAACAAATGAAGAGAGAGATAATTGTGGAGACATGGAGCTGGGGAAACACTCTTGGAAGAAAGTTATACCCATGTTATAAGGAAGCACCCTGTAGACATGGGCAACCCAGACCACGCAGGGACACCCCTGTGGGACTGTGGCTGTGGCTGATTAACACCAGGGAAAGGACAAGTCTGAGGGACTGTGGCCATAAGGCAAAACAGTAAGAAGCATGAAGAAGAGTGGAAAAGCAGTAAAAATGACAGATGGAATACCACTGAGAAGCATGGTAAAGCAGCAGCCTAAAACCACTACATGTTCAGTCCCAATCTCTGGGACTACTCAGTGTAACCCACATCAAAAACAGGAGGAGGCGAGACTAGGAAGGAGAGAGAAAAGGTGTTTAGCTGAAGTTGTGCCTGGGAAAGAATCAAGAAAGCTGTTTATCCAAGTGTTTGCTTAATTGCTCATGGTTTCTTATTCTCAATATCCAAATCAATGATTTGAAGTTTCTGTTAATTGGCAATAAACTAAAGTAAGTAGAAATTCCCTGATCTGAGGCTGTTTTGCCAGTAGCACCATACACATGGCATTTTCTTTCTTTACCTCTTTCACCTTTTGTAAATAATCTTGCAGACACTGACTGGTGACACCTGAGGACCAATGTTTCCACAGATCCACCTCTATTATGCCATCTCTTGCATCTCATCACTTCACCCACATTTACTCTTTGTTCTGCCTGACCTGATCGGCTCCGCCTTGTGAGAGCCTGCACTTCCAGTTAACAGAAGACAAAGTCACAGGAGTAAGCCGGTGAGAAAAGAGCACCTGGACATACTCAACAAAAGATGTCAGCCTCATCTTTGTGCCCATCTTGTGAACCTGGCCAGCTCCAACAAAGGACAGTGGGACTAAGGGCAGCTTCTGGCTTCCCGTGTAATGACTGACAAGCTATTGTAGCTCAGGAGAAAATCAGCATGATGCTTTCTGCTGAATTGAGGTATAACTTTCAAGTATTAAATGCAAATAGGAAGGAATTGGTTTGCAATATTCTCGTTGCCTATGGCATTTCTTCTTACATTATTCACAAATGATTTCAGTATACTAGACTCCTGCAGACCCTAAGGAACTCCTGAACATCATTTTGGCTCTTCTGCTGCAGAAGTATTTGATAGCTTTACCCTGAATGTGCTTGAATGTTCAAACATGCTCCTTATTTCCAATTTGAATTTGTCTGCCTGTTCCTTTTGTTGCAGCTCACCTACCACTCTGTTCAGAAACTGGGGAAAAAATTTTGCATGGTGTAAAGTGCAGCATGGTCTTCCTGCTGTTTAGCCAGAGAAAGGCACTACATTGCACTGTTGTTATTCAGACAAGAGACAGAACAAGCAAGAAGCAGTGGATTGGAATAAAGGACAACCAGTGGGTTTCACTACTGTGCAGAAGGCCAGCATAAGTCTTACATATTAATTACATGCTAGTTGAGATAGAGTCTGAACTCTGTTTGGCATCGAGGTGGTGTACAACTTTGTACTGGCTTTTACGTTTCACTGTGAGTTTCAGCCTTACAGTCTCTGCCCTTGAAAAGAGCAACCCCTTCCCTGTGAAAGGCCATGGGTTCCCCCTGCCTGGTGAGAGTGGTGGGTGCCGAGCCCTGAAGGGATCCGCATGGAAAGCTAGGGAATGAAGAACAGAGCTGCTGAGTCCAGTAGTGAGATCTGCTGAAAGATGTGAGCAGCCTGAGGGTAAGGAGACGCTGAGAGAGACAAGAAAACTCCTAGGGAGTGGTCGAGCTAAACTAACAAAATTCTTTCCCATGCACATGCCTAATACTTAAAATAATAAAAACACCTTTTGGGGACTACTGTGCCATGGGAAAGCCAAACAAAATCTGTTTGGGATTTACTTTAGTCAGCAGCTCAGGAATATCAGAGACCCTGCTACATGAACTGGAGATTTAAATATTACAAAATTCCAGAGAGTGTGATAAAGATGGACTTTTATTTGCCAAGAAGGGATGTGCTTGTGCAATGCTTTTAGCAACAGTGCATTTACCCTCACCTGTGGAGTGGTGCTTTTCCCAGAATTGGTGGGATTGCCTCCTTTCCTGAGCCCTTCAGCCCAGTGCCAAGCCCTTTAGTAATAACTTTGCCATAAAGTAAAGAGCTCAGCAATGGCCCAGCCCAATCTCTCGATGCAGAGTAATGCTGTGACATTTAAACACACAGTTAAGTAAAGCAGCTTCTAAATTTTGCATTAAATTTTGCTTCTAAATTTTGGTGGGCTTTCTCTGGGCTGTCTGTCCCTACTTCTTGCCGTACTTCAGTCAAAGCTGGACTTCACAAATGCAACGGCTGCCACAGGCAGCAGCTCCAGCTCTGGGGTGGGCTGCACAGGTTGGTCAGCTCTGAATAGTAGTAGCTGTTCCTGCAGCAATGGACAGACAAAAAGACCGTGGTGAATAGAATGGCTTCAAGCTGAAAACGCCAGTGTGGTTTCCCGCAGTCAGTGAGGAAGGGTGCTTATCAGAAAGGCGCTTTGTGGAGAAAATGTGTTCTTCAGTATGTTTCCCTGGTTTTGGCCTAGGAATGGATTTTTCCCTAATGGTAAGAATCAGGGAGATGTCTCCAGGCATTTCCTTTTTCTTAATGCAAACATACTCTGGTTCGTTGAAAGACACTGTGTTTTTGCTGATTGTGACTTAGGTGGTAGGTGTGGAGACATCCCTGTGGAGTCAAGCAGTGGGACTGGAGACTCTGGTCACTGCCTGCACTTTGAACAGGATAAATTCTTGAGGCTGAATGTGCTGGGGGCAGACATCTTGGTTCACCTTGCGTGCTACTTGTCCTTTTTCTTTGCGGAATGCTGCAAACACTGCAAGATAAAATTTGGGTCTGCCTTCACCCGTGGGAACAGAATCAGACACGATGGGGAACATGATGCAGGGACATCTGAAACCACCAACTCAAATTCAGTTCAGTGTAAACATTGCTGGACTGCTTCCAGACTTGTTATAGGACATCTGTCTACTGCTGCAAATGGCCAGGCTTGGTCTCTCACAGCTCAGGAATCCTTCCATCATGGGGAAGGCAGCCTGCAAAGACATGTGCAACCACTCAAATGTGGATCAACTGGATGAGGACATGTCGGGAGGCGAAGAACAATAGCAGTATTCAGTCGTGACCAACATGGTTTGAAAGCACTCAACTAGAGATGGAAGAGACTTACTACACGTGTGTTCCCAGATATTCAGGGCCCTAAGAAGAATCCAGGCCATAGCTTGATGATGTTGTACATCCAGCTTTAGTGCCCTTATTAGATCAAAAATGCTGCATCTTCACACCACAGAGGTGTGGTTTTTTTAAAAAAAGTGAAGTAGCAGTAAGTGCTCTATCTACTATCCAGTCTACTGTAACAGTAGTTTTACAGACACATGGCACAGCAGTTTCTCTCCTCAGGTGCCATGTGAAAGCAAGATATAAAGAATCTCGAGAAGAAGACTGCAGGGGGGGGAATAGCTGAACTGACAGTGCATAACACCATGTTTACAAAGTAAGCAAACTGGGGAGACAAAAGCAAACCTTCTCTCAAATCTTTAGTTAAAAGAGCCTCGTGTACAGCATACAGCTATTAGCACCAGCACAGCACAGATGAGACAGAGAGATTTTAAACTGACATTCCTTTAAAGAGCTTGCCATGTGCTGCTACAGAATTAGCTGTCTCTTAAAATCCTGGTTTAGGAACAAACACTGTTTACTGGATTACCAGCAGGCAAAAGCCTGTCCCTAGATTTATTTCCAGTAGTCACATCAACAAGCTGATTTGCAGCATCTGAGAACCACTGTCAGTGGCGGACTGAACCTGCATCCCCAATGGCCATCAACTACAAAACAGATGTAGAGACCCTGCCTAGGGGTCACTAGAAGATCACTTCTCCTGAACACGCTTTCTGAAGCAAGCACAGTGGGATCTTTGTGAAGCAATTCAGTGCAAAAGGATGAGAGCTGCCTTGGATACCTGCATCTTGCCTTACACAGGTGATGTTGTATGTTTTTCTGCATGTAGAAGAAAAAAACCATAAGTAACTCTGCTGCATGTGGACCCTGCAATAGTTAGAGGTCCATGAACACTATAAAAACTGGGTTCTCTAATGCATCCTGCTAACCAGATCTCCACATCACTGTTCCTTCTGTTACATCAATGTGCTACAGAGACATGAAGGCTGTGCCTTGAATTACTTGCTCAATAAAGTTGACTGTTTAGCTTCTTCTTAAACAAAGATGAACCAATTTTACCTCTGCTGAAGCCAGCTCTGCCACTAAGTGGGGCATGAGAACCGCACACATGCACATACTGATGCACTTACACTTGGTGAACCCTGAAGTGAGAAGTTGTCCTCAGTGCCATTTTGCCTTCCTTGGTCTCACTTTTTTTTTCCCCCATAAAAGCCATGTGGTGCTATCCAGAACTACTACCTCGTGGTAAATAAGCAGGCTGCTTCAATGTGGATAGGGGCTCTGGGGACACCTGAGTCATGTTTTGATGCTGGTTTTGCGGGTGGTAAGCTGTCCTTGCAGGGAAATAGAAAGGGGCTTGAGAAAGGCAGGAGGCTGTTTCATGGAGTTAGGTCAGACAGTGTTCCAACTGTCCCAGGTGTTAACTCTCCACAGGAGGGCCTGGCCAAGGATGTCTGGGTGCCCTGGCCTAAAAGGCTGTAGGAAATGACACTTTAGACATTCAACGTTTAGGCCATTCATCTCCAGAGACATGGAAAATTCACTCTTGGATCAGAACATATCTTTGGTTTGTTTTATTGGCAAAACACCCTGGAAATGAACCTCCTAGCTCTCACACAAAGGTCCAGAGTGCTTTGGTTTCAAAGGGGTGGGCGAAGGCAGTGGGGCGAGGGGTGGGGGGATTATGCCTGGCTGTTGTTCTGTTGAAAGTCGGTTTGTTTCTGTCTCATAAAGTATGCAAGAATGTTCCCATGCTCTGCCCGGGCCAGCCCCCAACAGCATGCTTTGCACATTAGCAGCTGATGCTGGAATGCGGCGTTCCCAGGGCAACTGGGAGCCCCCCATGGGGCACAGCCAGCCCCCACCATTGTGCAGGCCTGGCTGACGGCGGCTTTGTTGGATGAGGTAATGCCATGTGTATGCAAACCAAGCCAGGGGCACAAATGGCACTTGGAAACTGTTCCACGACTTCAAAGGGCAGGCTGCCTGGCTCCCTCGAAGGCTGCTTCACTCCGGCCTGCACCTCCACTGCCGCATTTCACCTCCTGTCCTTCCCTGATGCTACTACGCCAGAGGCAGTATCCTGGGCTGCATCATATCCTTCATGGCACGGTTTAGTGGGCATGGTGGTATTTGATGGAAGGTTGGACTTGATGATCTCAGATATCTTTTCCATACTTAACAGTTCTACGAAAAGAAGTGTGACCAGCAGATTAGAGAGGTGATTCTCTCTGTCTACTCCCCTCTGGTGAGAGCCCACCTGGAGTACTGTATCCAGCTCTGGGGCCCCCAACACAAGAAGGACGTGGACCTGTTGAAGCAAGCCCAGAGAATGGCCACTAAGTTGATCACAGGGCTGGAGCACCTCCAATATGAAGACAGGCTGAAAGAGCTGGAGTTGTTCAGTATGGAGAAGAGAAGGCTCCAGAGAGACCTTTATAGCAACCTTCCAGTACCTTAAGGGGATCATATGAACACTGAAGAGGGACTTTTTACAAGGGCATGTAGTGATAGAATGAGTGGGAATGGCTTTAAGCTGAAAGAGGGTATGTTCAGGTAATATCTAAGGAAGACCTTTTTTTTACAATACAGGTGGTGAGAAGTTGGAACAGGTTGCCAAAATAGGTGGCAGATGTCCCATGCCCAGAAACATCCAATATCAGATTGGATGGGGTTCTGTGCAACCTGATCTAGTTGAAGCTGTCCCTGCAAATTGCAGGGGGGTTGGACTAGATGACCTTTAAGGTTCTTTCCAACCCAAACTATACTATTCTATGACTGCCCTGCCTGAAGTGTGGCAGGAGCTCTGCAGTGCACAGGACTCAGGTGTTGCTATCGGTTTGTCAGCCTTACTCACCCATGTATCCCTACATGGACCTCTGACATACAGTCAAGAGGCTTTTTTCAGAATGCTTTTATTTCTTGGCGCTCTAGTATGGGACCAAAAAGAGTGCTGCACAGTATGAAAGAACAACTCTCCTCTCAGATCCATAACCCAGCTATGCACACATCTGAACTCTTTCCCACTGTCTTCAGTAATTCAACTAATTCTACCACACTGTAGAATTGAGAGATATGGGTTCATATTGATTAGAGGCTTAGGCTCCAGGGAGTCATGACTTGATGTAAACCTAACACTGTGTAAATGTTTAAGAAACATTATTCTTGTCCCCAAAGCTTTGCTGTGTTCTACAGGTAATGAATATATAGAAAGGAATTGGAGGTTTCCCACCAGATAAAAAAAAGAGATGGAAATGTTATTGTTACATTTAAAATCCATATGTTAGATGGATGTCTAAATTCAGTGACATAATGTGCAGAAATAGAGCTCATCAGGGCATTGCAGGGACTAATCAATTCCTTAACACCACCTTGAGTTTAATGAAAAATTCAGCATCAGACCATTCACATGCCAGACTGACTGAGAAACCACAGAAATGTGCCTGTTCTGTGAGCCTAGTTTCTGTTCTCAGCAAGAAATTGATGGAGGCATTTCAAAGGATATTAAAAAAAAAAAAAGGCAAGTGGAAAATATGAAGTGTTCAAAACAATCTTTACAGTGTTCTTTGGTTGTGCAACAGCAAACCAATATGCAACTCCAAGTAGGACTGAGAAAACTCCTGCCTGGGAACCAAAGGCATCCCAGTTCCACACCTATTTGCAAACCACAGAGTGCTTTAATAGTGACATCTTGTCCTAGCACATTTTGGCCCAGGTTTTCAAATATACATAGGGTGCCAGAACATGCATATATGCATCAGTGAGTTAAGTGTCTAATGTTGTGGACCTTGTGCCTTCCCATTTGTGTCTTTCAGTACTACGACCTTGTCAAATTATCTCAGACATTTCTGTAGCACTTCTGAGAGGCAGGCAAGTCAAGTGCATCAATGATGTTTTTTACCCGGTGCAAAATCAGTAAGCAAAATGGCACTTTGGTCACTGTCGGCGACAAAACCAGGACAAGAAGCTTATGAATGCAGATGGAAGAACTCCTCTTAATTCCAGGAGGGTGGGGGCCAGCATCACTCCCTCAGCCTTCTAGCTTACCTGCCATGCATTGAGGTGATTTCGTGATCACACAGTGCTTCTGATGGGAATGAAAACTGAATCACAGTGTTCTCCATAATAAAACTAAAGCAAAATCAAATAAAACTACATTATTGAAAGCCAAGAAATTCAAAATACTTTTAAAGCAATCTTATAATATGGAAATAGAGATGAATATAAAGCATATAACTTTGTCTGCCCAACATGTCCCTACCAAAACTGCATCAGAAGGGCTTCTGCATCAGTTATCCAGCTCCCTAAAAATGAAGCTGACTAGAGAAACTTCCTGACCTGCTCTAGTGGGACCCAATTCTGCTTCTCTACAGCTTATACAAAGCTTCCATTACTTTCAGTGGGAACAGCTTAGCAGTTCTCGTAGTGTGAATGGATGCATTATAATGTCAGTAATAACAAATGTCATGCACATTCCATGATTAGCTAGAAAAATGATTCTAGGGTTAAATAGGCATGTCTTATTCAGATGCATGTCACTGAGCCAGGCCCATCACCTAGATACTGGATGCCATCTCTCTCTTTTTCTCCTTCTCCTATTGCTAAACATGCTAATCCTGGGCAGCAACCAAACATCGCTATTGCAGGCCTGTCCAAAAATTATGCAGAGACAATTAGCCTCTTTGAAAAAAGGTATCAAAGACCTCACAGTATCAATTATCTGTCTCTCAGTGTGCACGCACACACACAGGCATCCAAGGGATTTTAAACATAGCTAAAGACAGTGTTTTCATTAGTTCGTTGTGAATGGCAGTGACTTCATGCACTAAAAACTCCGCACCTCCCCCTGTGGTGTAATGCCCATACCCTGAGATGAATGGCTTTGCTGCAGCTTTTTGTCCTGAAAGGCTAGGAGAGAGATACTTGCCAGTCCCGAGGGAGGCTGCAGCTGAGCATGCCCTATTGCTATCACACTGGCAGCATCTATTGATTGCAAAAAGCAGGTGACAGCATCCCCATCAAAATAAACACACGGATAAATCACATGAAAGTGGACAGCATGGAAACCAGGAAAGAGGAACTTAGAGGAATACCACTGTTTTGGCTTATTCTAGAGTATAAGTAGTAAGAAGCAGTAGAGTTTGCAGTTCCAGACTGCTTTACTAGAATGAACAGCCACAATGCTCCTGAGAAGTAGAAATTACATCCTCTGTCTTTCTCCTTTATGTTATAAAGGCAAAAAAAGGAAGCAGGAGGTGTGTTCAGTCACGATGTTCCCAAATGTAACTCGCAGCAGCCACACAGCCCGAGGGGTCAGAAAGATTAAAAGCTGGGCAAGTGGATGCAATAAGGATACAGATGTTTGCAGGAAACTATGTAAGTGGTCTGATGCAGCTGTAAGGTTTCTGCATCAGTTTCTATATGAAAGTATATTATTAAAGGAGTATTTCTCATTTAAAAAATACTTTTCATATATTTTGATGTTGGTTTTTATGACCACAATAAATATATCCTGTGACCTAAATTATTGTCTTGTTCAGTGTTCAGTGCATATTTACTACAAGTACATGCTGTAAATATGATTGTGAGACAATATCGGAAGCACTACTAGAGTAATACTCCAGTGAATCAGCCTATCAAATGAAATATTAAATAAGTTCACATTTTATCTTTGAGAGAACTTTGAGAGTCAACAGAGAATGTGGAAAAAAAAAAAAAAACAAACCACAACAATGGGAAACAATTACTAACGTAACTTTTGCTGTAGACTTGGCAGAGAAGCCACGGCTCCATCCAGCTATGGAAGCTGAGCACTATGGAGCCGTTTCTGACTCTGCAAATGTCCTGAAGAGCCTCTGGGCCCAAAAACTCACTCACTTTTTACAGCTGTATGAGGTCTTACTGCCACCTAATAGCCTTTCTCTGGACCACCAAGGCAGCAATAGTTTCAGTGCTGCAGCTCTTCAAACTGGTGTCTTTTGCAGGATGTACCAACAGCCTCATCTGAAATTGATGGCTATAAATAGAAGCACAGCCATTCTAAAAACTTAGCTATAACAAGTAAAACTTTCCCAATTTCCTTTAAAAAAAATATTTATATGCTCTGAAATAATTTACAGTCTACTTCCAACCCCATAAGAGCCCTATGGAAAATCACTGCTTTAGCAGATAAGGACATTTTTACCTCAAGCTACTTAAGGGCAAATTAAACCACACCGAAGAGCTTGTGCATAGCCTTTAGGAATCTGCCGTGGTTAATGATTAAACTTCACACCATTTCCTAAAGGTGGTGCTGCAGCCAAAATGCAATTCATAGGTGGGCAGTAGAAACCAGGCAAAGTAACTGTTCTTCTAATAAAGAATGATTACTACCTTCAAGCATAATGCTTTTGACAGGCTGGTCTAAACTCTTGTCAGGGTCACAAGGTTAATCTCGCAGCAGCCACAGGCCCCCTTACTGCTGAGCGTGAACAATATGGTTAACATTTTTGGAATGGAGTTAAATTTCTTTGTCATTCCTAGCCTACACCTGACAGACGCAGCCCTCTTCTCTGCTTCCATAACCTGCCATCTGGAAGATAACAAATTCTTATCTAGCTCGTTGATCTTTCCTTCAATCGCTATGAATGTTTCCCACCACAGACCAAAAGACCAGAAAACAGAGTTTACCCACCTGAAATAAACTCTGAGCTTTTCTGAGGCTAATTCCTTCAGATCCTGCAAAATACAGGAATGTGTGACACAGCAAAGTGCTCTTAATACCAGCAGCATTCCTCCGGCTCATCACCACAACCACCACAGCTCTCATTCCTGGGCTACTGACTAAATGCAAAAAAAATTTTGACATTGTTTTTTGTTCACTATCTCATTGTATTTGGCTTCATTCATCAGTTTATCCCATGTAAGATTAAGGGTAGGTTAATACAGGATGGACAACGCTATTTAGCTTTTGTCCCAACAAAGAAAAGGTTGCACTTTGCTTGAGTGCCTATAGTGACAGTACAACACTTACCTTTTATAAATTAGCATGAATAACCAGTTACTGACAATTTCAGTAAGGAAATATATCTGTCCTCATGAAGACTTCTGTCCTAGGCAGGGGAAATTCTGTAGATCAAGTCCTTGCAAACATCTGCAAGAGTTATCTACAGCCCCAAGTCTTGCCCAAATGTGCACATGGCTTAGTATACCTTCTTGGACTCAGGCAAGCTTCTTGTTCCCCAAATTGAAGGTGTCACAGACATATCCAAACGTCTGTCTCATTCCACCTACAATTAACCAAGAAACTCCAAATTTTTGTTGCTAGTAGTGCAATCAAATACTTAAGGCCTAGATCACTGAGGTCTTATTTATATGCACAAATTAATTCAAATCATTGAAGTCAAGTTCCTACACAGTAATGCAGACCTGGACTATTCAGAGCTATTTATGCTGCTTAATTTTCAGTGAGACAACCTGTATAGTCACAGAAGGGAGAGAGGCCTTCCAGGGCCAGTCAGAGGTAGGTTTTTTGTTTCCTTCTTAAACTGGCTGATGTGCCCTGTCCAGGGGAGAGGGGAAGAGAAGGTATACTGGAAAAGGAGGGTACACATGAAGCCACAAAACTCTTCCAGAAGAGAAGAAGCATGGTATGGGAAGTTTGAGAATCCCCTCTGCTAAGTAGTACCTCTGCTAGAAATACAGATAGACTATCTCCCAGTTGCAACAACCCTGGCTATCCACTCCCAGTCTCCTGATTCCCATCAGATCAAAAAAGCATGAAATTTTAAGATTTAGGCCTTTTCTTTCTGTGGGTTAGGTGCCACCTGACATTTTAGTAAACCCTATTAAACAGTGGGTTTCTGCTGAAAAGGTTGTTTGCCACTGCAGCGTCTCCAAGTGCAGTGTCCCTGCCATGCCTCCCTGTATCTGGTTGTAGCAAGGTGGTTCAATTCAGCTGTCCCAGAGTTATAAACCTAGATCAATTTTTCCACTAGATTAGTCTTCTGGAGCGAGCCAAATGGACCAATTCATCCTGCAGCTATACCATCACTAGGCTGCACCCCAAAGAAGCAGCAGCAGAAGAAGGCAGAGAGAGGAAAAGGAGCTAAACATTCCTTTGGCTGGACCAGTTCTGGCTCTAACCTGAAACCATAGCATAAGTTAGGTTACTTAAACACAGATAGCAGGAATTTGCTCCTTGCCAGCACATGGCAAGTGTGACAAAGTCAGCCATGAGCCGTGCTATTTGTTTGCCTCCTCAGCAGGTCATGACATTCCTGCTCTCAGGTTCTGTGTGGGCACACAAAAGAGCAACCTCTACCATGGGCATCCCCAGTACATCAGTGCCAATGATGCTTCCCTCCCTGCGTGTGATAGGCCTGGATGCACAGACATGGATATTTATGGATGAAGTAAAATGAGGTGATCAAGTCCAAATTGTATTGGAAATACTATTTTCTGTTTCAGAGAGGTGAGCTTGCAGGGGGGAGAGTTAAATAGCTAGATAGTAAAAATGCTGTAGATATATGGAACAACTTTATATCTGTTAGTCCAGGGACTCTGGGCTGGCTTTCTACACCTGACACGTGACTACAAGTATGACAAAGGTACCTGTATTTACTTAAAAGTATGCACCCTACTTATTTTTACCCTTCAGAGTTGCAATAAAGTAAATAAAATACCTGATGAGCATAGATGGCCACACAACTGGCATATATACGGTGATTGGAAACTACTACCCATTTCTAATTTTCTTGTAATTCAACATAAAAGCTGATGAAAAGAAAATATTTGCCATCTAAAGGCAAGTCAACTGAAAGAAATATTGGATGGGCATTATGATGTGTTATGTGCCTTAATATGAAATTGTTCCGTACCCTGAAAAGGAAGCGTCTGCAGCATAAGATGCCTGGTTGAATGTGCTTTTACCTCTGCAGAAACAACCTCTTTCAGCAGCTTGCTTACTTCCTCGTATCTACGTGACCAAGTGCTACATTTGGGGCAGTTGTCCAGAGCCCGCTGTACAGCTTGAGACTCACCCTAAAAGAACTCTCTTCGGTGCTAGCAGGACTTCCCTCTGCTAGAGCTCAGCTTTACCACTGGAGATGGCAAAGGATAACTCTAAAAATTGCTTTCACTGTTACAAGATGAGTATTTCTTCTGTCATTTTAATGGAAGGAATAGAACCAGCTATTTTTAAAAAGTAGCACTCAGTTCTTTATGGGATCATTTCCAAGAGGCTGTGGACATCTTCCCATGGAAAAAACAAACAAACATACAAAACCCCAAAATTCAATCCTCAGCTTTGAAACAGAGGATTAGAAAATCAATAGCAGTAACACTTTTTATGGGACATAACTGATAAATACAAAGAATTAGAGAACACTTTCTACCTTTTAAAGATTTTAAATACATTTTGGAAGCAACTTTAAGTGAACCAGGCTGACTTGTGTTTCTCATCTTTACTTGATGTATGATGACAAAAGGAGATAACCTTGGTATAGATAGCATGATTTATTCAGAGCTGAAGTCAGTGAGATGTTCTTGCAGTCATTACAGATTAGTAACCCCTGTGTATACATTTTTTATTACTTTCGTCTTTTCTCCACTTACCACCCTTCATCTCCAGCTTTGACTTTGTGTTTGTCTCAAAGTAATGTCCTTTTTAAAGGACAGAAACCAAACCCACCAAGGATTATATTTCACAGCCACATTCTTTATTTACAAGGGGGTTTCAGTATTCAAGACTTTTTATACTTATGAGATACCCCAGTTGTTTTTATAGCTTGATGAAATGTTTATAGTGTGATGAAAAAGCTTTCAATTCAGAAACAGTTCAGTGAGAAGAGTTAAGGCAGACATTTTAACACCGCCAGGCAGCCTCTAGAACTATTGCAGTTTGGTGAAATGTGATTATTATTTCTTTATATAAGCTTTCAAATTATCTCTGTTCATTTTCAGGAACAAGAAATTTTTTCTTCCTGAAGAATGACAGATTGAAACACTCAGTTCTGAGTAAATTGTTTTGTTGAGGTACTGGAAGAACAACTACCCTCTCCAGAGACAAGACAAAACCACAAATAGGCAGGAGCTATTATGACAGCCAAGGGAGCCTCTGACCCGAATGGTGCTGCTCATGAAGGGTAGGGGCAGAGCCTTGTCTGTAAGAAAGAGGGAGGCTGTTGTGGAACTTGTGGAGCACCTTTAAACCTGAACCCCTTTTTCAGAGGTAAGAGCAAATCCCAACTAACTCCACCCTTGGGCACCCACCTGGCCCCTCAGAAGACATTTACCTGGAATGAGGGGAGATCCAGATGCCTCTTTTAGTAATGTACTTCAAAATACACTCTCTGGGTGGAGTATATCTCATATTTTAGTCACTTTTCCTAATGTCACCTCCTATTTGGACAGATATCATAGCATTCTTCCCAGTGATCTCTCAGCTTTGCACAGAAGCTGAGAATTCACCTGAACCCCAGTGTCCAGGTAATGTGATGAGAAAGGAAGCAGGTGGGACCTACGCATTGGTAATTTTATCCAGAATATGCTTGAGAGAAGAATATTTTGGAATGTGTTTGTGCAGGAGGTGCCCACAGTACAGCAGAAGGTACCTTTTTGTGAATTTCAATGGCATCTTAAGTCAGGTACAGGCAATGCCTTTTCTTCATGTTCAGATCAGCTTTGCTCCAAACAATGCAAAAATTGGAAACATGCTTTGGTCAAAGTTACCACATTTGACCTTCATTTGCATTCACATTGTTGTAATTTCAAGTTATTTCACTCTAAGATCTTAATTTGCTAGAACATAACTACTTCTAATTACTATTTTTATAACCCTTTGTTTACAGATTTCAGTGGTTCTTTCTTGTCATATTATATTCTGCTCCTGCTGCCTAATTTCAAAACTCTTGCTGCTTTGACACAGCATACCAGTGTTAATACATAACTGATGCACTTACTAGATGAGCAGGAGGGAAAAACAGATGAGCAAGACAGGGTAAGCACTTGACTGTAATTATCTGTGAATAGGCTTAGTTTAGTGGAGATAATGATAGAAATAGATTTTACACATCAGGCTAAATTCATCCTCTGGGTAATTCAAATCATCTTAGTGCCATTGCTTCATGGAAATGTTCAGCCTAAATATGCCTTTTTTTTTTTTTCTCCTTTTACTCTCCATTTCTCATTCAATAAGCAGAATGACACAGCCCATAAGGGTATCTATTCTCTTCCCTTAAACTTGTATCCTCATTTTTGGCTTTCTCCCCATTTTTTTCCAGGGTTTTCTTATCTAGGCATTAGATGGTGTGGGGAAACCTGCAACACTGCCTGGTAGCAGGAGATAGAGAAAGGGCCGGGGCATTTGCAAGCAGTGGCCTCTGTTCAGCCAATTGTTTCCTACACGTGAGGGTTTCGGAGCTGGTGGAGCTGCTCCCAGGCACGTTTCCCTCCCCATGCACTCCAGCCCCCCTCCTCATTCCCCCACCAGAAACAGCAGCTCTCCTTTGTGTGGCAGGGCAAGGTGCTCCCCAGGCAGGAGGCTGCAGGCAGGACCCCAGCAGCCAAGATTACATTTCTTTCACTCCCGGTTTGCTGGGGGGTGGGGATCAGAGGGAACACAGCATTTTCAAAAAACAGGAAAGGGCAATGCTTTCGGCATGAAAAAAAAAATCTATGGTTTTGTAGAAGAATCTTTCCTGGCTCTACTGCCTTTGTAGATGAATCTAAAGAAAATCTGCATTTGATAATTTTTTTATCTAGCACTTTATCATTGCAGATATTTCTGTTGCTAGATCTAGTGAAGGAACACAGAAATGCAGATTTAAAAAAAGAAAAAAGAAAAAGAAAATCTGCATTTGATAATTTTTTTACCAAAAAAAAAAAAAAAGCTTAACCAAGGAATATTGTTCCAAATATTTCCAAAATTGATTAGTTTTTGTACCCATAGCCTACCCTTCCCCATCACCTGGTGCTGTTATTCTTCATTTTAGACTAAAAATATTTAAGTCAGCTAGAGAGAAAAAGTTAAAAATAGGAAAACTATATTACAGATAGTAATTCTAATCAGAGCAGAAATAAACACATAGCTGAAAGGAAGTAAAATGAAGTGAAAAGCCCTTGTGAAACCCATCTTCAGAGACAGCAGAGGTCATTTACTCCTTTGCAAAGGTATGGCTTTGGCAGGATTGTTGTCCTTAGGGGCTAAGAGAGGAAAACTTGCAGGGAACAGACAGCCGGAAAGAATTCTTTATTAAGCAGTGGATGACAAGGTTTGAATGAATATGTTTGCCATACGGAGGACATGAAACTATTTTAGCATTGTGATTGAAGCCTAGCACAGACGTGATAAGCACTGAGGAACCCTGGCAGGGATTTAACAGCTCTGGCATGGTTACAAAGTTATCTGAAAGTAACCAAACCTTCACTGTTTGAACGGCAGTGTACGGTGGGATCAGCACACAACTCCTGTCCCCAGAAAGGGACATACCAGCAGCTTATGCACTTTGATTTAGCTACACATACCAAGTTGCCAGAGCACCTGTACAGGCAAACGTGTGTCAAATGGGTCCTGTCAGAGAGAATGCGATTTAAACTCATGGCCAGGTCTGTGCCACCACTAGCTGGGCTCTCAGGAGGCTGTGTAATGAAAGCAGATTTGGGCTTGATGAGAGCTTGGGCTAGGAAATTTTGAAACCAAGGGCCCTAGGAATTTGGTCAGAGTCAGAATAAAATCATGAGCCTATAATGATGCTGAATGGTTTAGTGTTACTGAGAGTTTTTCTGTTTCTCTTCAGAAGTAAAATCAAGCTTGTGACCATTTTAGTAAATGCAGTCCCACAAAAACTCTGCCAAGGGTATGAGTTACAGCCTCTGTGCACTAAGGCCAAATTTGATTCATGAACCCATTCTCCCTACCCAGATTCCCCACCTGGTTTCCAAACCTGATGGAGCACTATGCAGAAGTTCCCTTACTACCTGAAGGTGTCTCTGTTTTAACGTCAAATGAAAAAACTTACCAAAGAAGCACATCAGGATCCTCTGGAATGAAAGATATAAAACACAGTGCCATATATGGCACCAGAGACAATAGGGTAGAAAGTCAAGTCTCCCACTTTTTTGCAGTACATGGCACATCCTTGGCAGAGGAGCCATCCCTCAAGTGCCCACAAGCACTTTATGGCTTCAGATCTGTAACTTGGCCTCACTTGCAGTGTAAGGTGGTCAACAATCAGCACAACAGACATTTGATTTCTATTTAATGTAAACTGGTGTCTTAAACCTCATAAATTATATCTACACCTTGAATGCGGCTTTTGGTATAATAATAGCTAATTATTACCCATAATGTAACCAATACTGTTAATAGCATGTAAGCCACCCTGCAACTTTATAAGTATTTTTTTATTGTTTGCATGCTATTTTAGATAAGTTTGATATTTTACAGATTAAAAAAAAACAATAAATCCCTACCCCAGAGCTCAAAATTAAACCTGCTTTTGCAACATGAAAGCCCTAGGATGATGAATAGTCCCACTGAGACTATCAATGATTTTCTAGGAACAAGGCAAGAGCCAGCAAAATCAAGCTCTAACATGCACTGAAAACATCACCAAATAAGATTTTGCTTCAGCATGTGTGCTAACAGAAAGCAGATTATTATCATTTCATGTGTAATACCTATGATGACTGTATAAACAATGACAAATATACACAAATAATTATTACTCCTGCATTATGGCTGGAAGGTCTCTGTAAGATGTGCAGCTGGTTAAATCTGACTCTGAGAATGCAGAGGTCTGCAAATAGCCTTTTATGCAAGACAGTCCAGAAATTTTTTTAAGGCTCTCTGACTGCCACCTTAATGCAGCCACAGTTAGTTCAAACTTTCTTTAGGATTCATTTCATGCCCTTCTTTCTGTTAATATCCCTGAGATCAGTCCTTTCTCCAATGAATAGCTGACCTATTCTTCTTTGATTTGCCATTGATTTCCTCTGCTTACCTCCCAACGTTTTGCCTGTTGATTAAACGCTAGACATAGGAATGCCTCAAATTTCTGACTTCTGAGTCATCCTCTCATGACTTGAACAGCTTGAAGCCAGCTTCAGCTCCCCGACATCATTAGTGAAAACTCCTTTTGTTTCCAAACTCTACAAACAACCCATTTCTCTCCAAGCTTAGGTGCTGCCTGTGAACTAGACAATAAACAGTAGCAACAAAATTATCTCCTATACACATTGCAATAATTATTGTACGAAAAGGAAAGGGATACTTTTTCTAAGACAGAGAAGGCAAACCCCTGCTTTCCCGTTTGCACTAGAAGATCTTTATGTCTATGTGCAATGCAAACAAGACCATAAGTAAAGACATCTGCTTATGCAAACTTTTATTTTTGCGTGGGGTCCCTCTGACTCCAGCATAACTCTGCATGAGAGTTTACAAAAGGGGCTCTATTTTCTGAAGACACCTGGTTTATACAAACCATTCCACAAATCCTCCTCTCCAGCCCCCACTTTACAGAGCAAGCTGGATGAAACTGCTTATCTGCGCTGCAAGAAAGAGAGCTGAAGCTGACGCTTTGAAAACTTGCAGTGGTATTTCCTTGGAACACAGATATCTTCAGTCTCCAACACTTTGATGTCTTCTTCAAAAACAAACAGGCTGACATTATCTCCATTTTCCTGAAGTTCTGATGTTTCTCAAAATGCAGCTTGTTTTCTCCGGGGTGACACACAAGGTCTGCCAATCCTACGAGACCAGCTATGCAGGATAATTACTATACTTCCAATTAAGGTAATCAGACCTGACATTCTGTACTATATTCCATTCTGATCATGTCTACACTGGGAGCATCACCTGCACATGACCCACACTTTTCTTATTATCCTACTCAGGTTCTGTGGGAAGGAAATAGCCCTAAGGTAACAGCCCTAGGGTTTCTGGTGCAAATGATGAGGACAGAAAGTAAATGTGGTGTGCAACGAAGCACACCCCTGTCTCAGCAGCATAGATGTGCTGCTTTCCTCCTGTCATAGCTAAAGGACCCTATCACAGAAACTCGAGCCATGAATTTTTAAGCTATCCTAACATTTTCTTTTTCAAATGATCAAAACCCAGAAGCATGCAGCAACTGTTCGGAGCTGTTTGCTAAGATTTCAAGTTCTCCACTAGCTGTTAGAGCATGACAGAAAGTCCTACTATGACACGAGTACTGTGCCGGCTCTGCTGCAAGCTTTATGAATGGTACTGGGCAGGTTAAATAAGAACATGTTCAACAACAGAGCCTACACTTGGGCACTAGATTCTATGCCCTTGCATTTAATCTTGCAATCCATGCCAGAAAGTAAATGAAGAAATGCAGGTGCTATTACAGGATGCTAACTCCAACACTGGCTGGACCACTCCATAAGACAATCTAATTCACCAACATGGCAGACCACTCTTCCAGCAAAAAAAACCTGGAATTTTCAGTCCATTTGGTGAGATTGACCAGTTTAGCAGTCTGAAATGCTCCAGCAGTGGCTCAAGGAAGGTGCTACAGCCATGAGCAAAGGGAGTGAAGGACACAGAAGACAGGAAGGAATAAAAACATGAGGACAGTGAGACATCTTTCTATGGACAGAGGGAAGCTGTCATGCTAGCGCAGCTGCCCATGAAACCATGTGTTAGGCAGCTTAGAACAGCATCAGAAACAGCTGGCATGCTGAGAGGGCAACTGCATAAATCAGGCTGGGCTTAACAAAAGGACAAATCATGAAAGATTTAACTTCAGCCACTGGGAGTCAACTCTGTTCATCTAGGACCTACAGCCCTGGAACCATTCCTGAAAGGAGGTGCCTACTCATTTGCTCAGATAATGATTAAGACACTGATATTTTCTCCCAGAAGACTGTTGGGGGAAAAGAAGGCTTGGTGACGAGGTTCCCCCTGTGCTCACAGAGCAGCCTCGCTTCTACAGTCCAGCTGGGAAGAGGCAAAGGTAAGTGGTCATCCCTGTCAGCCACACCAGCAAGGCTGAGATTTTAGCCAGTCTCATGTCCAACTTAAAATGCAAAATTAAAACTGGGAGCAAGGACAAGTGATCTGTTGCCCTGCTTCCCTCACCCTGTCAGGTGGCCACATCTCACCAGCAAGTCAGGCTTGCTCTTGTGGTCCCTCCTGCGCAAATCTCAACTCTTTTCCTACAGAGTAGTGCAACATTGTGTGAAAGCCTTCCACCTGCTCCACTTACAGCCCCCTGCCATCCCAGTTCCCATGCCTGCTGCACCCTCATATGCAACTGGATATGTGGGGAAATTGAGCTATGGCTTATTTGTGAGGAAGAGGGAGCAACACTACAGAACTTGAGATGATGTCACCCTTCCTTCAGAAAATTACTACATTAAAAAAAAAAACCAACAAATTATATCACAGAAGAGGGAGGGAAGCAAGGGAAGCAAGACGGTTTATGCTATGAGTGCAGCACAAACACCTCCTTCCCGAGCACGGTGACTCCCCGCCCTTCAGGGCACCTCGCTTTCCCAGATCCGATCCCAACTCTTCGACTGTATCTTCTTAGGCTGTGTGCCATCTCCCCCTGCCAGCACCGCTCAGCCAACCTGCCCGAGGCAGAGCCATCCGGACCGAGTTCCAGCGATTTGCTGTGATCACTCTTAATTACAATTTCCTCTACGCAGACTTCATCGCTGTCAGTGCGGTGCACTGAGTACCCGCCGAGAACAATATCGTCTCCAAACCCCGCGCCTGCCCCACCAGCATCTCCCCGTCACCAGCCCACACGCAGGCTACCCCCGCGGCTGCCCCTGCACACACATTCCGCCCGTCCCGCCCTCTCTTTTCCCCTCCCCGTGTCCCGCCCCTCCCGGATCCGCCCCACCGCCGGTCCTCCTCCAGAGCTCCGGTGTGCTCTGGATGCTGCACCGGAGGGGACGGCGGAGCTCTGCGGCCGGGGCCACCCCACGGTAAGTGCGCGGGGTCTGCCGTCGGGACAGCGGCGCGGAGGGGGGGTCCCGGGGCGCCCACGTCCCTCCGGGGCCCCTGCGGCAGCGGGGGGGCGGGCGCGGTCCCGGTGAGCTGCCGGGGGGACAAAGGAGGCGGAGACAGGTCCCGGGAGCGGAAAGCGGTCCCGGCGGAGCCCGTGGGAGCGGTGCGGTTACGGGACCCGCGGGGCACTCGGCTGCGCCCGCCGCCCGGGGCGAGGGGACGGTGCGGGCGAGGGCGCTCGGACGGGTGTGCGCTGCCGCCGAGCCGGGAGGGGCTCCGTGCTCCGCCGGGCGGAGGTCGGTCCCAACGCGCGGCAGCGGCTGCGAAAGCGTATTTACAACTTTGCGGCTGAAGGGCGGTGCGAGCTGCGGCCGGAGTGGTCTCCAGTTGTGTCACGTTGTCAGGGGATTTTCCCGTCAGAGCCGCCGCCGTGGGTATCCCTTTGCGATGGTGGCTGCGGCTCCCGGACGGAGGCAGCGGGGGCGGGCAGGCACAGACTGAGGACAGGAGGGGTCGGGGCTCTGGAGGAGTTTGGAGTCGTGACAGTTGATCAATCCCTCTGTGTCGTGGACTGGGCGCCGCCGGTGGGTCTCGCCGGTGCTAGGTGGTGGGGTGATGCTTGTGCGGGACCAGCAATACACCGGCTGCGCGACGGGAGGCACCCGGCGCCGGCTGCGGCCCCGTGGAGCTCCCGTGGGCCACACGGTGGCACGAGTGTGGGACGCGTCCCAGCTGGCGCTCGGTTGGCTGCCACCTGCCTCGCAGGTGCGGGAGCCCTCGCAGGGCTACGGCCCTGTCAATTTTTTTCCCCCCGTGCTGCAGCACCTGGGGCAGGTGAGCCGAGTGGGTCCAGCACTGGGCCGACACCTCCCCAGGGGCAGCCTCGGGGGCGAGGGGCTGAAGGCATCTCGTGGGGCTGGTCTGAGTGGTCTGACAGCCGCGAGGAACTTTGGTCGGCCCGCTGTGGGCGGGACAGGGGAGGAGATAAGTGTCCCATCAGTTGTGTGCACGCAGGAGAAGTGAGTGGGCGTCAGAAGAGAAAAAGTCTCCATACCTTTTTGTTTCTCCGCCTGTTAGAATTTTTGGTAACGACTTACAGGGAAAGATTCTAGATTTCCTGTGCTGAGAAATCGTTATCATCTGCACCAGCAGATGTTTCTCCTGCTGTTCGACAGTGACAGGTTCTCAGGTCAACTCCCCTGTGGCATTTAAAATGCCCATCTGTGGTTTTCCACCATACCAGGAAACTAACGTGTTTTCTGAACCTTGTCCCTTCTTTAGAGTACTGCCATGATACCCAGGTCCTGACAATAAATACTTCAAAAATGTTAAAAAAACCCCCAAACCAAACAAACAAAAAAACCCCAAAGCAACAAAACACAACTGTTTGGACATTGGTGTCCCATTCATTTATTTAACTTTTTTAATTTTTTTGTTTGTGGTAAACTTGGAATGAAAACAGAGTGTCTGGGCCTCACTGTTGTTTGTTCCTTCCATTTAATTGTTGTACATTCTTTATCAAAGTGTTCTGTTTTCAGCACTGGTAATGTTGAGAGTCTGTGTAGTAGTCAGTGATTTGGATTCAGATGAGGAATGCCATATCAGAATTAAACAGCATCTAAAGTGGGGGAGGGAGGAATGGGGGAAGTTTTCTTGCAGAGATCACCTTAAGGAAAAAAAAAAGGGAAGGAAATAAAAAAGAGTAAGGCAAGTATAAGCAAAATTAAGTCTACACAATGCTATTGAAGAACATAAGTTGTAGTGATTCTCTTCAGGGGTTTACCAAACAATACTGTCTGTGCTCTTTGGAGAGGTTTTTTTTTCCCTTAGAATTTTTGTTATTGTTGTTTATATGAGCATGATAAACTGGGATAAACACCAGTGACACAAAACAAAACACCATTTGTATTAAAACGTGGTTTTCCATTCTAAGTCTTTTTTTAATAGGAGAAGTTTTTAGATATGAGGTAAGGGCCATGTCATTAGGGGTATTGTGGGTCATTTTTTTACTCATTTTTTTAGTTAGTTTGTTTTTTTTTTTTTAAAAAAAAAAAAAGCAAAGTTGATAGTGCCTTCAGGCTACAACCTCTTTGCTGTTCCCAACACTGGAGGCAAAAAGCAGATGAATCCAGTGGTTAGCTCTGTATCAGATAGCTTTTGTAGTAAAGTCGTTGCCCTACTGTTCCTCCAGCGCAAGACAATGTAAATGACTTGAATGCTTACTGTGCTCCAGGGTTACACTTCTTTTCTTGCAGAAAGCCCTATGATACTGCACTGCTCCTTGATTATCTTGGTGGTGTTTAGCAGTGGTACCTTAATTTGTAGTGTGTGGCTAGTACCTGAGCATGGACAAATGGTGGGCTCAGCCCACACAAAATCCTCTGACAAGGAGGAGCTGCTCCTGGAAAATCTCTGGAGGAGATAATTTGCTTCTTGTTAAACCATTTTTTATGCTTGCTTTTTCTTTTTTTCCCCCTCTCTTTCCTCTTGTTTCCTCTTTTTGCACAATTCTATATCACCTCAAAAATACAGCACTCTCTGTAAAGCTGGGGGTTTTTTTTGTTGTTGTTCTGTTTCTTTTTGATCCACGTCTTCCCATTTCCTCATTGCTTTGCTGAAGTTGATGTCTGGCAGTGCTGTGCAGTCTCTGAAATTGCACCTAATCATAAAGACCCTGCTGTTTGTGTTAATTTTATCAAGGTATTGGCAGATTGGTATTTTCACACTTGTAATAGAGGCAAACTGCATTCCAGGGGGAGTTTTATCTATTCTTTTTTTCCACTTTATGTAAATCAGTATTCCTCTCTGCTCTGAATATGTTCAAGACTAGCTGTGCACTTCAGGGAGAAAAAGTTAGAAGCAAACTGATGCAGAAGCTGCCTAGTTGGTCTGAATATTTAGGTGGTGATTCAAATGCCATGAAATCACTAGTGGACTTTCTCCTTCCTCTGGGGAAGTAAGCCAATTTTTTTTTACTGGTTATTACTGGTAGTAAAGCTATTCCTGCTCAGAAGAGTTTGTTATGTGATATATTGTGATTAAAAAAGTGTGTCTGTCTGTATTGGTCCTGTAACTCAAGGTATTACTTGTGATATTAAATGATGCCTTTTTAAAAAAAAAAAAAAAAAAATAAAGGCTTCATAGTCTGCTTACTTGTAGAACTATTACAAGATCTTGGTGAGAACAGAAAATGAAGCAAGAGTTTATTTACACTTTTTTGGACAGCTCTGCAAAATACTTCTGGAGTCTTGGAGATCCATTCCAAATTGGTCCAGCCTAGGTGAAGTATAAAAAAATACTATCACTGTGAAATAACTTGTGCAAAGACAAGCTTTTAGAAGATTATCTCTCAGCTACTGTGCTTGGGGCAAGAGTATAATAGATCCTCTTGGGAGATACTCTGTTTATAGCCTTGGTAGACTGATAAAAAAAGAGGAGTATGTTTCCAGTTGGAGAATTAACTGATAGGCTTTTGGGTCAGGAGACCTTGTGCGTTTGCAATTTGTGTGATGTAGAAAGGTGCTTCTCTTCTGAGTTGCCAGTAAAGAGACAGGTCTTGCTGCTGCTCTCCCTGCTCTTCCTAAGCTTCCCAACAGTTGCAGTGGCTGTGAAGGAAACCTCAATTTCCCTTATTTTAAAGAACTTGGAGCAGCACTGTGTCTGTACTTTGGCTCTCCTGTTTCCCATAGATAGGGAACGAATGTTCTGTACTGAAGATTGCACTACATGGCAGAATTGTCAAGCACTGGAGTGCTAAACTGAATTATCTTCTGTTTGTGTTCTTCACACTCTACCGGACTGGTGTTGTCTTTACAGCACTCCTGGCTCTGCCCATGTGTGCACTTAAATTAGCTTTCCCTAAGGCTTCATCTCAAAAGAGAATGTCTGTGTGTCTGAGACGAGGCAAGCTTGCTGTTCCGGAATGGCTATTCAGGCAATTCACTTCCCTTAACCTTTGCAAGATCTCATGAGATGCTGTGCTGGTGATCCAGCTGAGAAAATGGAGCTTGGCACTTTTCAGCAGGCTTCCTCTGCAGCTGCTCCATGCAAGGTGTAATGGATACTGAGGCTGGCTCATACCCTATCCTGTATTTTTGCTGGTTTTTCCTATGCTTCTGCATTTGCCTAGGCCAGTCGATACCTCAAAGTGATACTTACTCTTAAATTTTAATTAATGTGCTTGATTTATGAAGTATGAGGAAGTCTTATAAGTGATTGATATTCAGTAGACAAGTCCATTAATAGGTTATGTAAAAGTAAAGAGATTCATCATGATAAGAAACTACACATCAGTAGTCATATGCAATAAGATACATACTACTACTTTTACCTGAATTACATGCTCTAGCTGCAGACTTTACTGTTTTGGCATTCTTTGAAACATGTACATTGCTAACTTTTGCATATGCTTCTGATAAAATAATGTCTTTTAAAAGGCTGCCTGTTTTTGTGTACAAAAATTCAAAGCCACTTGCCATCACTTGGAAGTGATGGAAAAACATAATCCCTGTGAGATCATAATTTGTTCTTTTTTTGCCTGGAGTCTTTAATAATCATTTGTCTATTTCTCTCAAAGGATTCCTTAATTCAGTTTTGGTTTTAGGAAAATATTAAGTTCAGGTGAGTCATGCTAGGCTGTCCTCAAAGGGAGCAAACTGCTGAGGAGCTTTTTTCATCCCATGGGAGAGCTGGATGAAAGCATGGCAGCCACCCACTGTGGTCCTGCCAGTGCTGCCCTGCCCTTGCACTTCTGTGCTCTGCAGGAGCTCCTCCTTTGGTGTTCTGTCTTCTGGTAAGCGCTTTTCCTCTCCTTGAGGACTAGTTAGTGTGCCCAAAAACATGAGTCACTTTTACGTGGCTACCAGAGAATGCTACCATCCCTATGTAAGGAGAGTTGTCTCTGTCTTTGAACTTAAGGACTAGGGCAGCCTACAGAGTAGCATAGCAGCATCATCCCAGGAATGGATGTCCAGGGATTTTCGGAGATCCCTTCTTTCCACTGGCCACATTGTGGGAGATGCAGAGCAGAAGAGTTACAAGCTCAAGAGCATGTTTCATGTTCTAGCACTCACATGTGCTGCTTGATGTGAGGCAGGAAAACTGCATAGCACAAAGGTGGGGAGTGTGAGCAGTCATGCCTAACTAAGAGCTGTGTCTAATCCTGCAAAGAAGACTAATGAGAAAGCATTTTCCATGCTATTGTTAAAGCTCAGTATCTCCAGGGAGTGCTGCTTGTACAGGAAGAAAGAAAAAAAGTATGTTGGTTGGTACTTAAGACCAATGCTCAGCGATTTCCCCATCTGTCCTACCTGCTTGGGTTCACAGCCCTGGAGTTTTTGAAGGCATCTCGCATTGCACCTTGTGAAAATCCTTAAGGAAAGGTGGGAGCCAGGCCCACATCCCATCTCTGCAAGAGGACAGTGCTCAGAACTGACCTACTTGTGGTTAGCAGATGCAGAAGCCTTCCTGCAATTGCATCGCCCACATTAGGAGGCTGAAGCCAGTTGTCCCTGCTGCCAGTGTTGCATCTGTCCTGGGACAGTGCATCAGTTCTGGGATCCAGTCCTTCAGAGCACTCAAGTGACTGGGAGGTGCCTTGTTCTGTGGCTTTGGATAGGGCCTTCCTACTAAGTAGCGCTTAGTGTTTGAAGGCAGGTGCGTGTCCTAAGTGGTTTGTGGATACCAAATTTGGTACCTTACCTCTTTATGGCATCTTTGCCCTTGGATGTGTCATGCTAGCCCTGGAATGATGCTGAGACAGACGCATTTTAAAAGTCAGTGCATTTCTGGGAATATGCTGCAGGATGTGACCTAGTTATCCTGACTCTTGGTCACTTTTCACATTATCTGCAGCCGTGACATAAAGTTATTTAGCTTCAGTCTTCTTTTCTGCCCTGACAAGCAGCTTTTTTTCCACCTCCCTCCTCACTGATACATCTTCCCAGAGAAACTTTCATCGTTGCTGGGGATAGTCAAAAGAGGTGGGTGGGGTCTTAAAGTTGCTGGGAAAGGCTAATATATGCCATCATGACATCTTTTATTTACTTAGGCTCTTTATTACTCTGTTTTGCAGACAGTACTGGTGCCCTACAGTGTGTGTCTGAGGGGACAAAATACATGGAAGGTGAGGGGGCTTCTCAGTATTAAGTCTGTGTTTCATCATGAGTACAAGGTAGCCCACCTGTGAGTTGCTGCCAGGGGCAGATTTGTTTCCAGGCAGTTGTCTGTCTGTCTTGCTGCAGGACTGCCTTGATTAAAGCTGCCTAAGCTGATTGTGAAACTGCAGCCTGGGAGTCTAGTTGTCTTAGAAGCCTAAGACATCTCTGGATAATGGCTGGGAAATGTTAAGAAGAGTCTTAATGTTTCTGGACAGTTTTTGATGGGATGCCGTAGGGCCCCTGTGGTAAGGTTTCATCTGAATGATGCTCAATGCTCATTTTCTATCCGCTCTAGGAAAAGCAGGTATTTTAATGTAATAAACCTTACAAAGCATGTGTCGAGGTGTTTGTGAGAAAAGCACAGAGTTATCTGTTGTTTTTTCTTGGTAGAGGAAGACTTTGTTCTGGTTTGCTATTCTGAGCTGGTAGGTGATGACTCGTTCATCTATTCACTTTATCCCCTTGAGATGTGGCTGTGGCAACCTGAAGGCTGAAATCAGAATTAGGACCCAATTCGCTGCGGTCCCAAGAACTAATGTGTAAAATACAGTGACGTTCATAAGGTTACGTGAACCCACATGCTGTCCGGATGAGACCTTCCAGACAGGTTGGCTGCGGTGTGGCCCCAAATTCAGTGGTGGCAGGTTATCCTTATGTCATTGTGTATATAGGGGGTATGAGGTGGTTTTGTGAGCCATCATGCTGATATCCAAAGCAAACAGGTTCCTTTCTCCTTGTTCTCCTCCTCTTCTTCCTCCCATGGAGGGCTTTGCTGCTCTTATCTGTGTTGCTGGGGAAAGCCTCATCCAGTCCTGCTTTGACCCAGGGAATGCAGAGGTTCTGGCCCTGTGCTGAGGGGCAACTTGAGGATCTGTGGAGTGAAGAGAGGAAAATTTAATTGAGTTTTTATGGCCCTGTTTGAACTGCTTAGCGAGAGAAGGATTGAAATTAATGACAGGCATGTTTTCCAAAGCTCCGCTGCATGTGTGTTTAGGTAAAATAAACACTGCTAAATAAGCTGTGCCACCACTCTGGGCCTTAATAAGCCCCCTGTCTGATACCAGAAGAATACAAATAAATACTGCCTTTGACTGTTGTAATTGATAGACTTGCTGGGCCTTTGACCAAGCAATTAAATCTCAAAATGCACTTCTGCAGGAACTAAAACATGAAGTGATGCTAGTTTGGAAAGAAAAAAAAACAAAACCAAAACAACACAACAAAATCAAACCACCTGTGGGGTGTCCCAGAGGCTGATGATTGACTTCAGCTTTTATTAATTCATCTGCATTGCATTTGCTGGAGCTTCTAGGGTTTAATTGAGGTTAAGAGGTTGGAATCGGTGGTAAACAAAAGAATGGCATATGGGCAGTCTGAAATTGTGTGTGTTTAAGTAAGAGCATTCCTTCTGGCCAGTTGTTTTCATTGGGCAGTTTCCCTTGACTCACAACTTTTTTTTTTTTTTTAAAAAAAAAGGTGTAAACATGCAATCCTAGCAAGTTAATGATTCATTATGTTTTATCACCCCCTAACATAACTCTACGAAGAGAAGGTTGAGCTGAGTTTGTGTTTGACCTCCCCCTTCAGATTAAGGACATTTCTTTTTTAACCTCTTCCCTGTTGTGGCAGGGTCCACAAGCTCATTTATTTTAAAACATAAGAAGAGAAGACACCTTCTCTCCTGCTTTTCTCACTTCCCTATTCCGAGGGTCTACAGCTGGTCTCTTAAAAATTGAAGTGGACAAAGCAGGTACGAGACCAGAGAAAAAGTTTTCCAGAAGCTTTGTTTATTATAGAGTCTATGGGGAAGTGGGATTCAGTCTCTTCAGTTGTCCACAGGAAACTGTGCATATGTTTTTCATGGTCACTTTTTTGGTCCGGTTTTCAGTTCTGGTATGAGCCCCGTGAATGTCTGGCCATGACTTCCCCGTGCAAGAGGGAATATGTACCGGCCAGTGCAGCAGTTTGACAATAAAGGTAAACCTCCTTGTGTTGAAAAGCTTGAGTTCATATTCTGAGGTCTTTTTGCTGTTTATAAAGTTTATGGCATGTATGACATCAGCTGGCAATAATAATGGGGACTTGTTGCCCTCAAGTCGTTTTGTAGACATCTGTACTTTATATACAGCCATTAATAATGCGTAGTCCAGAGCCTAAGAGAGCATGCCAGTACAATTATATCAATAAGAGAAGATAAACCAGAGTTTTTCTCTTAATATTTCATTTAATAACAGCTTTCACCTGTCTCAGAAAGTCAAATGTGTTTTTGTCACTTGCTTATAATTTAGAGCAATCTTTTTTAAACTCTTAGTTCTTGTTTACCTAAATACTAGTTTTGAAAAAAGTAATAATAATAGCCTTTAATAATCCCCTCTTCTGCAGTTTTTTTGTGTACTTCTGTCTCATAAGGAATGCTCTACATAACTTGAATCAAAAATTGCTGTATTAAGAAGCATTATATATGCTGGCTCAGGGAAGGAGGTGCATGGAACAGCTTCTATACTTGTGAAAGGACACCTGTAGATCTTTCTTGTATTTGATTTTTAAAAAAAAAGAAGGCTTGAGCACAGAGTTGAAGGGAGAGGGATAAAACCAAGTTCTATTTTCTCTTCTGTACTTTGTTTTCCCATGACAGTTTGCTTTTCCCACCTCCCACACCCAAATTTGATTCTGCTATATTTTCATCCTGAACCAGGACAAACATGATTTTAAATACAAAATGATTTTAAAACTTTTATGTAATGCATACGTGCATGTGTACATACATGTATGTGTACATATGTATGTTGTGTGTTAGCATATTACCTGCTTCCTTGCTGCTTATGATCCCTCATCCATTGTGGAGAGTGAAGGAAAAGCCCATGCCTCCCTTCACAGCCTGTCTGCTGAAGGTGGGCTGTGCTGTAGGTTGTGGGACGGTAGCATTGCCAATGTGCTGGCTGCCCTTTCTGGGGTCTGTGCCTGTCCGTGGGTGCAGGGGGGGTTTATGGGCAGACATCAGCCAGCAGCACCTCTGCTGTACTGGTGATGAGTGTCCAGGTGTTGGAAGGGAGTCATGCTGGAGTGACTTTGTTCAGGGGGGCTGGGGTTTGACTTGCATCAAATCATCTCCACAGCATGGAGATGGAGTGGACCCCATGGTTGATATCTTGCTGTTCAGGTCTCTGCTGACATTCATTCCTAACCCGCTCTTGAGGAGCCTCTCCCTTTCCTGATGAATTTGTCAGGTGCCACAGGATACTTCCTCGAGTGGAGTGCTGGAGAGCATTGGAGAGGAGAGGACTGTACATAAAATGTTACAAATTGCTGAGGAGGCTGTGTCTAACCTAGTTGTAATGAGAAGATGATGTTGACTACTGTACTTCGGGCTGCGAACAGAACTCCCATCTCTTATTTCTGTTAATATCTTCATTTCAACTCTAAGAGGTTCATGCAGCCTGGGCTCAGCCCTTTAGAGGAGGTTGGCAGTGCTTACCTCACAAAAAGTGTTTGACAGTGACTCAGCCTTCGGAGTTTGTGTTCCACCTCCTCCTTTGAGTTGAGGTACAGAGGATTTGAGACAGCGGTTTCAGAGGGACTAGGGATGAAGTGATGGGGAAGACAAATCAGATGAAGTCATCTGCGCTGACACATGCCTGCTGATAGCCCATTGAAATCTCTGCTTTGGCTGAGAGTGAGGTACCTGGTTGAAGAACAGGATGCTCCCCCATGTCATGGGTGTTTTCAGGAAGCAGTCACTTGCCTTATCATTTTAGTGCGTCTGGAAACCTCGAGTCTGGTTTGTTTTGCAGAGAGACGTCATTGCTTTATGGCACTCTCCTGGGACTTTCAAGCTGTTTAAAGGTTGATGCTACCTGGTCTGTGCTATGATGCTGGTGGAAATGTTGGCTGGCCCTGGAAAATGGGTGACTGTTGTTTTGTTTGTTTGTTTTTAAACAGCGAGAAGGAAAACATCCCATCACATGCATGCGGTGAGCTGCTTCCAGTGCCGACAGAAGCACGGCACTGATGCTCTCGCCTTTTCAACAGGTGCATGGGATGAAGGGAGCCTGAGACCCATCTGGAGAGGAGACCCCGGTCCCTGTGGAGCTGCCCACCATGAGCAGGGCACTGCTGACAGGCAGGATGCAGCCAGAGATCCGGAGTGTCTGCGTCTTCCTGCCCACCCGTGAGCAGCTCAGCCTAGCCGTCGGGGTGAGTGGCCAGGAGGGAGACTGGGAGGTCACTGCATCGTGGCAATGGTTCAGATTTGTTAGCTCCCATTGTTCTCCCAAAAGCTTGGTGCTGGTCTGCTGACCGAAAGGCTATTAGCCTGCTTAGGGTAATTGGTGCTACATTTTCTAATTGGGCAGCTTCAACTTATTCACAGAGCTCCTTAAAAGTCACGACTGTGTTACAGGATGGGGGGTCCCCGCTGCTCTTTTTCTGTTTTTATTTACTTTTTATTATCTCTAAGTGTTTTTTACCACTCATAATAATCCAGCAATCCTTGAGAAATTGAACCTGAAATGCCTTGATGACTTCGCAGGTGTGCCCAACACATGACTGTTTACTCTGGTATTTTAGCTATCACTGGTTTTGAGAGCCCACAGATCCCTTCAAAGCCTCCAAGGCAGAGTAAACAGCCACTGAAGGTGGGCTCTTTTTTGCCTCCTTTGAGTACTGTGCACACAAAAAACTAGAGGTAAGTTGCTTCACTTCTTTGATCGCTGCTTCGAATGTCTCAGAGTGTGCACAAGTGACAGCAGAGGTGGCTCAGCTGGCAGCCCGGGGTGGCATGGTGTCTGCCACAGCACGGTGCCTCTTTGTGCACTGCCGGCTGCTCCTTGAACTTGTGAGAAACTGAGCTGACAAGAGGCACTTCACGTTCAGAGGACAAGCTAGCCTCAAAGATAAGTGCTCTCTTGTGAGCGTGTGCGTGCACTTGTGTGTCAGCTGGGGAGAGTTTGCTTTGTTTTGGGTAGGGTTTTTTCCCCCCCTCTGGGATGAGGAGGGGGAGAAGACAGTTGAGGTGAACTGTTATTTTAAGCACTTGATTGAAACAGCAGCTTCTGAAATTACGCGTGCCAATCTTCAAAATCCACGTCGGAATTTTCCTACCTGCTATGTGTAAGTGTAGCGTCCTTAACTGGAACAGCCTCAAGGGCTGGATGGAATAAAGCTTTAACAGCAAAATCTGGGACACTCTGCTTCTGGGTTACTGGTTCAAATCCAGCCCATCCACTGCCCCAGAAGGCTTCTGCAATCTGCTGGCTTTTTTGCAAGCCACAAAACGATGATTTAATTAAGTTCCTGGTGGCAGGTGAACAGGCTTGGGTAGTGGTCTGTTGCAGCTGACCCTAAATCTCACCTTCTTACAGCTTTTATCAGGGAGGCTAAAGATGTGAGATAGTGGAGCTGTCCTGCTGCGGGGAAGGTGCAGACTGGCATCATGAGAGCAGAGTGTGCCAGCAGGGCTGATACTGTCACTGCTTCTCTCTGTGCTTGTGCCCAAATCGAGCATGCGGCTGTTCCTTCACCGCTGGGTTGTGCTCTGGTAAATCCCAAATACCTGCAGTTTATTATCAAATCAGTTTAGAGTGAGAAAGGCCCTTAAGATCAAGTCTGACCATAAACATGGCACTGTCAAGTCCACCACTAAACCAGGTCCCTAAATGCTACATCTACATGTCTTTTTTAATCCCCCCAAGATATTTAATAAGCGTAAGATACGGTCTTTTGCATCGAGCGGCTGCCCCTCCAAAGAGCTGAGGTGCCTTGAGCATCACCATTTTGTCCCACAGAGGCGTCCCTACCACAGCACCCCTTTGTATTTCTTTTTAAAGACATGCACCATCATTATTTCTGCTGCCCTTTTCTTTTGTGGCTGGGAAGTTGGGAAAGTGTGTACTTGGAGATGCCTGAATGTGAAAGGGAATAGCTGCCTGGGCCAAAACATGAGACCTCAACACACAGTTGTGTCCTAATTGCATAGAGAGTGAAACATGACCTGTTACAGCTGGGCAAGTCACCAAAAAAGGCTTTTCATTTGGCTTCTGACTTTACCACAACACCCCTTCAAAACAACAACAAAAATTAAGATTTCACAGCTGGAGAGATCTTTCTTTTTTTAAAGAAACATCAAGGCAATTTTCTAGTGATGTTGGTAGAACCCAAATTTAATTAGCACAACCACAGATGATACTTTGTGCATTTATTAGAATAATAATGCCACTACTAAAGATTTCCAAAGCCTTTTAACCTCTTCAGCGTGGAATGCAAATACTAAACAAGCTTGCAGCTCAGTGAGGTAGGTA
Source organism: Oxyruncus cristatus (assembly GCA_013399855.1). Classification (NCBI taxonomy): domain Eukaryota; kingdom Metazoa; phylum Chordata; class Aves; order Passeriformes; family Cotingidae; genus Oxyruncus; species Oxyruncus cristatus. The sequence goes on from VXAY01004360.1 coordinate 393,855, forward strand.
GGAATGGTTATCCTACCAGCAGAATAAATTATAGATCCTTCCCGTGATAAGCGCAGTGTTTATACAGGTAATTCCTCTCTCTCCTCTGCCATATAAATTCCACCCTTCCAGATAAGAGTTTACGTATGTGTTTTATGTGGTCACACACAGACTGAAACCTGCTTTTTAAAATGAATTTGTCTTGCACCCTTCACAGATAGTGCTGTTGAAGAGAGAAGAGCAGGAGCCATTTTAAATTCTCTTCCTCCTAAATCGAATATCTCTTAATTAACTTTGGCATCCACCTTTCTGAAAGCACAATGAGTTTGAGGGGATGGTGAGGAGGAAATCTGTCTTCCTGGGACCAACTGTGAACATGGGGAAGAGGCAGAGCAGTGCCTCTAGTGGGCACCCACCAGTGAGTGGTACAGCTGACCAGCTGCCCTGAGGATGGCAAGGCAAAGTGAGAGATTTCTGCTTAGGAGAATGGACATCAGAGCACAGAGCAAAGCAATCTGCCTTGTTCCAGGCAGCCCCAATGGGGACATGGCATGTGAGCACCAGGGAGCTTGAGCAGGCTGTGAGTGAGAATGGTGCCACCAAAAGTTGTATCTGTTGTACCAAAGATCCTGTCCTGGTATCCGGTTTGTTCAGTTTTATTTGTCTGACAGCATTGTGACTTATCTCATCAACACTTTTGAACCTGTTGATCAGTATCAACTAGTTTTTATGATCAATATCAAGTAGATTTCTTAAAACTTTTGGGGATGATAGCAGCTGAAGGAAGGAGAGATGTATGCTAGCAAAGGTTCGGCTGCCAATGAGGGGAGCAGGGCAGGCAACCACTCCAAACTTGTGTTTGGGTAGTTCAGGAACAGCCACAGCAGATGCTGCACCTCGCCTAGCTGACAGAGTAAGGGTGGGAGCATGAACAGAAATTTTTGGAGGGGAGGAAGTCTGGTGAGGTCCTGTGTGTTGGTAGATGGCAAGCATAGGTCTGAAGTCTTTCAGTGGTTCTGTGAGCAGAAGAGCTGATATTTCAAAGCATATGGACCAAGAAAAATAGAGATAACTAATATACATGAATATTTCTACACAGAATGACCTTGGAGTAGCAGTTGCCCTCTGTAAACTTGCACTTGACTTCACTTTGGACTAAATTTTATGTGTAAAGAAGCCCTGAGTTTGACATGGGGCAAAGCTGAATATCAGTGGAAGGAATGATTCATGGCATTTCTGGGATGGAGGCTGGCACAGGAATCCCATGCAAAATGAGGAAAGTCCAAAGAGAAGCGTCCAAATGAAAAATGCAAGGGAAATATTAGTTGCTTTGAGCAGAAGGAAAAGCAAGAGGAGGGAACAGCAATTGCAAATGTAATTGGTATTGCATAGCCTTGAAGGCTGGGAGTAAAACTTGATACAGAAAGCAAGTGCCAAGAGGAGAATGGACAAGGTGATAGTCACATACCTGCTGTTCAAGAAATCTGCTTAAATCACTGTTTAGAGCTGAGTGTCACAAAACACTGAAGTGCTCATTCTCTAGAACCAAGTATCATGAAGCAGGTTTTTCTTTCCTTAGGTGTGAAAGCATGCCACTTAAAAAATTAATCTCATCATATAGCATTTAGAGAGAGAGTCCTGTGCGGCCAGTGACTCTTGTATACCCATAACCATTCTGGATAAAGGTAGGTCACATCTTTCTTAGCAAGTCCTTCCCAGGTAGAAGAACATACTCAGAGCTTGCTTCCTTGGGAAAGGAGACTGATCTGTGCCTAACTTTCCCTTCCAAATGTGTGTTCTTGGCGGCTGAGCAAATACTGCATTTAGGAGTGAGACTGTAAGGGTGCAGTCTCATGTGGAAAGTTGTGAGAAGACCCACATGTCAGTTTGGGTCTTACTGGAACTGTGCCCTACCTCCTCCCTTCACAAAGCACACGCATGTTTGCATTGGTGTAGTGCAGGCTTCAAAGCTCCTGATAAAACAGTAGTGAGTGTCTGGCTAGTGATGCCTTGTCAAGTAGAAGAAAATGAGTACTTAAATGACCTCCTGTTTCCCATTGTCCGTGTCTAGTGACATGGTACATCCTGGGGCAGGGAGGGGAGTGCAAGCCAGTTTCTGGGGAGTGTGGCACACCTACCCTAAAAGAGTTTGAAGAATTAGGATGGTGATTGGTTTGTAGGAGAGTTAAGCAGTCAACTTCTGCTCTGTCATCTTTGTTTCTCTGAAGGTAGCCCTGCACTGTACCCCTCAGGATGGCTGCTCCTGCTGCTGCTAAATCAGCATCATCCAGCAGCGGGTAGTGAAATCGAGGGCCCAGTCCATTTTGCAGCTGCAGCTGGCTGCACCCTGGCCTTAGCTGAGGTTGTCTGTCAGCGTTGTTCTGCTCTCCCCATCTGCTCTTGCTCAGAGCTCCTTCCCCTAGGCCTCTGTGGAGTGGGGGGTTTCTGTTTGTGCCTGTGGTTTGTCAGTGCTTCTGGGTTGGTGCAGTGGGGCAGGGAGAAATGAGGCTATAGATGGGGGGATGTTTATTGGGGGAACTTTCCAATCATAGTACATACACAGGTCTGCACATACAGTTAACCAGGATCTCACTCTTTCTGGAGGAGCCTGTGCTCCAAGCAGCCCTGCTAGCAAATGTACTCAGTAGCCATGCTGCAGTGCCATGGTGCTCCCATGGCCTGTGCCGTGGTTACAAATACCGCCCAGTCTCTGGTCCCCTGCAGGAGCGTGTGTTGGCAGCTCTGCTTTCCCAGAACTTCCTCAGTGCATGCACAGCAGTACGGGAGGCAGGGGTATTGGAAAGTCTGAATGTGCATGGAAATGGGCAAGGGCTTAAAGGCTGTTGGTGACAGCAGCAGAAGATGAAGATGTTCATGACTGTGTAACCAGAAGTCAGCAGGAGACAGAACAAGCTCTTCTGTGTGGGTTACAGAGCAACCTCATCTCTAACCTATGAGATATTTCATCTGTAACCACAGAGTCTTGTGTTTCTTTGAGTACTTTTGTTTCTAGATCTGAATGAAAGTTTTCAATTTTTTTTCTCTTAACCTCTCAAAACAAAATCTGCAGTATTTTAATTTCTGTAGTTATTACTGATTATTATTCTGTAATAATACTGAAAACAAAGCATGTTCTGTGGGGTGGTTGTATTTGGGTTTTTTGCTATGGTACCCAAAAATGTGTTGGCCAACGTAAAGAAGAGTTACTCTATCCAGGTGCATGAGCCATCTGTAATGTTGGATTTGTTGTGTCTTTCAGGTCAAAGCCACTGGACAGGAGCTCTTTCAGCAAGTTTGTGATTTAGTGAAGATTAAAGAGCCTCACTTCTTCGGCCTCAGCATTGTTAAAAGTAAGCAAACTCAGTGCACGAGCAAGTGACTTGGCAAACATCCACAGGCTCGCTTGTGTATTTACAGTGTGTGCATATATGCACAGTGGCCATGCCTGCAGGGGGAATTTGATTGTAATAAGGTCACAAAGTATGTAGATTATGCACAAGCTTCCCAGAGCTCTTTTGATCTTTGGTATGTGGGCAGACAAATTGGGAGAAGGGGGGGATTTTGTTCTCCACCTTTGTTCTTAGGTTCCACCACTTTATGGGGCTTTCTCTCCTGTAGCAGGAGTTGCTAATCAACATATTTTTCACTATATATAATGCTGTAAGTATTGAACAAGAGGTGAATTTTAAAAAGGACTTTGGGACTGAAAGTGTTACTTATCTTCTGAAGCCACACGTGAAGAATGTAGCAGTGGGGAGGAAACTCAAATGATTTTAGGGGACTGAATGCACATGTGGGACACCTTGGGTTTTGAAATACCACATAGGAAATACAAAACTTTTTAGTCTGTAGGTTAAAGGCGAGTCTGCTTGGTCCTACAGCTTGGTATTGACCAGGAAATTGTGTTAAGATGATGCCTTAAAGGAGCAAACTGATATGAGAGATTACATTTCTAGGATGCTGTGAGCATTGGCACCCCTCCAACTCTTAGTAATTAGAAATGGATCTGTTGTCCTGCTTAGCCTTCCTCCCCACATTTTCAAAAGCATTGAAAGACTTTTCTCTCCTCCAAAAATTTTCTCAAGTGTGTTATTTGCTACCGTAATTCTAGATATTTCATTGAAATGAGAGTAGTCTTTTTTGAGTCCTTCTAAATAAGGTTTCTTTTGTCCCCTTACAAATATGAGATAAAATAGGGGCTTTTTAAGTTTGTCTCCTTTCCTTTTTGCTCTCATTCTCTTAAGAATTTCTGGGTTTTTTTGAATATAGCAGTCAAACTGAGACCAACATAAGCTTTTTATCTCCCTAAGGTTTGTAGAGTCTCCAAGAGATTCCATCAAAATAACTAAACCAGTAGCTAACAAATATACCTGTGTTTTTAAACCAGTGCAGTTTTTTTTAATGTGAGGAACACCTGAATGCTTTTAACTTTTTTCATGAACAACTGTGTTTCTGAGTCGTCCCCTTTGCCTCATTTTATTTAACAACAGTTTTTGCCTATTCCACTTGGAACTCCTGAAATTGGAACTCCTGTCCTCCCCTGCAAGACAGGGCAATTTCATTCCTATTTTCTTTGAATTAGGTGCTCTTCTCCTGTTCTCCCTGTGTTTCTTTCACTTTTTCTCTCCCTTTGGATGTTTTTTGCTTCATATTTTCTGTACTCTGCTTTTTCCTTCTCTCCCGGCTGTCGTGTGGTGCAGTTTCCTTCACCCTGTGAAACACAGGGGCTCTGACCCTAAAATACCCTATTGTGGCAAATCCCTTTCAGTCCGCTGAAAATGGGGTGTAACTACCCCATCCCAAATAACATAATAAAGCTTTGCTGACTAGACCTTAAAGTATATTGTCCACAGCTTTAAATAGAAACTATCCTCTCACTACGCAAAAATAAAGGAAAAGACTTGCAGGAGTCCATAAGCCCAAATTAACCTTTTTTTTTTTTTGGTTTTGCTTTCCTCGCTGTTCCTAACTCCTGCTTGCTGCAGCTCAGTTTGTAAAGTTGCTTAATTGAAGTTTTCTCATGCTCACCCTGGATCCTCCTGACAGCCATCTCCCTCTACCACCCAGGCAGGTGCCAAAATTTTGGATAAGATTTTGTTTTTATTTGTGCCCCTGTTTAAGAAACTGTTGGGGCCAGATGACAGATGAGTGTCAGCAGTGAATTTCTCAGCCTGAATGGGCATAGCCATCAGGAAGGCTGCAGCAAGCTCTGGAGAGAGGGAGCAAACCTGCTCAGTTTATTGCTTTCTCTGGTCCACAACTTCAGTCTGTCGAAGTCCAATAAGCTGTTGCCTGGAGTCTGGTGGGGGGTGGAGTTTAAGGTTTCCTTTATTTTGTTTTTAAAATAGCTCCAGCTTTATTACTGTAGAGCTGTAGCAGAGGAAAGTTCCACAGTAGCAGTTCTGTTCCACAACTTGATTTGTTCCCCCCAACATGTTTTGGCCAACAGACTGGTGATCATCTCCCTTGCTGCCCGTGGTGGCCGAGGTCTTGCTTCTATAGCAGAGGTAGCACTTTGAGTCTGGCATTTGGAAGTAGCTTCTAAGGCATTACCTGCTTTTCAGGAATTTTCGGCTTCATAACAAGCTATCACCTCAAGAAAGGGAATCGCTCAGGTCGGGTTGTGGGAAGGCCTTTTGCATTGCCCAGAGTTGTCTTAGGGGTACTTAAGTCAGCTGCCTCGGCTGGCGAGCAAGTCAGTGTACACCCCATGGAATCTATGGAGGGGAGGCACGGGGCTGGTCTCTGAGGAAAGGCTGGGTTAGATGTCCAAAAAATGGAGAGGAATCATCTACATTTAAGAACAGAGCATTCTTCTTCTGCATCATGCTTTCACCTCTATGCTGCAGCTCTAAGACACCATTTTTTTAAAAAACAGCCACCCTGTTTTAATAATTATATATTTCCTGGTTTCTTAATGTGTATTTGTTTTTGGGAGTCTGATGCTGCCACATGCAAAACTAGGTATTCTAATCCACCTGCATCCATTACTTTCCTGCTAATTTGTCAACAAAACCCTGACTGTCAGCAGTAGCAAGAGAATGAAAATTAAAGGATTTCTACAGCACTGTAGCCAATCACACTGCATGGATTATCTGGATTAGGAGCCCATTTGACCTGCAGACGTTGTACAGATACTCTAATGCTCACTTGGTCTCATAGTAAGTATGTGTGTGTGAGGGGGAGAGGTTGGGGTCCTTAATCATGAACAGAAGTTTAACCCCTAAGTGTGGCAAGAATGAAAACAGCACCGCAAAGCACCACGCAAACTGCAAACCATGAATGCTGTAAGATCTGAGTTCTAGGTCATGGAGCATGTTTTCCAGCTTTCATTGCCTAAATTTTTTGCCTTCTCTTCTGACTGTTGCATGTGCTGAGGGCAAGGTTCAGGATTAAAGGACGCAGTAATGGTGACAGGATAGAATTTTTAGCCCCTTCTGCTCTTGAACTTTTTTTTATTCTCAAGAGAAAAAACACTTCAATCAAATATATTTGACAGGGGAAAAAAAACTTCTGTCTATAAGAAGTTGATCACTTTGAATATAAAGTTCAGGAGTGTACATTAATGAGAGGCCACACCGGCACAAACTCTGAGGCATGTTGCTCTTCTAGTTTTGTCATGGATTGTCAGGCAGACTATACCTTGTGCACTGCTGCTGCTGAAGTGCATTTTTTCCTTGTAGTTTACTCAGTGAAAGACCCTTCGACCCTGCCAGGCTCAATCTGGCTCCATAGGCATCAGCAGCTGAGTCTTATGTGGCAAATCCTCCTGAGGGGTCAACCTTATCTAGTGCCCTGCGGGAGGTTTCCCTCTTGTTATCAGAAAGTGTGTGCATCGACACATTCAGTCTTCTAAAACAAAACTGATTGTCAGCAGACAAAGATCAGCCAGGCCTCCTTTGTAGTTGTAACACAGATCCTTCCATCCTGAGTCTTGGGCTTTTCCTTTCTAGGAGCAAACCCTGCTTGACCCAAGCAGATGGAAACCTTCAGCTGGGAAGGAGTAAGACTGCAGCTCCTATACTCTGCTGCTGTCTCTCTGTACCCTCTTAATGGTTTGTCATTCTGGCTTTCTAACAAAATCAAATCCCTTTGCTTCAGCTCCCCTGCCTCAAGGATCATCTTTTGGTTATTACAGCTCTATGGCTGTTCACCTTGCCAGGCCCATGCTTCCCAGCAAACGCTTAGCAAGAAGCTCAGTGATTAACTCTGCCAAGACCACTCTGTCTCCAGTTAATTCTTCAGCATCCATATATCCTCCAGTACTGAAGTTCATGGACAGAATATTCTACCATATTATCTTTTTATTACATGGATGTCTCTTACAACAAAAGGTCTCTTAAGAGACAGATGGCAAAAGAAATTCTCCAAAATACCTTCTGATGACTTCTGCACCCCAGTCCTTCCCCATTATCCCTGCTTCTGCCTGTCCTCTTAAATCTGCTTGGATAGTTGCATCTCCTTAATGAATTTCTTCTGTATTCTAACCTAAGGTAAAACTCTATTACAGTGACTTTTATACCTCAAATGAGTTAAATGCAAGACAAGAAAAATACGTACGGAAATGTACCACCTAGAGGGAATTGCAGGGATTCAGGTATTCAGAGAGTACATAGTACTTCTTTAAAGTACTTATGCAGTCTCTTTCTATGAAGCCATTTCTTTGCCTGTACCTGCTGTAAATTGTTTCTCCTTCAGCATCAGTACAGCATCCAGCCAAGGGCTCTCCTGCCTGAGAATCTGAAGGAGTTTGTTTGCTCCTAGATGAACAGTGCCAGAAATGGTTCTGCAGCTCTTCTTGTGCAGAAGAATCACTCATGACACTGCCAAAGTCTGAAGATCTGTCTGGGCTTGCCTTGTTACTAACTGTAAGATGCCAACATAAAATTCCTGCAGTACCTATCCATTACCAGGAATGACTAAGCCTTTATCTCAGTGTTCAGACCTCAATAGTTCCTAACAGCCACAGGACCCCAGGCTTTTTGATATTGTCTCCTTTCATAATAACCTCCATGTGCCTTGTGTCCATCCCAGGTAAAGAGATCTCAGCCTGAACCTCCCTTGCTTTACTCCCAGCCTCTGTTGAGATTCTTCCCTTCTTCACTTGGTTTACATGTACTTTCCAACTAAAGCTAAAACCACAAGATCATCCTGAAACAAGTTCTTTTAGACCCCTTTGTAAACTAATCAACCAGGTACTGGAGTGTAGACAACGTTTCTTTCTGTTGTCTTGGATGGTAACACCAGGAGCATCAAGAAGCTGCGTAGAGGTGGTGGGAGCAGATGCCATGTGGACAGTGATGTTCTGAGACCACTAGCACACTTAGAAGCTTGAGGAGCTCCACATGCAAAAGGAGCATGTAACCAGCTCTTCAATTAAAAAAAAAAAACAAACCAAAAAACAACAAACAAACAAAATGAAACAAACAAAAAAACCCAACATAACAAAAAAATCCATGCTGGTATTCAGGGGAGCTAAACAGATTATGTGAGCTCTACAGCATGTGTTGAGCTCTACAGCATTTTTTTGAGGTGGGGGGGAGGGTTTAAGCTTTGGCTCTCCCCTAACCCCAGCATCCTTCTGTCCTGCTTCTGCTATTTTTCATGTTGCGCCTCAAGGGACATGGTGGTGTTACTATAAGGCTTTTTGCAACATCTGGGAGAAGTTTAGGATAATTTTTTCCCTTCTTTTTAAGGCAGAAACTGCTTACTATGTGGAAGTTCGACTTTGCACTAAATTCATATTTTATTTGAATCCTATTCTTTTGGACTGTCTAGTCCTATTACTAAAATATACTTGATGCAACCAAATTAGTTAATGGGATATTCCTGGCTGCCTAAGGGGCCTAAGCTCTTGGTAGAAGAAATTCCACCAATTCTCAGTGCTTCTAGCCAAAATGGGCACAGGAGAACAGGTTTTTGTTATTCAGCATTACTTAGCTTTTATGCAGAGAACTTACCTTTCATAAAAAATTAGATGAGGAGGAACTGGTTAATGCACATTAATGGCTTTTAGAGTAACAATGACTCAGAACTGATTTGACCCTGTATTACAGCCGTCATTTTCTGTTCCCATTTTTCCTGCAGTGTAAATAATGCCTATTGTAAACCTACATCACTCACTGGAACTGTGTCACTTTGTTTTCTGAGTGGAGACCTGGCCCATTATTTTTTTGCAACAATGCGCGTCCTATATTTTCTCAAATATGTAAATGTGCTAAGCTAATTTTGCAGAATAGGAGCAGTGAATGTTTGCATTTCTGGTAACTCCTTAATTTGAAATGTGATTTTTACAGCATAAACTTTCAGTTTCATTTGAGAGCTCCTAAAAGCGGAAATTGGGAGAAATGTGTAAATTGCATTACTGCTAACTAGCTGACTGTCCAGAGGCATTTCTTGGGATTGCAGGGCAGTGCACTGGTGTGTTGTGCCGGGTCTGGTATCTGTACACACATACAGGAGGGAACCTTTTAAGAGAAGCTGATGTATTTCGTAAGGTCACTGGCAGCACTGAGATGAAATTCATAAACTCAGTTTCTGCAGGTGGATGAGTGTGTATTTTCATGTGTGCATGCTTCTAAGTACCTTTCAGTTGTCCTTCAGCTGAGGCCAGTGAAGCAATGGCAGTTTGCACCTGCTCAGTATCCAGCCCTTTTTGGATCCACAGATCAAACATATTCTTCCCTGCAAAGGTGGCCATCTGTGCATTTCTGTACTGTCCTTTACAGCGCTGCTCAGAGGTGCTGCAATTTGGTGCCCTCATATCTGTTAGAGATGCTTGTCTTCAAACCAGACACAGTTTTAGCATCTGTCAAAAGGTCTCTGAAGTTTCAGCACTAATCCAGTTTAAGGAAAAAAAAAAACCAAAAACCAAAACAACCACAAAGCAATAGGGCTGCAGAGGGAAATACCTCTTTGTTTTTGTAGATGGAGGCTTACGCTGCAGGTTGACATTCCAGCAATATTAACTTCATTAAGACAGGAATGCAGTGCTGCATTCTTGCACAAGAGGGAGGATGCTGGACTGGGCTGGGGAGGAGTGGGACCCCCAGGGAGAGCTGATAGATTGGGGTGTCCTCCTACAGCCTGGCTTATTCTTGGGGTCTGTGTGCACCTCTCAGTAAGCCTAATAATGACCTGGAGTCCTCAGGCTTGGCATCTGTGCCCTCACAGAGTGATCTCTCTAACCTGTGTAATGTGAGGGATAAAGAGGGGCTGTGGGGTGTGGGTAACAAATGACTTCATTACAGTGTAACTGTTCTGTCATACTTTTCCTCTTTCTGACCTAGTATTCAGGTGTGATGGGATGGTTCAGGGTATGCCACTGCTCTTGCTATTGCTCTCTTTCCCTTCTGGCTGAGGAGTAATTCACCTGTTTCTCTAAAAACCTCTGTGCATGGAATCGTTGCTGAGTGAGAAAGGAAAACTGATCCCTTAACTTGTTACAGCCATGCAGGTTCCCTACCCTCTTTACAAATGGCAGCTAAACACCACGGTGCTGGCAGAACCAATACAGTCTTTACCTGGCACTGCTGTGCCATCAGGAGCAGTGCTGTGCCTGGTGTGGAGCGAGTGCCCTGCCCTGGGACTGCCAAAGCCCAGGGAGGGACTGGGTACCGTGCTCATGTTATCCCACTCCCATCATTTGCTGTGCAATTGCTTCCTAGATGAGTTTTAATTACTTTTTAATAAAAGCTTTACAGAGAGATGCTTACCAGCTTGGCAGCTGACAAGGGACAGAGACAAGGCTAGTGTCTAAGGAACGAGCTCTTCATCTTGGCAGTTATGTCACCTGTCAAAACACTGTCCTGGGCAAGATCAAAGAGTAGAGGCACTTCTCAGGTGAATGTGCTCAGCTGGCATTGCTGCTGAAGCCTGAAACACCCATCAGGTCTTCTTTTTTTTTTTTTTTTAAAAAAAAAAAAGCTTGAAGAGCCGGGAAAAAATTATTCACTGGCTGAGTTGTTTGTATTTGATAATAGTGAAGCAGTGTTACAGAACTTCAGCTTTGAAAGCAGCACAAAGCTTTTTCAAGATGAGGTGCTGTTCAGGCTGTCTTGTTCACCCTCACTGTGGTGGAGAGCAAGTCCTGGTCCTTTGGTCTTTTGAGAGAGGCCAGGTTTCTCTTCCTTTCATTCATCTTTTTTCCATATGAAAGAAGTTGGGTGTGAGCAGGAGAAACCAGACCTTCTGAGGAGGGCATTTTCCTTTGGTCCTCCTATTTCTCACCCTCTCAGAGGATCCAATTCACGTGGAGAAGATGAAGCCTCTCAAACCCCACTCTGATTACTTTATGCCATGTTGGACCATGGTGCTGCATGATGGCAGAATAGGAAGTTTGGGTAGGATTTGCTTGTTTAATAATAATGAAAAACTGAATCCGCTAAACCGACAGCACAATTACCTTGCTAAGATTGTTTCCCTTTTGTAAATGGTTTCTGGATTATAAAGTAAGAATTTTGTATTTCTGGCCAAGGTATTTGATAAACTTTAGCTCAGCATCTCTTGAATCAAGGCATGACTGACCTTCCTTCCATACTGTCTGAAGTAGTGTATGTACTTAAGAATACTCTCTTTTTCCTGCCCTGTCTAGTCCCTGGTCAGCTATGTTTTAAAATGTTTTGTTTGGAAATAACTTGCAGACTCATCTAAATATTTAATGAATAAAAATTTCTAATTATTTAACATGAAATCCCTTTCCTCCTATCTTTCAGATAATGAATATGTTTTTATAGACCTGGAGCAGAAGCTTAGCAAATACTTTTCAAAGGAGTGGAAGAAAGAGACCACCAAAGTAAGAAGGGTGTTTTATTTTGGAGGCTGCTGATTTTGGGCTACACAGTGAAATGAAAACTCTTAAGCTAAGGTCCATAAAGCATTTCTTGAAGATGATCTGCAGTAGCAGTATGCAGTGACTTGTTCACAGCTGTAAAATTAATTGAAGAGTTGAAACAACCCCTTAAACTTTACCTGAGCAATAGTAACCACATGGTTGCTGCTTAGCTGCTACAGAAGTGGAGAAGGTCAGTGGGTCAGTTTTCCATTTGAACTTAGTCTAGAACTTAGTCTTGAGACCTCATTGTTATCCTTAAGCAAAACAGCCTAAAATGACCTTTTGTGATTGAACCTGATAAAAGGGAGATGACTGGAGCTGTGACTCTTCCAGAGTACATGCAAAAAGACTGTGGAGGAAGAAGAAGGATATTTTGTTTGAGAAGAGTCCTAGTTCTTTCACACTAGCCAGCCCTGTCAAGGGAGGGAAAAGCCGCATGAAATAAAGACAAGCCTATGTAATTGTTTAGTGCTGGTCATTAAGACATCATAATGCCTGTTTGTGTATGTCATTATTAGAGGAGCCATAGTCTAGAACAAAGTATAGCATGTAATTGGATTCAGATATCTTAATTGGCTCATTATGACTTTTCCCATCTTCTATAAGGGTTTTCTTTTGCAGAGTAGGCAAGCTTGCCATTTCTGCTGCTTAGAGAAATTTGTAGATGACTAGTGAGGCTTAGGGATCTCTCTTATCCCCAAACAAGTGCTCTGCTTTTCCCAAAGGAGGGAGAGTTACTTCAAAGACAGTTGCAGTCATGCAGAGGGCCATCCTTCCAGCAGAGGCAGGTGTTTTTGGTTACCTCAGGATGGGGTATGCTATGTGATGGCTTTGTGACTGGATTCTTGTAGCACTTTCCAAGTCAGGATAAGTCTTGAACGTCTGGTGTGATGTGAATCATAAAAGACTGAATGACTTGCCATTGGCAGTACTGCAGTCTGAGAGGAGTTAGCTATCAGACTGGGTTAGCTGACCTATGAAGAGGTTTCAGGTGGAAGGCCCAGTCCAGCTGATAAAATAGGGTGACTATAAAAAAGCTCCAGAAATAAAATGGAAACATTTGCATGATGATCAAGAAGCTGTCTGCATCAGGTGTGCCGAGCACGCCACGTACCTTGTCCCAGGAAAATGGGTCTGACCAGCAAAGTCTTGGAACTGCCTGTGGGAGCAAAGTTAGCTGTGTGAGCAGTCAAGTGGCAAAGTAGGAAAGATGAAAGAATGAGGTAGTAAGCTGTTCCTTTTTTATTTTCCCCCTTTTCTTCCTTTTTTTTTTTTCCTCCTTTTTTAAACAGGGCTGTAAGTCTGCAAGATAGGCTGTAGTTAAAACATCAGAACTCTTGCTGCCTTTCTTCTAACAGACATCCCCAGTGTGAAGCAGACATCAACATTGCCTTCTGGTCTGTGGCTGCAGGACAATGTGAATAACTAAACACAAGCCCTGCCAAACAAAAGGCATGGAGTTGATATCAGGCTGGTGCGCCTCAGCCTCGGGCAGTAAATGCTGAACACGGCAGCACATGTGTCCTTGATAAGTGATGTGGTGCAGCACAGGGATGACTGGTTACTCCTAGGTGTGCCCTGGAAATGCCACAGCCACACCAGCATGGCATGCTGCCCTGCCACCTTGCCTGATGCTTTGAGGGAGGCTGTGTTCGACTTGCAGTGTTCAGCACTAGTGTGTCTGGTGCTGCCAGGTGCTGAGCTAGGTAACTCTGGGCCAGGCAGGGAGTCCCCAGGCTACAGTGGGACTCATCCCTCCTATCCAAAAATCATCTTCTCTTCACAGGATATTTTGTGATTCAGCCTGTCTGAATGTTTTGTGATGCCTCATTGTTGTGAGCCTCCAAGACATTCAGATTCCCCCTAGAACTTGCCAAGAGCGAAGAGTAGAAAATGAAAGGCAGTGTGGGGAGTGAGCTTGGGCAAAGAGAATGTTACCAGACAGGGGAACAGGAATTTTGGATGCTGTTCATAATTTGTCTTCTGTCTTTGCTCTAGGGAACAGAGAAGTTCAGCCCTCCTTTTGTTGCGTTCTTTAGAGTACAATACTACGTAGAAAATGGAAGAGTAATAGGGTAAGTTCCCTTCTGTAGTAGCTACTGTGTTTTGAATTATTCATTGTGTTCTTAAAAGGCAGGAAAAATAATGTTTCTTTGTTAACCTCATCTCTGTGTGCTCACAGAAATAAGCTTAAAAAAATCTGTTTAGAATTTTTTTTTAAGACCTTCACAGCTGCCTCATCCAGCTATGAATGTTTTCTGCCTGAATCATACTCCATATCCCTAGGAAAATTGTGACTGCATTTCCATCTGTGTTTAGAGAGCAGGTTGAATGGCGACATTATCAAAACACGATGAGCACTCTTTCACTTGTGTCTTTTGATTATATGAAAAGCATCTGATGAATATACCAAAAATAATTACTTATACTCTAAAGCACTTGTTAACAATTTTGGATCTGCTTTTTGTATCTGAGCATTGCTCTGTGCAGTCTGCTCCTGGAAATGGACTTTTGTAAATGGACAAAAGAAATTACTTCATAAGTTAGAGAGTTTTGCATTTGGAGTCCATTCACATGGAATATGGGCTACACTCAAAACAGCACCACCCTCACTCACAGTACAGAACAAAGGATGAGGTAGTTAAAAATGAACAACTGACAGAGTTAATTTGCATCAGCACTTCTGGTGTGGCTCTGACCCCAGGGCAAGCCAAGAGCTGGGATCATTTAGGTGGATTAAAATCTTTACCAAATTTTTGGCATTTGTTCCCATCTTGAACAAAGCTTGCGGTTTTCTGTGTTTTCTTGCTCCATAGCCTTTCTTTTTTCGGTACAGGGGAGTCTTTCTTCTGGAGTCGGTTTGGCTGACAAGTGCTTCTTACTTCATTTTGCTCTTGTGTACAAAGGAAGATTACATTATCATTCTGCCACTCATGATGTACATGTCCTTCAGCACGATACGCAACTTTCTCTTGCATTAGTAGTTTAATTGGAGAGGTGTGTGGAGCTATGCAGAGGTAGTTACCTGGCCCCTTTAAACTATATACACACACAAGTTTACAAGCAGTCTGTAGTATCCAGCACCTCATCTATATGTACATGTCAGCAGCCTGGTTCCCATGAGCTCTGAGAACAGGGGTTGGGTGGGTTATCAATGCTGCACCATAGTTATTGTGCCTTATCAGACCATCCCCATTTAGCAGCTTGAGGAAGAAGACAAAAACAAGCCCAAGGCTCCTGTACCTTCTGATCTACCTTGCAGGGAATTAGCTGCTGAAAAGCATCTTGAGCCTAAGGCAAGGTGAAATAATAAAGCAGTGCCAAGTTTAGAGGGGAAAGGAGGACAGGTGTGCAAGAAACAGGACTGGGAATTCAAGGGAGTTGACTCTCCTGGCTCCTACAGGCTTTTCAGAGAAACAGAAGTGCTTGATTGTATTCAGTCTTCAAAACAGGTGTGGCGTGATTTTTCTTTCATCTGCCTTCTGCCCTAACTTCTTAGATCTCATGCTCCTCAAGGTAGAAGCTACCATTTGCCATGTTTGTACAACACTTCGTGGGAGAAGACCTTGATCTTGGTTTGGTGCTCCTTGCACACATATAATTGGTATCAGGGTGGCATTGGCACACACCAGACATGTTGAAATTTAATCCCTCTTCTCAGCAGGATGATGTTTTTGAGGGGCCTTATCTGAACTTTCTTCTTCAGGTAAATTTGTCTTTCTGTTTTGCAGCGATAAAGTGGCTCGGCAGCTCTACTACTGCCATCTCAAAGAGCAAGTACTTATGTCTCGCTGCAATCACAAAGAAGAAATCTACTTTTTGCTGGCTGCCTACAGCTTACAGGCAGACTTGGGCAACTACAGAGAGAAGGTCCATACTGGCAAATATTTTGAACCTCAGGCTTATTTCCCACAATGGGTAAGTTTGGGGGGAATATTTCTGTCAACAGATTGTATGCACAGCAGGAGCTGTGTCACAGTGGCACCTAATGCAACCATGCAACTTACTTCCCCAGCTCCCACTGCAATGATCAGGCAGGGGGTAGAGTATCATCCTGAATTTCCCTCAGGAGATATATCCTGTCTTTCCACTGGAGGTAGGTGCCTGTTCTTCTGGAGTCACTCATCAGTGAGATGGGTGCTACATCCTTCCTTGGTGAGGGAATGTGCTGGTGTTACATGAATAACTCTGACAGTGCAGCTGTCTTTATTTGATTCTTCTATGGCTTAAAGGGCTGTGTGTTTGTAGTGGTACATCAGCAAGATCTGCACAACCTAAGCTCTCCAGAAAACCTCCGGGCCTGGAAGCCAAGTCCATTGTCCTTTGTTCCCATCTCCGTAATGCTCACCTCAGGGATGAATAAATCCAAACGCTAAGGGGTAGTACTTCTGTGCAGTGCCTCTTGTGCTTGCTTTGTCATTAATCTCTGGCTCAACTGCAGTAAGAAGAAAGGGAAAGGCCTGGAAATGGGTTTACATGTTTGTTTATAAGCATGTGCACGTGACTTGTGCCCTTCAAGACTTAAAGCCAAGAGCTGATTTAGTTGTCAAATGAAGGCAAACTAGCTAAGGCTCTATTAGTTCACCGCTTGTCCCAGGTAAGCTGCATCTCTCCTGAAAGACAATACTGTCACCTGCTTTGGGAAGAAGGTTTAGAACAGTGACAGGGGTTGTCTTAGGGAAGCGAGGCGGATAGTCTCCTTTACGCACAAATCCTGGCTTGCCTACCTTGCTGTGCAGAAATGCCCCTTTGTCCTAAATAACAGGCCCTCATCCCTTACCATTCTTTATTATGGGTTGCATGTCAGGAGGTAGCTAATGAAGTGCTGGAAAAGGTGCGTCTCACGTGTGCTGTTTCTGAGGCAGTTAAAGGGCTTATCACAGACTATTGCTCATTTGGCAAACACTGCAAAGGCCAAGGCAAAGCCTGGCTCACCTGTGCTGAGCCACAACCCCAAGCAAGTACGTGGGTGATTTATTACATCATTATAAACACCAAAATCTGGCAGGCGTGGGGACGCCTCTCTCCCTGCCCCTGGGCTCCCATGGGGAGATAGTGAGAGATCTCCTCCTCCTCCAACGCAGTCTCTTCCTCCAACACGTGCTTCATATCATTTGGCCAAGGGCTGCCCCAAGTCTCGTGCAAGTGAGGAGAGGCAATTCTGCCCTGGGCTGACCCACCCAGCTCTGAATTGTGGAGCTGGCACGTCTCTTTCTGCTGACGTTGTGCAGCTGATGGCAATGATGCTGTCCTCCATCGAGGCCAGCCTTCCTCGTGGGAGGGCAGCTAATCTGTCAAGGCATGCAGAAGAGGGCAGAGGTGTTACCAAGCAGAGTAAGTAAGGGTTTTAATATAAAATGGAAGTGGTAACTTGGTGGTGATGGGGTCTGGTTATTTTGAGCCAGGACAGGTTGTTTCCAGCAGGATATTCTGAGGTACCTGGTGCAATCTGGTTTTAAATGTCCCCAGTGGTGGGGTATGTTGTGAAGTGAATTCAGCGAATGTCCCTCTTATCTGTCACTGCTGCTTACAGTCTGAAAGGGGCCAGTCAGGCATGGGAGGGGTCAGGGCCGCCCTGTAGCCTTGTATGGAGAGAGCATGTGGGCAAGCAGGGGAACTGGGCACCCACCGGGCAGGAGCAAAAGGCCCAGTGGAGATTTTTCTACTGCTTAGTAGAGCCACGTGCCTGCCAACCACTCCCAATAGATAAAAAAAAATACCTTGAGATAGTGTTATCTATCCCTTTGAGAATGGAAGTGCTAAATAAGCCTAATGTGTAGTTTCAGGTCTTAAAAGGAAAACACCATTTTA
Organism: Oxyruncus cristatus; assembly: GCA_013399855.1. Lineage (NCBI taxonomy): Eukaryota > Metazoa > Chordata > Aves > Passeriformes > Cotingidae > Oxyruncus > Oxyruncus cristatus. Next base: position 411,478 of record VXAY01004360.1, read on the forward strand.
GTATTTCTGCCCTGTTTGGAGATGTTGCTGCTGATTGCGTTGGCATGCAGAGCAGTATTTGTTATCTGCCCATAAACATTTATGGATGCCAAGAGTTAGGAAAACTAATTCCAATACTTAAAAGTGAGACGAGCTGACCCAACCTCTGTAGGCCTGGTCTGTTACAATTTTGCCACCTAGGATCAGTTTGGAGACATCAGTGTCATCTGCGCTGGTTTAAATGCTTATCCTCCAGGGAGGTAGGGGTGAACATGGACTAACATCTTGAGGGAATATATGAGCCTCCTCCACCTCCAATCTCTGCTTTGCTGTTGATCATAGCTGCCTCCCATGGGGATTGCTGAAGAGCTGCTGACCTGTTTGTTTTCTTTGTGGTTTAGATAATTGCGAAGAGGGGGAGCGACTACATCTTGAAACATGCCCCAGAGATGCACCGAGAACAGCAAGGGCTGAGCACTAAGGAAGCAGTTCTGAAGTTCATTAAGGAGTCCTGCCTACTGGAAGATGTGCCAGTCCACTTCTACAGGCTGCAGAAGGTTAAACAAAGAGCTTCTTATTTTGAACTTCTCTCCCATCATTAATTGAGTGCACCATTGCATTTTTCTCTTTCTGTTTTTTTGAGGGATGGTTGCCTCTGATTCAGAGAGGCCAAACAAATCTAAAATGCTCGGCCAATGAGGCCTGTCCCCACAAACAAATCTGTTGCCAATATACAGATATAGCTGGAATTTAGTTTTGTTTCTTGGCGAAGAAACTGGCCACAGGAATGGCAAAACTTAATTTTTGTCCATGCCTGTTGGAGAATTGCTCCAGGGAAATCAGAGAAACCTTTTTTTTTTCCTGTTGAAGGTCATTGAAATAATGACAAGAGGTCAGCCATCTTTCACACAAATGTCATGTAATAACTGAAGGTGACACTGAGTCATTCCAACTTTTTTATCCGTTCCTTCTCCAACCGTTGGTGTTTTTGTCAGTTATATGTCAGTTTTGGATTCCTGGATTGTTGCTTGTGCCTAATATTAGGCAATGTGATGGCACAAGGCTTGCATTTTGCAAGACAGATGAGCCCATACATTTTTACCCCAAAATTTTCTTTCTCCTTCTCCTAGCAAAAACACAAAAAAAAGTGTTCCCTTCCCTAACTACTGTGCTAGGAGATGCTGAAAGAATTCGTTTATAATATTTTTTTGGTCTTCAAGCAGAGGAATCTTATCAGAGACCAAGTATGTCATAGCAAGATGCAGCATGAGCTAAAAACAAGGCAGAATTCCACCCCAGATGCAAACATGTAAAACCACCTGCTCTCAAAACCCAGATTAAAAGGTTAGAAGGAAAGTCCCATAACTATGAGCATTGATTAACCCCCCCACCCCCAGCCAAGGGACATGTAAGATCTACCAAGTCCCTAGATGGAAACAGCAGTGCAGTGGCAAGGGGAGGGAGGAAATGGCTGTCCCTTTGGTTTTGGGCTCTCTGTTACCTGGAGAGTGAGAATGGTCCATGTTCGTGGCAACAGCAGAGACAACACATGGCAGTATGAGAGGTAACAAGGTACCTCTGAGAGCAGTAACTGTCCATGCCCTCAAATCACTAAAGCTACAGGATTCCCTGTCCAGGGCAGCTAGGACATGTGCTGGTGAAATGCCTGAATGTCCCAGCCCAAGGGGATTTTAGGTGGAGATATTTCAGAGGTCAACAAGGCAAGGTGCTCTTTACAAACATAATAAAAACCAAATGAGCTGATGGCATCTGCCTGCTACCTCTCCTGCAGTAGGTGCCAGAACAAGGGCACGGTCTTTGTAGATTAACCTTTGACTCCAGGCTCTTCTGTTCTTTTAGGATAAGAAGGAGGATCGACCAACGGTTATCCTGGGCCTGACCCTGAGAGGAATGCACATCTATCAGGTAACAGACTGCCATGAAAGCCTTCTGGTGTAGCATTAACTCTGCTCAGCTCCCCTGTCCTCCCCCCTCACCGCGGCTCCTCTGCCTCCCCTGTGAACACCAGGCTCCACATATCTCAAATTCTTGGTTGTTTGCAAATTCTTTGCCCATCACTGACTCCACCCTGTACCTGCCAGTCCCTGTGTCACTCTGAGTTTGATGTGTTGCAGGAGGTGAATCACGTTCGCCAGCTCCTCTATGACTTTCCCTGGTCGCACATTGGGAAGCTGGCCTTTCTGGTGAGTATGACGGAACGGAGGCCATCTGGCAGTGGCTGTCAACCTGGGATGTGGCAAAACTGTCAGCCTGCCTGCACTACCATGTCAAGTCCTGTCACGTGCATGCACAAGACCACAGCTATCTCTGGTAGCTGTGTGGCTGGAAACATGCTCTTGCTCATTTCTCTGGCCTCTCTCCTCTCTATGCAGGGGAAAAAATTTGAGATCCAGCCAGATGGCTTGCCCTCTGCAAGGAAACTGGTTTACTACACAGGCTGCCCCTTCAGGTCACGGCATTTGCTGCAGCTACTCAGCAACAGTCACCGGCTCTTTCTGAATATCCAGCCAGTGTTGAAGCAAATCCAAAAACTGGAGGAGGCTGAAGGTATGTTAAGGAACAGTCAGGTCATTTTGGTAAGGGGAAGAGTACAGCATGTTAGGCTCTGCTGTTGCTTCATGGTGGCTGCTTTCTATCTAATTAATAGTGTTTCTGACTTATCAGGGACCCAGTGAGAGAAACAGAGGAGTTAGGTATGTTTTGAGTCTGTTCCTTAGAAGTGTTCATGGCTCCCACATTGTAGACTGTGATCAGAAAGTGTGTGTGTGTGAGAGTAGTAGAGGGGGAATATCTCCTAAGTAAGAGAAGATCCTTATTCTCTGTGCTCCCAGTTCGTGCATATGATGCATGCTTCTGAGTGGAAATAATTTTAAATAAAAAGCTTTCCACTGGAATGAAATCTTCTTGTGTTCAAGCAGAAGCACAAATTGTGAGCCTGCATCTTAATTTTTTTTAGTGCCCTTTACTAAACACTGCACACAATTTAGTCTATAGTGTCACACAGTTAAAAGCTAGGAGTTGCAGGTGCCAGAAACAGCCTGAGAGCACATCAGGGTTCCCAGAGTTTGTCTTTTCTGATGGGGTCCCCTCTCTGTAGGAACGGTGATTTGAACACAAAAGAATACTCCCTAGTATTCTTGCAGGCAAACTTCATTGACCTCATCACCTCTCAGCTCACCCCCTTTCATTTTCCAGCTCTGCAGTCTGGGTTTCCTACAACTTCTCAGCCTACCTCTCTCTTCCTGGTGACTGTTTTAAATGCATTGCATAGCCCTTCTTTCATACAATTGTGTCCCCTTCCCTCTAACCTTCACCTGAATGCTTTTTTTCTCTTATTTCTTTCCTGACTACTGTTCCCTGTATTCTCCACTGATGACTTCTCTGAAGTTTGTAAGCCTTGTATTGTTACCTTCAAGGTCAGTAGCAGTCAAACAGTAGCTGGTCCTCTTGTTCAAGGACATGGGCTGACTCCTTCCAGGTAGACCTCAGGAAGAAACTTTTCTGGTTCTTGCTCATCTCAGCTAATTCTAAGGAGCTGACATCAGTCTCTGAAGTGGTGATGGCTGGTTGTATGCCCAGTGTACAGGGCAAGGCAGCCCTTGGTCTCATCTAGCCTGGTTCTTTCTGTCTTTCCCTTCACTGGGATAACAACAGCGACCTTGAGCTGTGCAGGTGGAAACGGTGGCATGTGCAAGTCCTCTGTAGAAAGGCTCACTGATCATGTGCCTGTGGGCAAAAGGCCCTGGGTTGTTTTGTGTCTCTTAAGGTCTCATGGATTTCTTGACCACACTCAGCATATATATGCCATGGGAGAAATAATAAATCATTAATAAACACCAGCTATGGGGATTCTGTTCTTCGCTGACTCCACATGTTGGTGACTATTTCAAGAATCAGTCAATGCATCTGGTTTTAAAGATTGAGCACTTAAGTTAGCTAAGTAAGCTGCTCTCTTTATTTGTTTATTTTTAGCTGACCTTTTCTTCGCTGTGGAACCTGCTGTTTTCTGTATCATAACTGCCTCTACCTGCCTGTTCTAATTCAGGACATGCTGGTTTACTGCAAATATGACTAATTCTTTTACAACTAGCTGGGCATCCTAGTATCTGTTCAGCAAACAAAATACAAAACTGTCCCTCTGTTCAGTAGCTGCAGTTTTTCCTTAGTTGTGAGGTTGTGCCAGTCCCAGAACTTCCTGAATATTTTTGCTGCCCTTCCTTTGGTCTTGCATAAAGTTCCCACTGGTTTCTCTCTTCTTTCTTCCCCAGAGAAGAAGCGCTACCGGGAGTCCTACATCAGTGACACGCTAGACATGGACCTGGACCCATGTGACAAGAACTCCCGTGGCAGCGGGAGCAGTGGGGGCAGCCAGAGGGATAACCGTCTCTCACGCCAGTCCACAGGGAGCCACGGCAGCTCTCACACATCGGGCATCGAGGCTGACTCCAGGCACCGGGTGTCAGTGGAAATGTCGGTGGATGAGCCCTTCAGCATTGACCGGGTGCATAGGAAAGAGAAATCCTGCAGCTCAACCATCAGCTACGGTAGCTCTGGCATTGACAGTGGCAGCAAAGGGCGGGCTGAAGACGACGCTCGGGATGATGGTAAAGAATTGGGAGATGCGGAGTGACTTCTAAGCCCACTTTTGTCTTCTCCTGCAGGAGAATGTGGAGTAAGAGTCTGTACAGCAGCTTGGAGCACAAGTGTAATGCTAACCATTCTCCTGCTGCTTTCTTTCTCCTAGAGCTTGAGCTGGCAGTAGATGAGCCAGAGGAGGTGCCTGTAGATGAGCCTTTAGAGGGAGACCAGTTAGAGGAGGCCACTGTGGGAGAATCTGTTGAATCTCTGCCTCTAGATGCTTCTAGCTGCCAAGGTGAGATGGTGTTCTGGTGCTGCTCAGTGCTGTTCTTTAAGGCTCCAGCAACAGGCATAATCTGAGGGACCTAAGAAAACTGCTATCTTCTTCCAAACAACTGCCAGTGCTACTTACTGCCCTTCTGCAACAGGATTTGCAGTCAGCTCATCTAGAGGTTAAAGGGCAGCATTCCATGTTGTACATTGCTGCTCTTCTTTGTGCTCCTCAAAGTCTCCCTTCTCCAAATGTGCCAAGTTTATATTCAGATAATGACCAAAAGATAACTGAGGTAAATCTTTTGTAGTGAAGGAATTTGCTTTAAAGTCTTGTATACCACAGAACAGCCAAGGGGTTCGACCACAGAAAAATGGGCCAGTCACAGGAATTCATAGGTAGAGTTTTATGGCTTCCCTATGATACAGGGAATGCTAGACAACAGGATCATGCAGGAGCTATGTGGCCTTAAGACATACAGCCTTTATAGTAAAGCAAGATGGGTGAAAATGGGACATGTTGGTGAGAAACTGTTTTCCTTAAAGTTTTTAAACATTGATCTTTAGAGGCAAAAAGGAATACTTGTGAGCAAAATTCCTGGAGTACTGAGGGTGCTTACTGATGCATATTTATATTTAGAGGATAGCAGGGATTAAACGTGGCCTGTGAGAACAAGTTCCCTTTTCTACAGCCCACAAAACCTCAAACCTGCATTGCTTTTCCCTTCCTCCTTCTCCTTTTCAGCTATAAATCACGGATCGCTGTCTGTGGTGCAAGTCACGCTAATCAAAATGAGAGGCCAAAGCGTGGAATCCCTCCACCAGGTAAGGGAGAGGGGTGCTCAGCAGGAGGATCTGGCATGTGTGTGGGCATTGAACCAAGGTCTAGTGTAATGGAGACAGCTGTAAATGGAGACAGCTGTAAATCAGGTGACCTGAATTGGTCTGGATTTGACTCATTTTTAAATGGTGTAATCAAAACCAGCTGTTGGCCTGCTACAGCTCTCAGGAATAGGATGAGAGCAGCATTTGGGCTCAGAATAGTATAGAGAGGTTTGGAGCAATCAGCAAGGAAATCTTGCTAGCCAGTTATTGTCTACCTTGGGTTTCTGGATGGGAAATGGAAAATCAACCACTTCCAGATTTTCAGTGGATTACAGAGTAAAGACCATCCATGCAGTTTGGGTGTGGTTTGCAAACTTAATCATCTTCCTACTCCTGATGCCAGAAGTAGCTCACATCAGGGCAAAACCAGATGTTCAAGCTCTGATTGTTATATCATTTGTGTGATTATACTCTGTGTGTGCTGAAGTCGTTGTTGTCAAAGTTTTCTTTTCATCAAACATTTGAGAAAGGCCAATTATATATAGTAAAGTACATAGTTTAATAAGTTTTATTCGGAAAAATCTTATTAAAATGTCTTTTGAAGGCCTCTTTTCCAAGTATAGCTGTACCCACTGGGGTAGAAATGTTGTAGAGTTTTGGAAAACAAACAAAACAAAAAAAAAGCCTCCACATTTTCTTTTCTCTCTGAATCCAAATTGGCCTTAAGTGCTGAAAGAATTGTAAAAATCTGAACAAGGTTTTCAATCACTTCTTAGGACTTTTTTTTTTTTTTTAATATTTCATATTTCTTCCTGGACCCAGCCAAAAGTAATAAGAAATTTTCACTTATCAGCAAAATAGTCTGTAAAGTGCTATAGTAGGTTTGAATAAAATCTTGGGTTTTTTTTCCAAAGCTGAAGACCATGCAGTACAAATTATAGTGAACTTATGCCTATATTTGAGTGGACGGCTTAAGAGCTCAAGGCTGGAAGTAGGCATCTTGGTTAAACTAATGTTTTTAAGGTTACTGCTGTTACCAACATGTGCTTACCCTGTTAGTTGAGTGGGAGGCACCTGTTTTATAAAAATGTTTCTGATCAACATTTCTGTACAGTTGCAGAGACGTGGCTGCCACTTTTATGCATCAAATATTTGGTGCCTCCTTACAAAACCACCAAAACCTTTCTTACAAAGCCATATAACTAAATGCTGCAGGGTTTCCTTAGCATTGACAGAACCATGCAACATATTCCTGTCTCTAGGAGTGCAGCTGAGCCAACACAGGGTGTCCTTCGGGGTGGTTTTTTAATGCCCTTCCTATGATGGTGAGAGAAGTGATACTGGGAGGAAGTTTTCTGTGGTGCAAAAGAAGGGTGTTGCTTTCAAAATGATATTCCTGAAATCAGCCTTATTAGAGGTGACTATTAAAGAGGCAGAGCAAGAAAAGAAGCAAGTGGTGAAGTTGGAAATGTCTCAAATGGTCAATAATTCCTTCACAACGGCTGACTCACTACAGGTTGTATAGCGAGATGCTGCCTCTAGGAATTATTGCTGATTTGTTGCTCCTGTTTGCAGATTGATGTTAGGTAGTGAAACTGTATGTTGCAACTACTGGACACTGTAACCCATTAGTTTGCGTGGTTGCCTTTTGGACCTTCCTTTCAGCTCATTAGACTTAACTCAATGCGTTCAAGCAGTTGGGGTGGTTTTGTTTTACGTGCAGTTTGTCCATTTGAGGATGGCTGTATGGATCTGCCAGGACACATCAGGTCATTCAGGTGTCAGTATCTGTCAAGTGTTTCATCTATTGTGCTGGACACTGAGGACACAGTGCAGGTAGATCAGAATCTGGCTCAACATGACAGGACAGCTTAATGCACTTGTAATTTTTTAATGGTTCACAGCTTCTTCATTAAGTCAACATCCTTCAGAAGGCTGGTGGGGCTCGTTTGAAAGAATGGAAAAACAATTTTGGAAAATTTGTAGCATGCATAGCCAGCATCCTTAGGCTGTATCTGAGCTTATTGTTTTTTTTCACGTGTGTCTTGCTGAACTGGCAGGTCAGATCGCCCAAAAGCAGGAGCTGCATGGACCAGCACAGCCAGAGTTTGGATGACATCCGCCTTTACAAGCACCAGCACCCGCCGCTAAGTGCCACACTGTCTTCAGACACGTCCCACAGCTACACGTTTGGCTGCAGCCTGGAGGATAAACTGTCTATTTACGGCTGTGTTTATTCCACAGCAGACTGCAAAACCAAGTCTGCCCTTTATGGGAAGAGGTCCATGAACTGCCTCTCCTTAGATCTTCTGGGAGAGGACCAGCTCCCAGAGGAGTTTGTGGTGTAATGAGATTGGAGCTCTTCTGTACCAGGAAACAGCTCATTATGAAAATATATACCTCATTAACACATGTAATGTCACTCTGGTTCTTGCAGGAGATTGTGAGCGGTTTTGTTATTCAGCTCCATATCAGTAAGTGGCATCACTTCTGCAGACCTGACTACAGGGCAAATCAACGAGTGTAGCACTTAACGTTGACATTGGAAGTGTCTGTTTGAGCAGAAAACGGAAGTGGACTGCACTATTAGCAGTGACACAACCAACATAAAAACCAAAAAACAGTGGACCAAAACTGATGCTGAGCTAGTAAAGCAAACTCTGTCTAAATGGACTAATCAGAAAGAAATCTAAAGTCTGTGCCAGTTTATCTTCCTGCCTTTGTCTTGTGGTCCATGTCTGTTAATGCTAGTGTACAGATAGTTTGGTTGTCTTGAGTTTGTGCTGCTGCAACACTACCAGCAGCTGTCAGGCCAGGATATACTCTGAGCACATTTGGAGGGCTGTGTATGGAAGCGTCTGGCCTGTTTCTGTTATAATGAACGCAAATTGCCTATTTGCTTCACTGGGAGCAAGACCTGCTCTGTCAGGAGTTTATTCCTCTGGGGTTTTTTTTGGTTTGGTTTGGTTTTGTTGTCAGCATCCAGCCAAATACAATGTGCGGCCTTTTTTTTTCTTTTTTTCTCTTTACTGCAACAAGTGGAACTGTCTCTCAGCTGTCTACTACTGCTGTGATGCAGATTGGTAAAGAAATGCTTATATCCTTGGGGAGATGGAGAGAGGATAAAACAAATTACTTGGCTGCTTCTAAGAGTACAGAAGACAAGAGTGTTACTTGACTGGCTTTTGAAGACAGGAGTGTGACTGGAGAATTTGTCCAGGCATGATCACCCCTTATTTTGATTCATACTTTTATGTTATTCTTTTTGTTTGTTTTTAATAAATCTGTTCCTTAGAAATTTTTTGTCTCCTTAAAAGGCAAGTATGGACTGGAGAAAGTTGCCTTGTAAGGACAGACAGAGTGACTGTGTCCCACTTAGTCATGGATAGGTCATGCAAATATGTGTGTGTGGTGCTGCAGGGATGATGATGGTGGAAGCGTAGGCTGTTTGTGTGCCAGACTAAGGGTACTTGTTTGGTGATCTTGAGAGTGGTGGAGCTGGCTGTGCTGGCTCTCACTAGGAAAATAATGATAATGATGCTGTTTGATTCAGGCGTTTGGTGTGGAAAACATCCTGCTACCTTGTTACATACAAATAAACATATGTTTGATTTCCTCCCCTATCTTTCTCAACTACCTCCTGTCCTCATCAATTCTCATCATTTGGGAAGCTTGAATTTGAAGGTATGTGTAGCCTGTGCCCAGCTTTTGGCAATGTTGCTGGTGTGTTTTGGCAGATTCTAAAAGCCAAGGGATGCTATTCTGCTGGTTGAGGAAGCGTGTGTTGTGCAGTGTTGATTACTCAAAAGCTGAAGATAGACAAATTCAGGAAGGGAAGGAAAGCCAGATGATGATGAGGAAGGTTTGAGCTGCTGCTTTGATAGTGGGCTTGCAAGCTTAGTAGTTGTCTTGTAAATTGCATTCCCATAAGCTGTTAAAATAGCAAATCCATGGAGTCCATGATCTCACTGTTTCTATGCAAGTGTGAGTGTGCTGTAGAGACAGAGCATGCAGGTGCATCTGCGTTTGCTGAAGTGGTGTCAGGGACTGTACTTCCTCTGAGATGAATCCAGCACTAAACCCTACCTGTGTGTTTGAGAAATGAACGGTGGGCACAGGCTCACTGCAGCCATGACTTAGTTGACTGTGCCCTCTTTGATCACGCTGTTCTTTTTGTAATGAAAATGAGGAGCTGTGTGTTCACTGTAGCCTCTTTTCCTTTCTTCCAAACAAAGCCAAAATGCCTTTACAAAGTACTTGAGGTATGTTTACTGCATCCAGAATAAATTTTCCTAAATGGATCTAAATGGATAAAGTAAATCTGGCTGTCTGCTCTTGAACAGTCCAGTCAAGCCTCCTGCTGTCTGTCGCTCCCTGTTACCTGAGTCCTATTTGGCTGTAAGCCATGGGGGATGGGCACAGCCAAGGTCCAGGAGGCCAGTGGCTGCACTGCAAGGAGCAGCCTTGCAGCAGTGCAAGGACCTTGCTTTTGCAGCCACTGCAGAGCTGGAGTGGTGGGTCTTACTGTAGCAATGCCCATCTGTCTGTGGAAAAGGTGGGAGGGCAGGGTCCGGAGCAATAGCCGTGCTAAAGTCTTCTACCCATGCAGACCTACGGTTACTTGTGGTTCTGGTGGTGGCTGTTAACAAGACAAAAAGGTCAAAAATCAGTGCATGTAGTTGTTTGGAAAACGGTCATAAGATGCGTGTGCACCATGTGCACACTTATCTCAAAGACAATCATGTTCACACATGCTTAACACAGCCTGACCACATCACTGAAGTGTTTATTGCCACTAGGCCATTTGCAGTTACCAGGCTTCCAAAGGATTTGGTGAAGTGCTGTGATGCTGCTGCCACCTGGTTACAAAATACACCAATGCTTGGAAACAGTGTAATTGACTTGCATGAGCCTCCGCTGCCTTGTATGTACCTGTGTTCATGGCGGGTGGGGAAGGCAAATTCCACAGGTCTGGCCATCTTCTCTCAGTGGTGTGTGCAGACCCCTCCAGTACTATAAGTGATATATGCATATGAAGGGGAGACCAGACACTTTTGTGTATAGACTGAGAATGAATTAATATCTTCCGAGCACTGTGAATATCTATTATGCAACTTTTTGTGTTCATGTTAAAAAAACCCCACACCTGTTTCTGCTAGTAGTAGATTTTTTTGTTTTGTTTTGTTTTGTCTTTGGATTTAGAAGGTCTCTTTTTATTTTTGGGTTTGATAGTTTGGTAGATGTTAGTGTGTAAACATTTATCAGTTAGAAATTAGCTGCCAATATTTGTACATATTTGTATAATACTCGTGGTATAATCACTCTATTTTAATGGTAAAAGTTTCTCCTTTCTATGAAAGGAATTTCTTGTTTAAAATAAAGTAAAAATAATTATATATACACCTGCAATAAAGTATGGACAGAAAAAGGTTATTGTGTAGCTTTTTGTGTGTGTGTGTGTGTGTCCAAGGAGAACTGTGTCCAGTGATATCTTCGATTTGAGATAGGTTGTGGAAATTAATTTGCTGCCAGACTGTAATCCGTATGAGCTCTGCTTGTGATGACAAACCCAGAGGCACTGTAGTCACTGGAACAACTCCTGTTCCTCCCTGCCATCCTCAGTACCACAATGCCAAAGGGGCCTCTGTCAGGTATTAAGAATCCAGTTGAGCAGGTTGGAGTCAGCGGGACACTAATGGGAGCTGAATCTAACTCAAGAGACAAGTTAAGCTGCTCGTGGTGGTTATTCAAGAAAACCAAGCATGTGAACTTTCAAGGGTGTAGAGAGATCCTGTCAGCATCATCTGCAGGCTGCCTCCAAGGACAGGCACACCAGCCCACTGGTGATCCAGAGTGCTACCAAAGTCACCTAACCTGCTGGCCTAGAGTCTGGCATGGATAAAGGAAAGTTTTCTTTTCTTGGGCTGTAAATCTGTGAATGGGTGCCATGGTATTACTATCTGGATCTCTTCTTGAAGAAGCTTGGTGACCAGGGATCTCTTGTTTGTTTTCTTACTTTCCTCTGGATATGACAACCATCAAAGCTAGCATTCTGAAAAAATAATTTGCTTTTTATATACTTTGATTCTGTGAAATCTCCTTATTATTATGACATCCCTTCTTATACTTCATATTTCTGTCCAGTAAATAGATTTTCAATGAATAGAGAGTCATCCATCTTTGGTTTGGGGGTGCTGGAAGGAGGTGGTTGGATAACTCATGGAGCTTTCTGTGGAGGTAAAAATAACAGGCAAATATTAAGTCACCTAAACTAGAAGGGCTTTGTCACTTCTCTTTGTTTCTTTGCTTGGCAAGTAATAGCACTTTCTTGCCCACTAGGTGGAATGCTGCTGACCAGAATTCATGGAATGAGTCTGATTCTGAAGGTGGGGCTTCTCATGGTACCGACAAATCTTGTGTGGGTTCAGTAAAGCGGTAAGGCGTGGCACGGGGGCAGTGTGGTTACTGCACTGGATGTGTGAGGAATGCCAGGTGCGGGAGCTGCATGGGGCTACGGTGCTAAAGCTGACGGGGAAGACAACCCAGGTATTTTGGGTGGAGTGAGGGCAGTTCCTCAGTGGAGTTCTTGGCAGTGGGGCCTGAGACACTGAAGGCCGATATAGCCCCCTCGAGGCTTCCCTTGGCGGCAGCGGGGTGAGATGGGGCACGACAAGGTGCCCCCGCCGTGGCTCGGGG
>VXAY01004360.1:423900-477225 GCA_013399855.1 Oxyruncus cristatus
CGGCGCCCGAGGAGCGCGGCGGCCTCAGGGCCGCGCTGCCCGCCGGCGCTACGGCCGGGCCGGGGCCGGGCCCGGGCGGCCGAGGGATAGCGGGGTCCGCCTGCCTTGAGCCAGGGCAGACTCCTCGGGCAGCCTCTGCCAACACACTCCGGGTCCAGGCTGCCCGCCGCTCCCGGGGCACGGGCATGGGCCGGCTGTGGGACGGGAGGCACCGGGGGATGGAGAGTTGGGTGAGCAGCGTGCAGAGTTGGCAGTGGCCAGCAGATGTGCCTGAATCCCGCACAAAAAGTTTGTGAAGCGGTTCCAGGCATGCACCCTAATGTCCTCCAGCTCCTGCAGGTAGGGCAGTATGCCCAATCTGCACTGGGGAGAAAGCTCGTGCCTCTTACCCTCTGGTAGTCCTTGGCATGGGATGCTCCAGGTGTGAAATGTTGATGTAAATTCAGAACCACCCCAAGCAACTTGGTTTATAGAAGACAGGCTCATTCAATGGGATGGTAAGTCCCGGAGGCCCGGGCAGTTGCAGTCTGAGAGGTGATGGCTGAGGCTCTGTGCGTGTTGTGCCAGCTCTGCGGCTGTAGCTGCCTTCAGTGTCATGCATGGGGCAATCGCTGGAGGCTCGGGGTGAGCATCTTTTCTGCAGAACCTCTGCAGTGTCAGAGCAGCCCCACTGGGTATTTCCCCTAGCTGCACCCAAAAAGTTAGATGTACTGAATTTTTAATACTGTGCTGAATTTTTAATGATATCTGAGCACCTTTGAATCACTTGCCCACTGCCCAGCTCCATTTATTTGGGGGCACACTCCAGCCCATAGCCATGCTGCATTTTCATGCTCCTGGTCAGCCAGATACTGGCTTTGTCTGTCCTTCTGAACCCTGAATTTGTCTCTGCAAGGAGGAGGTTGTAGTTGTTAGAGTAAGATCTAAGTAGCAACCCTGCATGGAAAGTCTGTTGTTCTACTGTAGAGATGTAAGGATCTAAAATCATATTTATCCTTTCTGGTAGGCTGCAGGAGCAGCTGAGTATGGGCCATTGAAGAGCATAGCTGTGGTATTTTAAAATTCTGCTTAATTTCTATTCCTGGAAATATAAACCTCACATTTTTATTTTAAATCTCATAAATACATCTGTACCAATCTTTATTTTTCCTTCTCCAATTACTGCTGTTCTCAATATGTAATGAGATAATTGAATATGGCATATGGTAGAAGCCTTCAGTCTCAAGCCACCACGTGGAAAATAGCACTTTAGCAAAAGTAGAGTATTCAGTGTAGGAAAAATTAGTTTGCATTAGCCACAGAAAGTACTCAACCCCTTTGCTACAACCAGCTAACAAACACCCTGATCTGGTTGACAGTCATGGCAACAGAGAATGATTCCCACATCCACATTCTTCATCCTTATAGAAAATGAAGCCTTGACTGTGGCTCGCTCTCTAATCAAGGGCCTTCACACTGGCAGAGTTGCATTGAGGCAGCCCCTCCCTTGCTCTTCTGCTGGGTGCAGGCTTTGGGGTTACCCTCCCCTCCGCACCCTCTCAGACACAAATGCATGCAAAAGAGCCCTATCTGGCTATTGGGATGGAGATTCCTGAGCAAAATCATGAGCAGTGGAGAGCTGGTACTTCTTTCTGCTCCCTGTGTAACTTCAGGGGATGAGAGCGAGGAGGCTTTTTGCCCTGTTCTGGGGTACCCACCACAGGAAATAAGGTCTGTAGTACAGTATATTGTTGTACCTGGCAGTGGCATTGAAATCTTTGTTGCCTGGCTTGTAAGGTGTGCTCCTATATTTTGGGTTAAATGACTCACTATGTGTATGGAGGAAGCCTGGGAAGCTAGCCTGGATTTTATCTGTATTGTCCCCTCAAGTGGATCCTTAGCTTTCTGTGTTTGCAGGACCAGCAACACCAGCAGTGTGTCCTCTTCTGTGGCACACGTAGTGCACTGCTGCTGCAATCAGGGAGGGGTTTCGGCCCATATGGTCTTTCTGTGACTAATGCAAACTTTCTGCCTATGGTCTTTTTTAGTCAGACATGAACAAAGGGCTCCCATAATTCCTATGTTAAAGTGCTAATGGATTATGCAATGCATTTTGGGGAGCTCCTGTTCTTGGGATGGTCAGGAAGGACATGCCAGTCACCAGAGTGGGTGCATTAAGGCAGGTGAGGCGTCTGGGGGCAGGGGAATAATGTTAGTATTGCCAACTTTGACTGCATTTCTTGCAGGTGTTGCAGTGTTCTAGGTTTTCTTTGTAAAACCCAGCTTCCTGAGTCATGCTTTTGCATAAGGCTCACAGCTTGTAATAAGACAAACAGATAAAGCTTCCTAGCATACCTGATGAAGGGAAAATTTGGCAGTAGGAGTGCTCAAAGGGCCCGTGCCAGAAGGGCAATAGAGAGCCCCAAGTACAGGTGAGTTTTTGAACATCTAGATCCAAACTCATGCTTATGCAACGCCTTGAGGCTGCGAGTGTGGACACCACCTCTGGAGCAGCTGTGCCCCTGACCAGTCCCAGCCCAGCCTGGCTGCCAGCACTGGCATTCAGCTGGCCACGTCTTGCAGGAGCATGAGTGGCAAGGTTTGCTGTGGGAGCAGCTGGGTATGGTTTTGCTTAACATGTGCTCTGCAAATAACAGAGAGAGTACAAACCATTGCTTTCCAATCTGCTTCAACACAAACCAAATTGAGATCTAACATTTTCAGAATTACTGCTGAAAAATATAGGGCAAGCATGTTGCCACAGCCACGCTGCTGTTTTTATCCTATTTTCAGAATGAACACAGGCGGGTAGAGGAGCTCTTGCAGGCCGCTTTTCTTAAGGACACTGCCAGAGCACTAGCGGAGCTTTCAGACAACTCAGAATCTTTAAGGTTAACAACCTTTAAAGACTCCTCAAAGCTGCTGCCCCAGACTCCTGCTGCCTCAATCTGGCTGTGCTTCATTAAGACAGTACTGAGGCCCAGAGTTACCTCTCTAACTCCAGGCAAGTGCCTACAAAGCTCCAAGTACAATTTCTTCCCATTTGAGGATGAATGGATAAAATGGAGAGCCCCACAAGTCAAAGTGACAGCAGGGATAGCTGCTTCAGTGGTGACATCTTAGGTGTGGAGGAGCATGAGGTGGTTTATAGTGTCCCTAACCTGCTCTCCTCTACCTGAGGGCAAGGCCCACAAAGAGTGGATCAGGTGTTTACCTTGTTGCAGCTGGTAGCAGGTCCAAGTGGAGAGTGCTACAGAGGAGGGAAATCAAGGCATAGGAAATCAGTTCTCTTCTGAGGAAAAGATCCAGGGAAAAGAGAAGGCCTCAACAGATGCTCTGGAAGAAGTTATCCACAGGATGACGACACTGAAGCCTTCTGGTGAGCTGCCCAGGAGAGAAGTAAGGAAAGCCTTGCTGGGGTAATGGGGTAGGGCTTGTTTGCCTCTCAGTCTTTCCCAAATGTTCATTGTAGGAGCCATAACCTACAAGTTGCTGAGACGGAAACTGCTTCTACCTTCCTCCTGCACCTCTGCATTAGGTGCATCCTAATGGTGAAGCTGCTGTCTTGGCTTCAGATGTGTCAGTTGTCCAGCAGTATCCCCTCCAGGGGCACATGTGCTGTGATTGCTAGTCTGACCTCCTGGGAGCAGTCATGTCTGGCTGTGGGCCCCAGATGCCTGGCAGTATTAGCAGCAGGGTCAAGGTGGCAGCTCGAGTTGTGGAAGTGGGACATCTTCAGAGACTGACCTGGTGGCAATGCCTCTTGATGAGAGCGGGTGGGAGACAACACAGGACTTCCCCAGGAGACTCTCAGACCTGCTCAGTCAAAAACAGGCACCTAAGCTGAAACTCTGACTGTGGTCTGGCACAATCTAGCACTAAGTGCCAGCTCGTGCAAAGTGCCAATGAAATCTGAACTCCCAGGGTTGTTTCCAGGGCTTCAATGAGTTAACATTGTATGAGTCAGTGTTATGGCATCTCCACTATCTCTGTGCCTGCCAAACCTTTATCACAGCTCCCTCAAGACTATGTGCCCTTTTCTCTTTCCACCCCTTCTGGGAGGTAGATGGTGTCCAAAGGTCACTGGCCTTCTTGGAGGCTGGATTCTTTTGCTTTCTTGTGCCTGTGGTGAGGTGTCTCCTTGCCTTCAGGCTTCCCATCACCACACTGTCCTGTGACTGCAACGTTGTGTATGGCCCAGAGCACGGCTGGCTGCAGGCATCCATGACCCCTGGTGGGGCCTGCCTGGTAGTGTGTAACCCTCTCTGGCTCTCACAGAGCACTTGGGGGTGTTGGTATCCTGAGTGCTTGGCTGGCCTCCCCAAAAAGGTGACCTGGCTGAAGGCAGTTGGTGCTGCTCATACAAGCTCCACAGCCAGACTGGGTGCAGTCCTGGTGATATGAGAGTCAGGAGGCAGTACCTGTGTTCCCAGCTTCTCCAGGTGTTGCATTTCCCTGCTATGGTAACTTGACCAGAGGTTTGTTTACCTGGATTTCAGGACCCCTCCCAGGACCTGCGTAGTGTATGTGCAGGTAGCTTTCTTATCTGTCTCTGTTCCATGTCCCCATGCAACTGCACATTTCTACATTTTTATTATTCACCAATTCTTCTGCTTTTTGTCTGTGTGCCACAGGAGCTGAGCTAATGACTTGCCGCTGGGATTGCAAAGGATGATTTGATGGAACTAAGGTAGAAGGGTTTAACTTAGGCCTACCTGTGCTGAAAAACTGTTGGCCTCTTGCTTTCATCCCATGTCCTGAAAGTGGATGTTGTGAGTTGGTTTCAGTCATGTGGTGGTGCCCACATCAGTGTGTCCATTGTAAGTCCTCTCTACTTCACATGGGCAAACAAAAGAGGTTAGGGTACATGTGCAGGTACATGTGTTCTGGCATCACAGTCACATCCTGCCCCTTGCTTTTGCAAATGTTATGCTGAATCTAGCAGATAAACCAGATTCTGGCAAGGAAACAGAAGTCAGGCTCAGACCTCACTGTGGGCACCGTTTACTTCCCTTTGAACTGGCCGTTCTTCACAACACAGCTGCTGGTCTGGTATCTGGTACGGGCAGTTTCGGAGTCTTCACAAACCAAAAGAGGAGTTGAATTCAAGAGGTATGTCCCTGTATTCAAGAGGTGTGTCGCTGGATTCAAGAGGTATGTCGCTGTTTTGGCTGATGTAATGGGCTTGCTACCACAAGGTTTTGATTGGGTCTTACAGCATCAGGTAGCCAGCAGCAGCAAAAGACACTGCTGTAACTTCCAGCTGGTACAGTGAATCTACAACAGCTTTGCACAAAGAGGCATGAAGTCTTCTGGATGGAAACTGGGAGGGCAGTGGACAGGGCACATGTCTCTCCATAAGGCAGCATCAGTAGGGGCTGTCCACAGGTGCGACGCCCTTCACTGGTGCCCTTGCTGGAGGTAGCCTGGCAGTGGCCGTTGTGCTGCCTGGCACCTTCCCAAAACCCAGTTTGTCATCCCTCTGGGTTGAGCCCTGTGCCACCTCCGTGAGGTGTCCCTGTTTAGACACTGCAATATTGAATTGCCTGCTGCAAACTTTGTCCTGTCTCTGTTGGGAAGTGCTTCGTGCAAGCCAGACACCATGAAATAACTTGTCAGGTCTGACTGCATAACTTGGTTGTGTTAGGAGGCATGTTAAACACCAGCTAGCTGTTCTTTATGGATTCAGCCTTGGCAGCAGACCCAGCTGAAGCAGCATGGGATCCTCCCCCAGCTCCTTTTGAAGTAACCCCTGAATGTGTGCATGCTGAGCCATGCCCCTCCGTGAGGGCTTGGGACATGGGTCAGGGGAAAAGCAGCCTGGACACCTGGATCTCAAATGCAAACAAAACTTGTCAGAGCACGTGTAATGCACATTATGCTGGGAACATTGGTGCTGCCTGGCCAAAGCACATAGAGCTGGAAGTATTGGAGGCCCATGGGTAAGGCATAAAGAAGGACTGCTCCCTAGCGTGTTGACTGCCCTGCAAAACGCTCCCATTTCTGAATTGAGTTGCGTGTTTATCCTGGAGCTTGTGTAATTCAAAATGTCAGAGCATGTAGTGGGCAGAGTCTGTGTGTATGGGTGTGCTTAGAAGGAGGTGGAGTAGGCTCATGCTGCAAAAACCCAGACATCTGAAGTGAGGGAGGAGGTATCATCTTCTGCCTCTTGGAACTTCAAAGCTTCCGGTGTGGCTTCCAAAACTTCTTACAGTAATGGGGTGGGGGATTTTTTTGGTGGTTTTTTGATTTTTTTTCTTTTTTCTTTTTTCATGGTGGTGTTTTTGGTTTATTTGGTTTGGTCTAGTGTGTTTGTTTTTGTTTTGTTTTGTTTTAATTTAGAAGAGGAAAGGAACTGATTAGTAAAGTCCAGAGGAAGATGAGAGGGAAAACCACTCCTTCTGGTGCTTGCCTTTAAAACTACTGGGCACTGACTCATCCCAGCCAGGATAGTAATTTCATGTAACAGAAGAAGGGCAAGAGAGAACATGTGTTAGAGGAGATACTTGCAAGGATGAAACCAGAGGAGCTGGGAGAAAAAAGAGGTGATGATTTGACTTAACTGTGGTTCCCCAGGGAAATGAGCAGAGGTACAGCTTTAGGCCTGCAGGTCTGTGGATAATATGTGCCAATATCATGCTCCTGGAGTTTGACAACTATGGATTTTTTCCCCCATGTTGTTTCCATGAAAGCTGATGCTAAATATTTGGTCCAGATAGCTGGAGTAGCACAATTCTCTTATCTGAATTTAGGTCCTGGTATTTGCACTGCGACATTCTGAATGTGTCTGGTCACTTGACCAGCATTTCAGTAGGTTTTCTAAGACTGATCTCCAAATCAGTAGAGATGTGTCATGTACTGAACAAACGAGGTGAATTTTGAGCATTGCATCATCTTAATCTAGTACTGAGGTTTGTACTCCTCTTCAAAATGTTCTGTTTTATCAATCTCAAACTCTTGGGCATGGAGAAGAGAGCTCAACTTTTTTTTTTTTTCCCATCTGAGATCTTGGGTAAAAACACAGGCAGAGAGGAATGCTCAAATGCCAAGCTGGTTTTGTGAAAGGCTGCAGAACCTTTGGCATTTCTGCACTCTGGGCATGTTTGCTCCTCCATGAGCAGATGCTGCTGCTTCTTCCTCTGGTTGGAAGGGACTTGCAAGCCCATCAGCTTGCAACTGCTTCGCCATAGCAGGAGCCAAAAGCCCTTTCCAGTAACCACTTCATTCGGCCTCTTCCTCACATTTTGCAAGGGTTTGGAAAAGTGCTTCATAAAATGGAATCAGCAATTTAATAACAAATTAAACATTTTTGTGAACCTTCCAATGCTGATTATGGTTTTTCTAGCCTGGCTAAAACCAAGAACAGCCTCTCTTTGTGGTGTGGCTGCTGCCAAGACATGAAGCCACACGTGGAAATTAAATATATAATTTTCAAATGTCAGCATAGGTCAAGGCTTTGTTTAAGAGTGGGCAAAAGGCACTCAGTGGTTTAATTACTTCTTTTTTTTAACCCTGTGATGAGATACAGCACTCTTAAGCAGCTGAGAATCACATCGCTTCCTTGGGCTCAGCTGATAAGAGTGTTCCCCGGTGATGAGGAAGATTAAAGGCTTCTCTGGAGTGGGTGCAGAGTCCTGTGAACTGTGGTGTTAGCACTCAGAGCAGAGGTGTTCCCTGTGGATACCAGGTAAAACATCCTCAGAGGGAACTGTAGGAGTGGCTGGATGGACAACACCAGCCACCTGGATGATAAGAAGAAGAAGAAAGTACTGAAGCAAGGAAGTGGTTCTGAGCTAGCCAGAGCTAAGATTAGTGTGTGTGTGTGAAAAGAATCACAAGGTCAAGCTGGAAAGCCGCTTGAAGCATGGTTGTTCTCTGTGGCTGGAAGCAGTCACGTGGGTGTGTGGGGTATGTGGGTGGATAAGAAACATCTGGCTGGCTGGAGAGCTTGGACCTGGAATCTGTGTAGACAGATATGGGGTAATAAAGTTACAAGAGAGTTCTGCGTGGACGAAAGTCTGTCCCACTTGAATTCATTCACTGCAAATGGTGCAGTGTGAGGACTTTTTTCCACAGGGAACCGATGGGGAGCTGCTTCTATGCCATATGATCTGCTCTGCCTCATTGCATGCTGCCTTCCCCTGTTAAAAAGCTGGATGCTGCAAGTGAATTTGGGACAGATTTGTAAATGCTCAAAGACATGTGTTGGACCAGTACCATAGAGCTTAAAGTTACAGCTGGGCTGGTATGGTAGAGACTGAGGTTGAAAAAAATGAGTGAAGAACCTCCACAGTAGTTGTATGTTCTTCAAAATCAGGTCCTTGAGCAATCAGTTTCCCTGGCTGTGGCAAACTGAGAGTTGGGGCTCCAAACCTTTTGCCTGGATTCCCTTGTGAGACTAGGGAGGCAGAGGCATTGCTGAAAGTGGATCTATTCTGTTAATCCCTTTCCTTTGGCTGCAAGGGGAACCACCAACCACAGTTGATAAATTCCATCTGTAATGATAAAATGACAGTGAAATGTGGGCACCAAACTGTACTTTTGGGCCAAATTTTGGACTCGTACTTCGAAGGTTTTTGTGATTCTAGATAAATCTAGACTTCTGTTACCTTTGTGTAGTCTGTGTGTACATGTATGTGTGTGTTTTACCTTAGACAAGCACTTGCTGCTATTAGGACTTGGGGACTGGTCTGGCAGAGTCCCATTTTACCTGACCCATCTCCAGCTCTGCTGGATGTCCTTACAAGCCAGAGCATTCATGTGTACTGGGAGAGACAGGAGCTCAAAAATTTGTCTTTTAACTGGATTCAAATTTTCTGCTTTCTCAGAGTGTGCTTGGCCTATAGGTTAGAGGATGTGTGAGTAGGGTGCCAGCGGCAAGGGGTGCTTGGAGTTTGGAAGCTGCCTCCAGTTTTACATACCATGTTCAGGGTACATTGGCAGAAGTATGAGACCTGGGCCTCTCAGGCAGCTGCCATGCTGGTCAAGGTTTGTGCCATTGACTCCTTGACCAGCTGGACACTAAACCAGGATGCTGAACACTGAAGTATTCACGAGAGCGAATTTTCTGGTGTTTGCTGGTTTCTATACTGGGTAGGCTTTTTGAGGAAGAGGTGGAGGCTTCTGGCTACTGTTGGTAAAATGGTTTGCTCAGCTGCTCTGCAGAGAGATGAAGGCAGCAGCATAAACTCAAGAGGGGCGCTGAAGGCCAGTCCCATGGGTAGCTGGCGTTTGTGATGCCTTGCAGTTTCCTACGGCCAGCTAGGGTATAGAGGAAGGTGTTGTAGCTGAGCACTGACTGAATGGCCACAGGAGATAGGTGGAGCCCAGGGGAGGAGAATGGGAGCCCAGCAGTGGAAGGTGAATGTGTTGACTGCCACCAAGGTCCACGCACCAAGGATCACAAACAGGAGAGAGCACCCCCTCATATGGAGCAGCGCTGCCTCCAGAACTGTGAGCCAGTGACCAGCTCGAGCAGGCAGGAGGTAGAGCAGGGTTGAGAATGCTCTTGCTTCAGTGCACCAAGACACCAGCTGAATGCTGCACCATGCACTCATGGACTTCACTGAAAGTAACTTCTTGTGAATTAGGTAGCTTTCATTCTTGCTTGCTTGTGTACCCTTACAATTTTTACCCTTCTTCTCTTCAGTGCATCGCATCTGACACTGGGATTGAGCAATCACATCTCTGTAACACAGGAAATTCCAAACCTGAAAGTTCTTAGAAAAAAATGTTAACCTTGCTGCCCTGCATATCCTGTACACTCCATTGTGCAGGTCATACACTGAGCGATATGCTATGCTGACAAGGAA
The DNA here is from genome assembly GCA_013399855.1 of Oxyruncus cristatus. Taxonomy (NCBI): domain Eukaryota; kingdom Metazoa; phylum Chordata; class Aves; order Passeriformes; family Cotingidae; genus Oxyruncus; species Oxyruncus cristatus. The sequence goes on from VXAY01004360.1 coordinate 433,692, forward strand.
AACAGGAATAGGGAATGTTGCATACTCACAATTTGGCAGAGTTAATGTCAGTGTAGAAACTTAACCTTTTGGTCCTTGCTCATATTTGAGGGTTTATTTCTCTGCTCTAACAATAAGTATTGTTGCTTTTCCCCTACCATACAGATTGTAAACAAATGCAAAGTTTTGAAGAGCAGTTTTTCTGGAGAAAAGTGCAGCTCGTGACAAGTTGCTTTTCTGTGTAACACTTAGAAATGTAAAATCCTTAAAGTATGTGAGGAACTTACTTACAGATGCTGGTGGAATCAGCTAGCCCTTGTCAGTTAACCTCTCTTTGAGCTGTAATCCAGGCTGCTTTAGTAGCCTAGCTGTCCAGAGACTACAATGAGTTTGAAGCTGGCTGCTCCTGCATTTCACTTACCAGGCTAACACTCCTCGCTCTAATACCTTCTCACCTGAGATTGCTTTTCTACCACTCAGCTTTATAAGTTCCAGTGGCCAGATTCTTTTTGTAACCATCTGTTACTACTGGAATCAGGTAAAGTTAAGGCATTTTTTACCCTCATGACATTATTTAGGAAAGCAAGTGTTATTACTTGGTTGTATACTAATTTCTCAGCACCAGAGCACTGCATGCAACACAGCAGCTGTTATATATTCAAGGGTGAAATTCCAATAATAGTATGCTACATAATCTCTGGATAAATATTTATGCTTGTGAAGGTTAAGTGACTTGGAGTACTATAAACTCCAGCCTTTTGGGTAGGCCACTGCAATTTAGGCCTTCTTGCAATGACCCAACAATGACCTCTCTTCCAGTCTAGGGGCAGAGTAACTGTTGGTGTTAAAAATTAGGAGTGGATCTTGAGGCCTCTGCTGAGCAATATTGTAGCGGGTAAAATGCATCAGATGTTATTTGAACCCAACTGCTCATCTCAGAACCACTTCTCATCTCTAACACTGCTAAAAACTTCCTTGAAACTTCTCGCAGTGTAACTTCATTCAGAAACCCTGCATGATGTTGTCTCAGCACTGGTACAAGAGGGTGAAAGCCGCTTGTGGATGACAAACAGCATGTGACCAGCTGCTATTTGGTGTTTTAGTCATGTAACGGACGGTTATCCTCTTCTACTCTGCAGGCACAGCTTCAAGGTTGTGATGTGTTTAACTTGCTTCAGAAATGCAAGAAAAATAACAGACCAGACTACTACTAAAACAGTTGTATAAGTTGGGTCCCATTAGGATCTTCAGTTCAGGGCCCCTCAGCACTCCCAGAGCAAAAATACCCCCAAACTAGGCAAAGCTGTGGTTTTAGTGAACTCAGCAGAGCTGGGATTTGTTCCAACCATTTAACCTAAGTGTGTTTTCAGAAAGTTGTGTAATCCCTAATTCGCTTCCTAAGCTACATTCCAGAGGGATAACAGATACAGCCTTACTCATTTTTCTCCATCTCACTAATGCCATTATTTCCTACCTAAAACCAGAGAACAGAACTCCATACAGTACAGCTGACAGACTGCTTTACACTCCTACGTGTTGAGAGTGCATTAGGAATGACCCCATCCATGCTAGATAGAAGACCAATCCAAAATTACATGTCTCATTTTAATACAAGCTGGGAGGAAGTATTTCACTTGCTGTTTTGAAGCACTGGAGTGATATTTAGACTCTTACCTTCTACTGAGAAAACAGAATGCACCTTTGGCCTTTCAGAAGTGAACCATCCTAAATCACGGCTCTGTTGACTCAGTTCTACTCACCCAAAGGAAACACAACAGCAAAGCCATGTCTGAAAGCCCAATTTATTTCTCTGCCATTCCACCACGGTTGGCAGCTGTTATCAATACTTACTATTATCTTAGGAGAAAGCACATTATCAGCAGGTTTATTGCTTACTAATGTCAAGTTGAGGATTGTTTATTTTATCTGGCAGATGGTATCTAAAAGAATGGCTTTAGGACAACAATATACATTTCAGTCTGAGGAACTCATTAATAATACTTCAATCCACAGGAGTCTTATGTTTTATTTTGCTTTACTCGGCATTGGGAAATTTTTTTTCTTGACTTGTCCTCTCTGAACTTGCCGAGCTCGAGTCCCAAATCCCAGAGATTGTATTGATTCTGTTAAGTACTTCTGGCCAGGAGAGATGCACAGCATCACCAACAGTTTAGCATCGCCTCCTAAAAGCAGGGAAAAGGCAAAACATACTTATTTACCTAATTTTCAGTAAGTTATACACTGGTAACATGGTGATCTACACAACAGTAAGTGTAGGTTTACCACTGCTTTTATGAAGCGGAAGACTGCTCATGAAGAGAGCTGTTGAAAACAGATAGCTCTTTCAAGGAGAGTCTATATCTAACAATATTGTATTTACCCCCAAGTGTTTCTCAGTTTGTAATGTAGAGTTTTTTTCTCCTTATAACTTCATCAGTTAACCAGCACGTATGTTATGGGCCTGGGCACTTCAGTAAGTTTTGCCTTTGAACAGAGGCCACATACAAGCAAGAAGTACAAGATCATTCTCTAGTTTTACACAACAAAGGAAGGGGAAAACTAGGAGAAGGAATCTATATTGTTAAACAGAAGTTAGAATAATCCCTCACCTACAGAGTCCTGAAGCAGATGGGTAAGTTTGCTGTTCCGATATGGGACATGAGACCGCTGCTCTGCTATTGCTCCGAGAACGTCGGCCAGGGCGGACAAGCTGCGGTTAATAAATGATGTCTCTCTCAGTGCTGCCCCTGTCACTCCAGACATACCTGGTACAGTGTAGAAAAAGGCAATGGTAATATTAAGCAAAGCTGCTTCAAACTGTAATGTGGGGAAAATTCAGTTGCTGTATCGTCTCCTTTTGACTCAACATTTTTAAACACAAATTCTGAACCACTTCCAGCCCACCCATGCCAAAAGCAAGATGCAGTGGTTTTTCACACTGGACTGCCAATACATTATTTAATGCTGTACTCTTTTAAAGGAAGGTTAAAGAAGGTTCAGTGTCTACAGATGGTCTGAAGCATCTCATGTTAAAGTTGATTTCTTGAGCTGTACAATATCCTTTGGCTTCATACGTATTAAGAACAAGGAACCGAGAACCTTAAGATGAGACAAGACAAAACACCAGTCCACAATGTCCCCAGAAAGAAGCCTCTTTTGTTTCACCATTGTTTATAATAGGTAACTACCACATCTGTATCCCTTAGGGAAAAGAGGGGATGCACTGACGGCACAATCTGCAGAAGGAAAACTGTACAGCAGCCACAGGCGTGAGGTGTTTGTGTTCACCCAAGGCTGTGAGCTGCATGATTTGCTGTAAGGAAATAGATAAAGGAAAATTATGCCCTTCTACCACCCAACCAGCATGGTGCTATGTAGCTATGCTGCCCCTGAGCAACACTGGAAATGTTTGGTCTATGCAACACATTGCACCAATTCAAAGAAGTGCTGCAAGCTCAACTCTTTGATCAGTCTGGATGAGTGTGCAGTTAAGAGTAATTAATTCCTCCTGTCAATTTGGGGAAGGGAAAGTTGCTATTTGCATTTAGTATCACACTATTCAAATTCAAGCTTTGTTCAGGACAGCAGATGAGGTACAGAAGTGATCTGCAATCAATTCTCCTTACCCAGAGCACATGATCCATGTTAGGCAGAGCTCATGGTAGTGGGATGATCAGATAGGGCTAACAGTTTCCTCTACTGCCTAGTCTCCCACCTCTAGACAGGTACAGGCAGCAGCTAGAGATCTTGTCTTTACCTTAGGCCAGCATTTTCCAAACTCAGAGAACAAACAAGGAGTTCAAGAGGCAAATGTGAAAAGGCACAGTAATAGCAAAAACCCCAGAAGTCTGGACAGTGAGGAGAAATGTGACTGTGGGAGAGGATGAAGTTAGAGTGGTAGAGTCTCTTGTCAGAGAGACACAGAGCAAAACATTTGGAAGACCTGCCAAAGGGTGGACAACAATCTGAGATAGGATGAATCTCAGGCTAACTTTACTGGGTCATTGTGTATACAGACATCCCCAGGCTTCTTTTATTCAAGGAAAGGAGGACTCCTGAGACAACGGATATCACCCTAAAGCAGACAACTGCCAATAGGTGAGGGGGTACCTGCTTAAACTGCTGATTATCTGCGTTTGGTTTGACGGAAGCATATAGCTGAGTTTTCAAACCGAAACCTAGTTTGCCAGAAAGGGACCACTTGGCTTGTAAATGCTGTAAATGACCCAGGATGGCTGTAGAGCTAACAAGGCAAAGTGCTGAGGTGTGTGAGAAGCCCTGATGTACTGCTGCTCGCTTAGATCTGCCTTTTTAAAACAATTATGAGTTAAGAGCTGCCCTCACTTTTACCAGGGTAAGTTCACCAGCACAGCTGATGGCAGAGGTCAGTCCGCTGTGTGTGCCGGGCCACATCTAACACTGATGTTAGCACAGCTCTTCTGGCTTCACTGGAGGATCTGGCCTGCCGAGCCCCAACTCAAGGAAATGTTTGTCCTGGTTTAACTGAGAGAACAAACACACACCCTGTTGCTCAATTACATGTTTTCAGCATTTAAGAGCAAATGAAAAAAATAATGTATTATATTAGGTTTCTCTGTAGAACAAAAGTTTAACAGTGAGCAACAGCAAGAATTCTTGGCAGTAAAGTAAAAGACTCTTTCATAATACTGGTTCAGTTTTCAAAACATTATTTCTGGAATGGTACATTTGGCTGCATGGTTTTTCTTGGTAAGAAAGCTTGTCCTTTAGGAAATAATCAAGTTTTTGAAATTATTTTCTGCACAGGGAGGCAGAAGGAGGAAAATGCTTTGAAGAAACAATGAAAACAATATTATCTTTTCAACACTAATTTCCTCCAAGACTTTTTCCACAACAAGGCAGAAAACCCTACACACGGTGGTATCAATTATTACAGATATTTGTAATACTTAAATAATTTATGCACTTTAAACACTTCTATACAAAAACATGCTAATTTCCAGAGCAGAAAAACAGGCCTAATAAAACCAGTTTGAACAAATAATATACCTATGATATGGGTAAACGCCCTGGGCTTATTTTAAGCTTATGCAGTCAGATTTGCAGTTAAACTGTACCAGTGTAAAACTGGAACGATCAGCCCTCAACATTTTTTTTATGGCAGGATCTGTGGGTTTAAACGAGCCTGGTATGTGAGCAGGGGAGCATGTACCCCCCCAGAAAGAACTAAAGGCAACTATTGTAACCTAGATCTGGGAGGATCGGTGCCCACAAGCAGACACCTTCCCTTACCGACACACTCACTACCAGCGAGGTCCACCAGCTGCAGTCTAGTTTTGACTTGCTTAATTTTCTCAGTTGCTTCGAACTGCACTGGCGAAGAGGTTCCAGAGGAAGAGGCAGATACACTATCTCTCGTTTTCTGTGGAAAGGTGCAGGAAACATCTTTATTTAGTCTCTGACTGGCTTGTTCATCTTCCCATGAAGTACCTGTTTAATGGAAAAATCAAACAAGCAGAGTTTCTCACTGACACAGGAAATTGAGATAGAGAAAAATGGGACATCAATAGGGGAGGTACAGTATCTGCTGTTTAAGACTATTCTAAAAGAAGCAATATACAAGTCAGAATCCGTGGCAGGGCAGGCTGACTGACTTTTTCTATCTTATTTAAGGTTTTACTTATAAAACCAATTGTACCAGCTGGTAACAAGTTTTGGTGTAGGTTGTGTCGTATACAGTGTAGAAAGCAAGTTCAGTAAGGGCTTTAAAGAGGCATTTTTTTCAAGTTTTAGACTGACTGTAACCAAAGTGAGATTTTGGATCTTTGGGAGCAGTAGCCTTCAAAGTCTGGTTCTATGTATTTGAAACATCACTTGCTGGTCCTCTGGCAAAAAAAAAAAAAAATCCTCATCCTGCCTTTTCTATTTTGTCCTTTCCTACTGTTCCCTCTAGGCTTCCTTCAGCCCTCATATCCCACTGCTGGATCTCCACATGATGAGCTATTAGCCTCAATAGTATTACTCCCATTTGTCCAGGTTGGTTACCTACTATTATCCCTCCTCTTCCTCAGCAGAAGCATCTGGCTTTCACTCTCTGCTGGGAAGGAAGACAAAGACAGATTCTCTGGGAAAGCTGCTTTCACATTAGCTTAGCAGGAGTGTATTTAAAAGGGATTTCCCAAAGCAATTTTGCTTTTTTATTAGTGTTCTGGTTTTCATACATCTCTCTCTTTCTCTCTCTGAAAAACACAAAAGAATAAAAGACACATACTCTGCTATAGGTCATAGAGACAATAGACCTTCTTGGGAGCTGGAATAGTACAAAGTTTCCAGCTGCAAAACTTGAGTAAAGACCAGATGACTTGTGTTGCAGAGCTCTGTACTTCTCCAAGTAGGCTGCTGCTAAAACCCAAGCTGGCTGTTCACAGTGTAGACAGTGCAGCTGTGCTGGTTTACACAGAATAAATTGCTTCGGGCCATACAGTGTCAACTAAGTGGTCTCTCCTTCAGTTTTAGACAACAAAATTAAGAAACAGTTCTCCTCAAAAGACAGATAATACATGCTAAAAGAGCTTAATCAAACCTGAAAAAGTGCTGGCTTGCAACAGGGCGCAGTGGAATGACTGCAATTAGAAGTGGCAAAGGGAATTCTGGGCTAGACAAGATGGCTGGAACACTAACAGTGCAAACACAGTTTTGAAAATGCTAACATCTGTCTGATTGACAAGAATCTGGAGCTGCCTAGAGCTAACATCTGAAACACTAGAGCTGCAACTTCTGAGGTAACTGTGTCTTTTGGCAAGCCCGTAGGTAAGTAAGGGCACTGTTTGTTCTGCTTTGCTGATACTGTTGGTTTAATTTCTGATAGCAATCTAAGGGAAAAAATGTTAAATATTTCCCACTTTCTAAAATCATATTGTTGCAGAGTATGAAGGAGATGAACCACAGTACTGGAAACAGAGAGCCTAATTAAAGCATGAGCAAAAGAAAATAAAGTTAACTCCAAAAACCCTGAAAGCAATAAACTGGTAAGTCTTGGTGTAGTAATGAAAAGTAGAAATAGAGATGTTGCCACAGTAAATAAGACAACTCTATTGCATTTTCATACAGTGGCCTATTACTAACAGTTCAAGAGACTATGAATTTAATGGACATTTTTGCAAGGTAGCAGGTAAAAAAAATTATTTCTCACCCAAAAGCATATGCAATCCCTATAATGCATGGTTAGCTTTACCACAAACTTTGTATGACATGTAATTATTAATTCTAAGTGATTTAACTACTTTATTTATCTATCTTACTGAGATCTTAACTATCTTATGACTTACTGATAACATTTATTCATAAGTTGCTCAATGCTATAAAACTTAAGGAACTCTGTAAGTCAAGACATGTAAAAAAAAGTGGTAAGTTTTTATGAAACTCAAAGTTTCAGTAGCATTCAAACATCCAAGTGCTCTGTTATTTCAGAAGGTATGTAGAAGTTAGAAAAATGGAAAAGAACTGAGGGGATGTATCAAACATTGGAAAAAGGAAGAAAAAGCAATGTGAAAATCTCACAGTCCACAGACTGTTTTTCTAAAAACAACGGGCTCTAGATGCATTTTTAGTAACATCCTACTTACCAAAGTTATCTCCAAAGACAACTGTGGTTATGGTCAATGTCACTACCAGATGAGAACGAGAGGAATGAGCATGCACCAGTGTTGGGTGCCTGACTCTCAGCTGTAGGCCTTTCTTGACTAGATGTAAAAATTCAGCTGCATTCTCAACAGTCCTAAAAAGTAAAGAAACCAGAAGGATATTTAACTGACTCACAGGAAAAATCACACGAGAAAGTTGTCAACTTAGATAGGAATCTCAGCATTTCCACTTCCCTGCTCTTCTGCTTATACTAATCTCAGTTGAGAGCTGCACAAACAACTGTATATAGACTTTTTCAGGTGGGATATAGTCCAAGATGAAAATTCAAGACAAAAGCTGTGATGTAGTCCTGAAAGTACTGCAGAAGAGGCCTGTCAGCCTTGCAGGTCCACAGGTATTGTAGCTCAGCTCTTGAAGCAGCTGAAATTTGTACATCTCCACACTTTGGAAGAGAAGCCATAGTTCAGACATTGCTGGAATCGCTGGTCTTACAGATTTTTTCCGTTTATCTTGAGGTAGCTCCTTTTCTTAGGTACAGAATTAGGCAACCCCCCAAAAATTTCTCTGGGCCTCTGAAAATCATATTTCACATTTGAAATGAAAACCAGAATCCCTGTAAAAAAGTTCAATTCCACTGTTCAGTGTCAGAATAGATAGGCATAAGTTTCTACAGACCATTTGATCTTGTACTATCTGTTTTCTTTTCCAGTTAAAGGAAGTACTGCAAATATGATCAGTTGAAGGGCGAAGACCTAACACAGAAAGTGAAATGAATACAGAAAGTGAAATAAACTGATTAGCTAAAAAGAAAATCTCTATGATTTTTCCCTAGGTTTGCAATGTTTAAAACAAATGAGGTAAGATTGCCTACTCTTTCCTTTCACCACATTGCCTTCTTCAATAATCATTCAAGATACAACACCTAAACAATAATTTTTAGGTGGGGGCACAAGTTACGACAGCCTGGTGACTGAATGCCCTGTACCAGTAGAACCATAAATAACACTCCTGACAGGCCACAGGCTTGGTTCCACAGACAGCCTGCAGTCAGCAAAAGCAAGCACGTGATAAAAGGCAAGGTCTTCATTACTTAGATTTGGCTGATTTCATTAAAGGTCATACCAGGCACAAACTTATTTTATGTTAAGAGCCATACTTAAAGAGTTTACAGACAGAAGAGCAAAAGAAAACAAACTATGCCCAACGAAAGCAATTTCCTTCAGAAAATAAAGGGCACCTGAAGAACAGAAAAGCACTTGGCCACACCATATTTATAGGCACTTAGAAGAAGCAGCCACCTAAAAGCAGTTCTTTGTGTATCCAAGGCTGCATGAGGTAAACAATCACTGCAGATTTCTCCTATCAATCCTGAGCCACACATGTTGACCTCCCTCGTAACACCTCTGCCTCTTGGTAGAGGTACCACTGGTGACGTCTCCCTGCTTGTTTGACCTGGCACCAGCAGGGAAGCAGTGGCTCTAGTTCCTACAGTCAGAGCCTTAGACTGGGGTGGTCTGAGTATTGCCTCCAGCCAAAGGAGGCACACATCCTGCCTTCCCAAGTCTTAAACTGCATCTTCCAGTGGCTGGTCAGCCAGGACTGCACACCCTTAAAGGGACCCAGCCTTGGCTGGGATGCAGCATCAGGCTGTTGGGTTCTGCAAGCTGCTGCTGTGCTCTATCAAGGAGTCAGTTCCGTGAGCTGCCACCCTCCAACGAGCATTTGCAGAAGACAGGCCTCAGGGTGTTCTGTCAGTGCTGGTCACCTCCTGGGCAGCTGCAGCTGGCTTTGGAGGGAAGCAGCATCCCCAGTGTGGTGAGCTTGGCACAGTAGCTCCTCAGCAGGACTGACAGAAATAATATTTAAGTATAATCTCTACAACTTTATCATGCTTTATATGCTGCACGTTCCAGGACCAGATTCTACAAAAAGAAGCCCTGTTGTGATTAGGTTACAAATTTGATGCTGAACATTCTCCAAAGTCAACCAAACTATAAAAGAAGAAAGAGACGAGGTTTTTGTGATTCAGTAAGATGAACGTGTTAGCGGGAAAGAGACTACTGTACTTTAATGGATACATGGAGAAGCCAGTGAGACCCAGCAGGCCAATATATTCTAGATGAAATATTATCATAAATGAGGATGTGTTTTTATTCAAAGCACCAGCTGTTTACTTTAGATTTTGGGCAGCTGGGTGGCCTCATTCAATGGTTCCCTTACTTTGTTTGGGTTTGCTTTTTCTTATTAACCTTTCTGTGTAATTATTAATATAACCTGTTTATCAATTGCAATTTTTTCACTGCTTGCATTGTAATTGAAGTACAAGTCCATATTTTTATTTATATTTGCATTAGAATTTAGTACTAACTGATTGAGATAAGTGGTTTTTAAGAGGTTTAGTTCAAGGCGCCAGGTTCCTTTAACATAAATTAAAATTTACAGAAATAAACACAGCAGCCATTTTATTAACTAGAAAGACAAATGAAACCTTATTGCAGCTTCTACTTCTTGTCTCTGTGGCACAAGTCCCACTGCATCTCACGTCTCCCCTCTCCAAAACCTACGAAAAGGTATGGGTCACCCAATAACTATGCAAAGCTCCCTTGGGAAGTGGAGTAGGCATTTTTCAGGAATGGACTGAAGCCAGGCCAACATCTTAGTTACTGAAGTACCAAAATTAAAAACTACTTAGAGGTTCTGATGAAATAGGAAAATTCAACTCCCATCATGCCCACATTAGATGCACCCATCTTCATTTCTTATGTCATACAGTTCGTTTCGTCTCTAGTCAAAGGAAAAAGATTAGCTCCTCCAAGAAAGATTCAGCACACACAGAGGCTCTGCTCTCAGCTTCTTCTGGAGATTTTCATTCCCTTAACAGCATAGCCTTAAGTAGATACTAAAGGTTGGAGTAGAGTCACAGTTGGGGAAATCCAGGAACAGGGACAAAGCAAACTCCACCAGTCAGTGTAATACAGACAGAGAGGGAAAAGGATTCATCACTTCAAACTCTGGTCACTTTTAACTCATTCCATGCTCTTATGGAGCATGCAGAGTGCAATGAAGCATGCAGAATTTCTCTGGAAATCGTATTTAACCTCAAGACCAAAGAGCAGGCATACTCTGGATACAAAGGTTAATCCTTCCTAGAATATTACAGTGCTCATTATTTCATAGAAAGAAAGAAGAGTTCTATAACTCCCATAGTAAAGAAAGCCACCTGACAATTTCTCTGGGGTCCCACTTTTCCATGAGCAATTGAATGGGTAGAAAACTTAAGTCAATAAATGTGTCTCACTAGGTAGAATAAAAGTATGTTTGCGCAATCCTCCAGCGCATACTTGTATTTTTATCAAGGCTTTCTGGCAATAGCATAAACCCACATAAACAAACAACTGCTGGTCTGCTTATGCGACTGAGTCCCACAAGACAAAATTATTTCCACTGAGGGTGCATTTTATTTTAATTGGCATGGAGGAGGGATCGGATCATGACAAAGAATTATTATAGAGAAGTGAAGAAAAACATCATGTTTCCCCCAGAAACGTAGAAAACTATTATGCTGCTCTAAACATTTCAATAGAGCAAGATGTTCCTTTTCACAAAGATTATTTGCTCAAGAAGCAGGACATATTTTTAAGTTTCTAGACATCTCTGTAACACACAAGCAGAAATGTTTCCTTTTGGAAAGTGTTCTCATGCTGGGTGCTCACAGAGAGATATCCAGTAGTTTAATTCCACTGGGTACCATCACCTCTCTGGTGCCACTAATACCGCCTGTCCTAATTTTTTTTCTTTCTAATGTTGATATTACCACCATAAGGCTGAAAGGAGGGCCACAAAAGTGGTGAAGGGCCTTGAGGGGAAGCCGTATGAGGAGTAGCTGAGGTCACTTGGTCTGTTCAGCCTGGAGGAGACTGAGGGGAGACCTCATTGCAGTTACAACTTCCTCGTGAGGGAACCTCTTCTCTCTGGTGATGAGTGACAGGACATGAGAGAGGAGCATAAAGCTGTGTCAGAGGAGGTTTATATGGGATATTGGGAAAACATCCTTCACCCAGGAGGTAGTCAGGCTCTGGAATAGTGATTCTTGGAGCTGTCCTGTGTAGGGCCTGGGATTGGACTTAATGATCTTGTGGGTCCCCTCCAACTCAGACATTCTATAATAAACATTAATAAAATGAAGCATCTGAAACAAATTCCATCTTGTTAATAGATGAATTTTTATGAACACATGATTTTGAACATCTAATTACCCAAGGTGTCTTATATATAACAAGAAAGTACTATACATTTGCTTTGTATATGACACATACATAATGCCAGGAATCATTCCCATGAGTACTAGAACAAGTCTTTGTAATGCTTAGTAAGTAAAAGAAGGCATTACAGTAAGTACAGCTGTAGCCTTAAATACCCTAGCTCTCCCTACAGTGTCAAATTGTGTAAATAAGAATCAAACTTACCATACACCAATGGTGGGAAGGTATACATCTTAAAAGCGAATGGTTACAAGCTTAGCTGCTTCTTAGCTTTTAGTTTGAAGAACCTGAATTTTCAAGAACTATGCGTTCAAACCATATCAATGGTTTGCCAACCTGCCAACGTATCAATTCCAACTTTAACACCTCCAGTTATGAAAACAGAACACTAAGCAGTAGTAAAATGGATATTTGTATTAAAGGATCACTTAAAATCTAATTATTTTTAATTTTTTTAACTCCAACACATGCACAGAAAGCTAACATTCTACAGCTGCTTAAAAATTTACAAATAGTACTATTATAATGTGTAAATGTTATAATTTAGTAAGACTAAATGGAAAGTGCTTTGTGACTAGGTTACCCCTTCTTATTCTACAGTTGACAAGAGCCATAGACCCAGCAACAAAAAAATACACAGCAATTCAATGAAAAAATTCAAGCATTCCGAGTGGAAGGCACTTAACACAGGAGTATAACTCAAACTAATTGTACGGTTATTTCTGGAAGTATTCTGACATTTGCAGAGAACTGTAGTCTAATAGACGGAGCCAACAGAAACAAAACTGTTCTTTTGCACATGATAAGGATTCATTGTTTAGAAGCAATCTCGTGCCTATAATGCAATTTTGTGACAGCTATACATTGCATTAACACCAGATCATGTTTGGATGGCAACGATCAAGTCATGTACTTACTCATGTGTAAGCAATGGAACATCACTCTTTCCTTCTCTGGTTGTGACAACATCACGCTTGATGCTAAATACTTTTCCATAACTGTCTTTGGCCAGAAGATCAAAAATTTCATTATTATACACTTCTACAACAGAAACCTCAACCCAGTAACTTCCCGGTGGCTTTTCTGAAATAAGCCTGGAAAATAAAAATAAGGAGGAAAAAAAAAAGAAGAAAAAAGCCAAAAAATGTTCAAGTCAAACCCCGTGAGCAATGTGTAAATAAAGATTTATTCTTTAATTGTAATCTAATTACAGTCTGATAAAAGTGCTTATTAAGTATCTGCAGCTGTGGCTTTGTCTCATCCATATGATAATGTTAAGCTGAAGAATAAGAATATACAGTTAAATTATACACGAAGCAGTATATAAAATTTAAGTTTCCAAACAGCTGTACTGGCTTAAGTTGTTTTTCTCTGCTAGCTCCTGCCTTGAGATTTTTTTTATACCATTTCTCTGCTGCTGTTATTGCATTTAGAGCTCAGGGTATAAAATCTGGCAGAGTGCAAGCAATGAACAGACAGAGATGGCAAACTAGATCTGTAAGAAGTTATCTGTCCACAGCCTTGGAAAATTAATAAATTAAGGGCTTGTCTATTCAGGAGAGTATTTACAGTTAGACAGTTATTCTCATACAAAACTAGATCTTTAATTTAGCTTATACACTTCTCCAAAAGAAACAGGCTTAGCTTGAAAAACCTCTAATGGCTCTTCTGTTATAACATAGCAGCACATCAGTTTGATCATGTATTAGGTTCAAGTAAAAAGTTCTCAAAGCAAGAACAGATTGTGGTTAAAAATTCTAATATTCTTTGGGACTTAGTTCTAATCTGGATCCTCTTCATCTATTCAATTGTCAATTTTCCCTAAACTTGTAAGAACTTAATTATCTTTTGGACTCCACAACTATGGTTGAAACAAGACAGATGGACAGATAACACACAGCAAGACTGCATAGTCTTATTGTCTTAGAAAATCAGATTAAGCAGGAGAGAGACTCAAAGGCCATATAAAAACTAAAAAATCAAACAGGAATCAGAGAAGATATAAATATATATCATTCTGAAGCTGAAATTTGTAATGATAAATATATTACAAACATTTCATTCTTTCTACAAAATTTAAGGGGACTACCACTGACAAAAAGCCTTTACTTAGTTTTTACCTGAACACTTCTTGGGTAGCTCGAGGAATAATTCCAAGTTCTGATTCATCTTCTACAGCGAATGCAAAGTTCCCCTCTACCTGTGGTCCCAACATTGTATATGTCTTCCCACTTCCAGTTTGCCCATAAGCCATGATACACACATTGTACCTGAAAATTAAAAGCGGTTTCATTTATTTTACTATTACCAAATGTGTTTGTTAGGTGGCAAGTCAAACCCCAAACAATTTGGGAACACAAACTGAAACAAGAAAATAAATACACTGCCCCTGATTTCTTTCTGGAGATCTCAAAATCTGACAGTAACTAAAGTACTGCTCATAACATCACCTAAATAGATTTTTTAAGCAGAGTTGAAGGGATGCTTTTAAGAAGAAGTTTAAGGGGTGCTTAGCTTGGAATGACCGATGAGGTTAGACGTCCTGTCTGCCCAACTTCCAGTAAGTGCACTACTGAGCTGCTTGTAAATCAGCTTGTGAGCCACTGCAGTTTACAGGACAGCATTTTAAAGTAAACCATCACTGGGTTTGATTTGTCTTACAGTGCTGTGCTGCAAACCACTGCACTAGTGTCTTAACAGCTGGGAACTCTTCACCTCTCATAGCCTTTTTCAGGCAGGTTCATCGGTCATAGCCCTCAGTCAGAGAAGACAGCCCTAATAATAAGAGGCACAAATTTTAAACCAACAGCATTAGTTCAGCACGGGCATGCACAAAATGACTAGTCCGGAATAAAGGTGGCGGGAACTGCTCTGATATGGACAAGTAGAAGATGAAAAGTGTACAATGTTAGTGCAGAGATACAGGCATCTATGAAACACAATTCACCATCTTCTGAAGTAGACAAGTAAATACATCTAATGAACAGAGCTCTGAAACTGCCTTTTTCACTGCACTGAAAATAATACAAAAAATAGTCCACAGCTGTGAGTAGGTGTCTGTGCTGTTCAGGGATCTGAACTCAGAGGTATGAATCCTATCTAGGAAGTGTGTTTCTAACACAATCAGATCAAAGTCAACACCTTAAACAAAACAAGTGGGCGGACACAGATACATCCAGCCACAGTACTGCTTTGTAGAGATGACCGATACTGTACTATTCTCCTGGGCTGCATCTGCTCTGCAGCACCTGCCAGTGTCTTGGTGTTGACCATAGAACTGTGCCAGCAAAACCCTTGGAAGACGTGCAGTTATGCTGACAGGACCACTCCCTCCCTGGACCATCTTGTTTGTTCAGAGACACAACATTAGCAGAATCTCCATACACAAGGAGCGCTTTGCCGTTTGCTGTAATTTCTGCTCTACTAGAGAGTTGCAAGAACGGACTTGCTCCTGTTCTGCCAGGGAGTAAAATTTCACTGCCTAAGCTACCTCCTCTGTGGGCAGACTTAAAACAGCTGCTTTTGGTTATGCGATGCTTTTCCTCATATCAAAAATGTTGTTTCAAACACATGCCAGCATATTTCAATGAACACCCCTCATCTAATTGTTTTAAATGTATGGCTTCAAGTCATGAAATACTTACATGGCCACTGCAGCTACTTTTTGCATATTAAACATGCCTAGAAGTTATTATTTTGGGAGGATTATTTAGAAAGCTTTCTCTTCTTAGAAAGAAATGTGGGCTGATAAGCCACACAGCAAATACCTGGGTGACCTTTCTGGGGATGTGACATCAAAGTTGCAGTAAGTAAACCCATAGTAAGGTCCCTCCAGATTTTAGGATGCAGAGTATAAAACAGGAGTCTAATCATAGATTTGATGAAGTAAAGGAGATAACCAGAACTGAAAAAAAATAGCACTGCAGCAAAATTAAATGTGATGGATATTAGGGCTGTAAATCTGAAATGAGGACTTCTTGAAGTATTCCCTGCTGACGCGACTCTACTTGTATTTACGTCAGTAGAAAAGCTCACACTAACTTCGGTAGTTTTCAGATAGACTAATAATGAGCAATTTGCCAGTTTCCACCCCTCATGCACACTGCCTGGCCACCTGTAGCTTATTGAGACTTCTAGCCCTGCTTCAAAATCAAAGAGATCTTTGGAACCAAAATGGGAGCCAAAACTGTGGAGGCTGTAGTTTTCCTTAGGAAAAACAGAATTAAAGTCTTCTTAGAAGTCTGTCAGACTTTCCCATAGTCCACTTAATCAAATTTTCCTTAATTGCTGCTTGTTAGAAGACAGTAAACATCATGGACAAAATACTTCTGATAGGATACAAATGATAGGATTAGAAGCTAAGTAGACAGGTGATTGGAACATTGAAGAGAGAGATGCAAATTGGGTATCAGTCAGTGGAAACTTCCCTGCCAAAGCCAAAACAGTATTTCAGTAAGCCCAAATGAGCTAAAAATGGCCAAAGCAGTATTTTATCTAAGTAGGCACAGGAGAGAATGAATTGTTGGGGGATTCAACAAGCACCAGATTACTATATATTTACCTATATAATAATAGTTTACTTCATTGGTGTTCTGGTTTCAACACAAAGGTTTTGAAGAGAAGTCTAAAAATTTTTTTCTATGATTCACCAGATATTTTTCCTTCTCCACTCTACTTCTTACTTATATAACAGTAATATTCTTGTTTAGAAAATTTTTATTGTCAAGCTATAATACCGGTAGTTTTTTACCACTTCTCTCCTGAAAAGAGTGTGGGTGTTCACTACAGCAAAGTTATGACTAGGAGAAAACACTGTTAAAGAAAATCAAAAGGAGGAGAAATGTATTTTCCTCTTTAAAATAAACAAGAAAGTTTGATTCTTCAATGCTGTAAAGAAAAGAAATGTTATTTTACTGCTTTGCTGATCCTGTATGGCTCACTGTAAACTTTGAAGCCTGCTGTACTTCGTCTGTTTTGCACATGGAACAATCTTTCTTCCTGTATATTTACACTGAAAAATGAAACAATTCATTTAGAAAGAAAAATAAAGAAAAAATAAGGAAAAGGAGCAGAACACTCCTTTCCACTTAAGCTAAAAGTTGTCACAGACCACTTTGGAACCCAGACTAAAACAATCAGGAGCAGCAAAGAGGTTCAAGGTTCAGACTAAGTATGTCTGTTTCCCATTTACAATAGGAAGGCTGCTGTGCTCATATGCACAGACTTGCCTTCCCTGAAAATCTGCTTCTGTTTAAACAGCATTTCTGGAAGAACAAGACAGGTCTTTTGTTTTTAATAACAGAACATTTCCTAACTGAAAACAAAAATGCTGGATTTTAGGACAGGATTCTCCCAATGTGAAAATTAGAAAGTGGGAAGTACAGCAGATCGAGGTACAAACCAGGTATATCTGAAGACACCTAAGTGACATGCTGAGCCAAAGTAAAATTACGTTCACTGCAAAAGGAAAAGTAGGGGGAGAAAACAGTAGTTTTAAGACTTCTTTAAATTCCTCCAACCTAGTGGTCCCTAGGTTGCTTAGCTACAGAAGCTGTGGTTACTCATCTTGTGGTTAAACAAGAATAATGTGGTATATGACTTCCCTCAGCCCAGGTAGCCCTTGGGGCCCGTCTGTGGCATATGCAAAGGGATGTCTGGGTTTTCTCAATATCCACAGTATCCTGATATACCTCTTCTAAGCTGCTTTTAAGAAATGGAGACTTGGAAACTTCAGTTCACAGACTGACAGGAACAATGACTGCCACAGTTCAACTATGCCACTGTGGAGGGAAAGGAACTGTCTTTTCTTCTACAGGGAGGGAAAGGTATGTGAGAGTTTTACCATATAATTAAGTGATATTGCAGCAGGGATGAAAAAGAAGCAGAAAGGAAGTTATGTGCAAATCTCAGTTCAAGCCTCAAGGTTTATAACAGTATGTACTTCAAGGCTTCTTTGCAAGAATAGCTTAAGTTGGCTCTAGTATAAATGAGAAATCACTTTATGAACTTCAGTGGCTAGAAGTAATTTCATATACGTGCTGGTGCTTGTTACTGATCAGTCTTGTATTCAAAACAGAATGCTGTTTCACCTCTGTGCCTGAAGAAGCAGTAGAACTGTGACTGAGGATGCTCCGTTCTGGTTCAACCAGGAATCGCTCACACCACGTCCAATGGCCTGTGCTGTGCACATAACCAGAACTAAGAGTGGCCCTGGCAGGCCTTTCATACATGAACTGTTGGACAAGTTGTATCACACCATTTCTGCAACTGAAAAATGGTTATGAAACATAACCTACAAAAATGCAAAGGAAAAAAGACAGCATCCCCTATTAGAAGCAATGCTTCAGTTTGCCAGAAGCATACTGGAGGAAAAAACTTTTTTGATTTTTACAAATTTATCTGCTCTGCTAAATTTTGTAAAGTGTTTTCATTGTTTATACAGGGAAACAACATTCCCTTGGTGTTGAGTAGAAAGAAAACAGGAAAATGGAACTGCAAAGCCACAAAACTTGACTGGATCACCACTATTAAGTAATTTTCTTTTTTAATTTATGTATTTCAGTAGATTATTGTGCTTCAGCTTACTTACTCCCACCTTTGAACTTACCCATCCAGTAGAGATGTTAGCAAAGGGGCCACATCCGCAAACACTGCATCTTGAGACTCTGAATCATTGTAAACTCTGAGGGCAAAAGTGCAATGATTAACCAAATTAAAAATATAAATATGTTGTCACAATACAAGAATGCAAACTATGGAAAATGTAGGTCAGTGACATAAAACATGGAGCCTGCTGACATTTTTATGTCAGGGACCTGAAAATTAGAACTCCAAGGTTCTCACTCAAGTGTTGCTAGCAGCTGTTGTGTGTGCTGGAGGGAACGAGCCAGAGGTGTACACTTCTCAGAGGTACACAGGCTGCAAACTTGCCTGGGGATTTGCCTCAGAAGACTCAGTGGCAGAGCAGAAATCAGAATGCGCCTGAGGGTCACGTTTAAAGATGCACTGTCTTTGTGGGCAGTATCAGCCTACGGTATTTCCCTCCCCACCCCCATGAACTATCTACTCTGAAATCAACACTTCTCACTCAAGGGAAGACTTTCTATTACATTGTAATATGGATTGCAGATTAATTTTCAAAGAGAATGAAAGACAATTAAATTGAATGAGTTATTCCGCCTCTTAGAAAAGAGCAATGAGAGTTCCATCCTTGGGCCAAAACAATGATGTCTGAAACAATCCCATATGTTTTTCAAATGCAAGGAGAAAAGAACCAAACACAGGATATTCAAAGAAATCCTTCCTCCAACCCTTTCAAGTTTGTAACAACATAAAATCAAGACCCAAAAATAGGAAATCACCAGAGAGAGGAAATCCTGATCATAAAACGTGGACATCCTAACTCCTTCATTTCTTCTCTAGCACACCAAAAATGTATCTTCCCCAAGATTACAGCCTACAGCATGCATTGTTTATACAAGATGAACAGAATCTAGAACATGAATGTCATTACCCACACTTAAATATTTGAGGTATGAATGCCTATTTTTGTCAAAAGCTCCCTTTCTGGTATCTTTCTGTGGTGTGGGGTTTTTTATTTTTTTGTTTAGCTCTGTTTTCCAATGAGTGATACGCGTTCCTTATAGCTCACAGCAGAACGGCTAATTAGAAACAGGAATTTTGGTAGCAGCAAACATTACAAAGCATAGGCACTTCCCTGTGTATACAGTGCACTAGTAGGCTTCACCTAGCAGTATTCCACAGCTTGTGTATGATACTACCAGTTTAACTGAATGAAGACAAAGTGTGCTCTTCAGCATTTACTCAACCCACTTTCTATATCTGACTATGATCTGTCTGCTACAGTCTATAGACGCCACAAATATAGTTTTTGTATTCATGTTCTCCATAAACAAGACTGTGCAGAGGGATCACTGATAAACAGATACAAAACTGGAGCCAATGCACTGAGTTCTGCATTTTTTCTGACAACAGACAGAGGAAGGAACAAGAAAAACTATGGTGGCTGGAGACACAATAATTCATCTCTGTGCCTCATTCTAATCCTTAGAAGCTGTAAACTGGCCTCAAAATTGAACTATGAGTTGAATCTCTGTTTCAAAAAAAATATTATTAGAATTAGGATTCAGTTTCTTTTTGCATCTTGCTGAATTCTTGGCTTGAAGTAACATCCTGTGGCAACATCTTCCACAGACTAATTGTAAGTTCCATGAAAATGTACTCTCTTTAATCAGGAAAGGAGCACTTGTCTGGCTTGATGGACACATACTGCTTGTACTGCCATTTCACTGATGTGCCCTCATAGTACACAGGGAAACCAACAAATATGCAGAGATGTGGCACAGTTTGTACCAGGAAGACACAGACACTGAATAGCAATACTCCATCCTTGCTTTGCATGCATATGAGCATATGCTTCAGTAAACTTTGCACATCAAATCTGCACGGCCAATACAAGAGGGCAAAAGCACTTCCAAACACTTTTCTCTGCTTCATCTATTATCTGCACTTGATGAAATATTCATTAGCACCAAGTCCTCCATCTTAACCAACTAGGCTTCTAACTCAGTATGTGCTGAAATATTTTTTTCTTAACATATCAAAACAACTCAGAGCTAATACATAAATTAAAAAAGGGAAAAGGAAAAAGAAAAAAACAAACTTAGAAAGGTATTTTAAAGACTAAAACATTCACCATGTGAATGCCATTGATGACTTTTGTGGACTAGGACAGCAACAGATTGCTACCAGCCACAACCCAGGCTAGAGTCAATCAGTCTTAGCAGTTCATTTGCACTGCAAATTAGAATCACAGAATCATTAAGGTTGGAAAAGACCTCCAAGATCATCAAGTCAAACTTTCGCCCAAACACCACCTTGTCAACTAAACCATAGCACTGAGTGCCACGTCCAGTCATTTCTTGAACACTTCCAGGGATGGTGACTCCTCCACCTCCCTGGGCAGTTCATTCCAATGCTTTGCCACCCTGTCTGTGAAGAAATTGAGTGCAGTGGAGCTTGAGGCCATTACCTCCAAGTAGTACAGCCACAGACAGCTATGTCAGGGTCAGGCTCTGGTAGCTGATCAGAGGAAAGGCACAGGGCTCCACGTTACAGTAACTACTCCAAATATTTACTCAACTTCCTAAGGGAGTTTTACTGCCACTACTTAGCTGCTGATGTTCAAATGCTACCCCTACCCAAATAAAGTGGTTTAAAGTAATCTTGAACTACTTTATGCTACACTGTAACCACAGTACCAGCTGAAGCATGGACACCCACTTCACCAGCTATCTGAAACCATGAAAGATACTGCAAATCCAAAGAATCTCTTTCTTTAACCCCATGTATTTTTACCAGAACGATGATAGATTTGTCCGTGTGTACTGATTAATGTTAATTTCACCTTGAAAATTCTGAGCTTCTTTTTTATTTTGCTAACTTATTTGCCAATAAAATCGTAAAAGCATAACATGCTGAAAGCTGGAATTTTCTTCGTGAGCTGAAATCAAATATTTTGACATTTATTAGTTCCATAAAATGTTGCTAAAAAAACAAACATTTTTAAGTTCATAAGAACCATATGCTCCTCTGTTTATAAAAAAGAGTTGTGCTGGGACATTAAAAAAACATTCCCCAAGAACTGCATTCTTTGGGGGATTTACATTTTTTTAACCCTTTTCCTGATTATCAGGATCTACACCACATTTCCAGAGTCACAGCACTCTGGAGTCCTGTGTCAATATCATTAACTGCATTGCTCTACAGAGTTCAAGTCCAGCATGATTCTGTATTTACTTCAACTAGCATGGCTGTTTTAGCCACAGCTGAAAGGTGAAAGGATTTGCTTTGAGTAGCTTAGCAGACATGTGAGGGGGCCATGTACCCTAAGAGATCTCATATGCCTTGAATCAAAGGAGTCCTATAACCTAGGGGGTCAGTAAAGTTTCCCCAAGATTTGCATTATCTCAGGAATTTTCAGGTGATTGGTGGCCTACAGGACAGCAGTCTCCAGTCTCTGTGAACAGAAGAATGCACTATTTTAGAAGGACTCTCAGGGAAAGGGTAAATGACTATCAATGTTTAGCAAACCTATGGCAATTCAGGCTAAACCTTAAGTTTAAACCAGGACAGATAATTCATGTTGGGCACATTTGACTTTAAATCAGGTTTTGCCTTCAAGCAAGGAAGCACGAAATTGTTCTCATATGTTCTGTTTCCAGAGGGTTTTGAAACATGGTTGGAGGTTGAGAGCCTACCGAGTCATTGCAATATACAGATACAAAGTTTGCATTAGAAAAAAGGCACAGGGGTAAAATTTTGTATTTCTTTCATTTATGGAAATCTCATTTGTATTAACTTAACTCTTCATTTCTGTTTTCAGAGGTTCAGGTCAGCACCATTCTGAAAGAAGAGAAGGTACCCTTCAAGCCTGACTCCCTGCAGTTTTCTGTCTCACAGACTGATTCTCTGGTGTTCCACCGAAACCCTTATCACAACTGGCACATTCAAACCCACACTCATCTGTGTGGATTTTTGAGCACCTAATGTGGAAAGTAGTCCCACTATAGCCTTTCCCTCGGGGAGCACTGATTTACATGCCACTACTCCACCCTGCTGTCTGTGTTCAGGTCATTTGGACGTCAACTCTTACAAGTGCTCAGTCCAGTTTCTGGCTCAGTCATGCTCTATTTCTAATGCCGAAGTCATGCAATCCACCTCAATTCATAGAATCATTGAATGGTTTTGGTTTGAAGGAACCTTTAAAGGTCACCTAGTATAATCCCGCTGCACTGAGCAGGGACATCTTCAACTAGATCAGGTTGCTCAGAACCCCATCCCACCTGATCTTGGATGTTTCCAGGGATGTGGCATCTATTCCCTCTCTGGGAAACCTGTTCCAGTATCTCACCACCTTCACTGTAAAAAAATTCTTCCTTATATCTATTCTCAATCAACCTGCTTTCAGTTTAAAACTACTATCTCTTTTCCTGTTGCAACAGGCCCTGATAAAAAGTTTGTTATTTCTAATATATGGTTATATATCTCTCTCTATATATAGATATATATAATATCTATCTCTAATTTCTTATGAGCCCTCTGTAAGTACTGAAAGACAAACATCCTTTTCTTACCTTTAAAATATTTTGCTACCTCGCAACATGTTGCAAGGATCATGACAGCTACTCAGACTGTGAAGAGTCAAATAAGTCTATACAGGTTTCAAATTTAGGCATATCATCAGTCTTTATTGAGAGGGAGCACTGTCATCTATACCACAAAGTGCACTATTCTGCCCAGGGAAAAACATAAATATCACACTAAAAAAACTCCAACAACCTCCCTCTCCTAACCCCCCAGCCACCCCACCCAAAAAAAACCCAACCAAAAAAACCCAAAAAATTACCTTCTAGCCAATGCCTACTAAAAACAATTAGTCTTCACTATACAAATATTACATCAATCCAGATTTCCAGATTGCTGCACAGGACTACCCACCTCTCAAACTGAAAAGTCTTGTTTATTGATGCATGACCAGGACGGCTACACTTGACAAGGACAGTTTCCTAAGACAAAAAAAAACCCCAAAATATTTATAGTTAGTATGACAGGCACACACACAAAAAGAAATATGTATCAATGCTAATGTTCCAGGTGACAGCAGTAATTAAGGATCAGGAAGTCCAAGGCCCTTCAGTCACCAACACACAAGGCTTTAGAGCCTTGTACAACACTGCAGTGAACTAGCAAGAACATAAGAGAGGATTTCAAACCCCATTCAGGTTATTAAATAACAACCAACATAAAACATGCATTCAAGTTCGACAGAAAGATACAAAGCCCTTACATGATCTTCTTTTGTACCTAGAAAGTCACAGGCAAGTAAAACCAGCCTTCCTAACTGCCACCCCATGTAATAAAAATGGCAAAAAGAGCTCTTTTTTCTTATTGGGCAAATTTTCACAGTGCCTTTTTAGACTGATTTCATATGTAGTTATGTCTAGAACTAAGCACAAGATGAACATTTCATTACATAACAAGCTAGTCCACAACTGTGTGAAGGAGTTGCACTAGCACAATTGGTAGAATTCCATGAGGTTTTAGTGGAATCCACTTTCCGGATGAATTATACAGTAGGTTTGTTAAGTCCAACAAATATGTAAGCAGCTCTTTGAACTGTTACCAGAGTACAATCACAGCAGTCTGACATGCCTCATGTTGCAAATTCTGTGCCCTTCTGCTCCTCATGGCAGAAGTTGCCTAATTGCTGAGAAAAGCAAAGAAAAATTATGTGGAGGTTTACAACAGTGTGGGTGGAAGCTCGCTAGCACACAAAATACTTCATCCCATTCAAGGAGGTTTCCTACCTTATTAACCTGTGGTTACAGAACTGAATTTGATGAGAGTGCTGAAATTCCTAATGTGCTTCAGACAAGTAGCTTGGAATGCTGAACTAGTGGCCTCCAAATGAGTATTGCCACAGACTGAAGTCGTAAAGAGCTGAGCAAATAATGGTTGCACAGCAGTGTGCCCAGCAGGGAAATGGCTAACAAACATCACATTTCTTGCTTTGAGTTTACAAGTATTTCTCCCTCTTTGGAGAAAGAAAATGCATCATTATCAAAGTAATGATGACAGAGAAACTTACTCTACATAATGAGGTATGTTACCTACCCCGGTACTGCCAAAATTAGCAGAGTACAGATGTCAGTATAATACTTTGCTACAAAATGGCCTGACACAGAAATTCTAATAGGAGCAGCAACCAACAGGCTACAGGGGAAGGGAAAAAGGAAAAAAAAAAAAAAAAGAAAAGCATATAGAGTTATGGAAGACATTTCTGATTCAGATATCCAATTTACTTGCAGACCAGCTTTCTCTAAGGTGAGAAATGAGACAGAAAAAAACTCTATTTGTGTAACATAGAAACAAAAGAATTAACTGTTAATAGGCAGGAGTTTCATATGACCATTTGTAATGACCTTCCTTTCTCAGGAGCTCAGTATGGCTTAACATATCCACCACAGCTGCTGGCCTACAGAATCTCATTAAGTTTTCCTGTCAATAGGGTTTGTGAAATCCATGCTGTTGTCTCACATGAACATTGAAGAACCTTTTTTTGCACCCCAGAGTAACAGAATACTCCCAGTCTGAGTTCTTTCAGTGCCATAAGGATCATGAAAATGACAAAAGGATACTTCAGAATATCCACAATCATAAATATTCACTATCTGTCCTGACACCCAAGCATGACTCCCCAAGCCTGGGGAATGGATCAGTAAGTGAAATTAAGTAAGGCAGAGAAATAATTTCAAATGAGTTATATGGAATACCGGATACAGACATGATCACAGAATCCAACTGGGGCAATTATAAGTTCTCATCACTAGTTACTCTGTATCTGCTGAATGCTGTGCCCCCTTTTCCAAGACTGCTGTTCCACAGCACAGACAATGTAAGGGAGACTGTCACTGCTCCTCATGTGTCACTGTCTACTTCAGTGCAACTAAGGCTGACACGGACAGCTTAAAGGAAGAAAATTCTAGCTGGGGATAGTGATAAGCAAGTAGGGAGTGATAATGTCTTCAACTGCAACATCCACCTGATCTATTACAAAATTATCTACCAAGGAAAGGAGGGTTTTGGCTGTGTTAAATCATGTTTTCCCAGTCCTATCTTTAAGAAACAGCAGAATTTTGTGCCTTCCTTGATATTCAGAGCAGCCTCTTAGCCATCCATGTGAAAGGAATTAATCGAGGGTCCGGTAATGGAGCTGGTGAAGAGTCCAAAGCACAAGTCCTGTGAGGAGTACCTGAGGGAACTGTGGGTGTTTAGCCTGGAGAAGGCTCCAGGGTGACCTTATTCCTCTCTACAGTTACCTGAAAGGAGGTTGTAGCCAGGTGAGGGTCAGCCTTTTCTCCCAGGTGAGAAGCGATAGGAGGAGAGGACATAGTCTTAAGCTGTGCCAGGGGAGGACGTTAGGATGATTAGATACTGGAATGGGCTGCCCAGGAAGGTGGTGGAGTCACTGGCCCTGGAGGTATTCAAGAAAAGACTGAATGTGGCACTTAGAGCCGTGGTCTAGTTGACCTGGTGGCATTCAGCCATAGGTTGGATTTGATCGCAGAGGTCTTTTCCAACCTAGTTGATTCTGTGATTCTGTAATGTAGAGGCAGACACCTTCTTTCCTCTGTGCCAAAGGAAGTTGGATTCCAACATCACTTAGGCACCTCATTTCAGTGTCTACATTTAGTGCTGTGAATCCAGGCGAATTCAGAGCTACTCATTCAAACATGGCACCTGTGTTCACTAGCGCACACAGCGCATCCTCCAGAGACAGCTGGAACTACAGAAAAACAGAAGGTGGAATCCTGGATCAGAATTACAGAATGTTTGAGACGGGAAAGGACTTACAGAGATCACTGAGACCAAGCCCTGCTCAGAGCAGGATGACCTACAGAGGCTGCACAGGACTGCACGGTGTCCAGTCAGGTTTAGAGCATCTCTAAAGGCGGAGAGCCCACACCCCCTCTGGGAGACCTGTGCCAGTGTTTGACTACCCTCACAGCTTCTTCTCATGTTTGAGCTGAATTGCCCATATTTCAGATTGCAGCTATTCCCCCTTACGCTGTCACCACCAAGAAGAGCCTGTGTATTCAGTACCTCATCTGCTCATTTTCTCAGGTTGTGACTATTACCACTGCTCAGTGTCCTCGTCTGTGTGGAGGGGCTCAACCTGATGTATGGCATATACTCACTCTCCACCATTATTGATTGCACAGCAAGCTTCAGACAGTTGTTAATGTTATGTTGAGGAGCTGGGCACACACAGGAAAGCAAAAAGAAAACTTCAAAAATCTTCAAGTAACTCAAAAACTGAAATGAAATATTCTTCTGTAGACCTAGTAAAATCCCAAGCCTTTTTTTAGACTTAGAGTGGGAAAGTTTCTCTAGACAAGATGAGCAAGATTATAGAAAAGACTGCATCTGTCTTTTGAAGAATGATACAAATCTCTAAATAAACAAAAGAAAAAACACTCAAAGACTAAATGGAATTTATATAATCTCAGTCTCACAATAAGATACACAACCATTCTGTCCAAGTGTCAATTCTGCCTGTCTACAGACAGTTTGAAGGAAGTCTTACCACAGCTCCTGGCAGAAGAGAAGCAAAGCTAAGTTATACTGCAACTGCTGTCATGGTCTTTCCTATTCTAGCTATAACAAGACAAAGCTGTAGCAGAGATGAGACAGATCAACATATTACTAGAGCTGAGGTCCAATCCAGGAACAATGTCAAGTTGAAGCTTGTCCAAAAGATCCAACCGTAGTTTCCCGATACATATGCTGGACTGCATTGTGAATCCGATTCTAAAATATGGCTCTGTTTTCTAACACACACTAGCTCTAAAATAATCATGGCAGGTAACTGCCTGGTTATGTTAGACACATAAAGTATTTTCAGGAAAAAGTCTGGAAAGACAGGCATGATCTAAAAAGCAAAACTAATAAACTCAGCACCTCTATCACAGAGAAACTTTCTTCACCTTCATCTAAAAATGTCTTTAAATCGTAAGTACTTGTCTGGAAAATGGTTAACTTGTTTCTAGAAATACAAACTTCGTCTCTGTTGCAACTAAAAGCTCTGTAACAAATAAAGCCCCATAATTTAATCTGAAAATTGCGTATTTATCCTAGCCACAAGCATAACACCTTCAGTTGTTGAAATCAAAATAAACAGACAATAAACATTATTTTCCTTTACTTTTGTTAAATTAGACTAAATTGACTGATTTTTGTAAGAAAGATTCTTACAACAAAATTCTTTTTTTAAAAAAAAAAAAGATAAATTTGTGTTAAGAAACTAATACAAAGACTTAAGGTGTTTGATCAAAACTTGAAAGTATTTTAACCAAATAAATGTCAAGGCAAACCAATAAAACATTTGAAGTCTATGTTGTGTTTTCCAAAACCAGGAAGTTAATATCTTGCAAATTTCATTTTACAATCAAGTCCATGCTTTTATACATACATTCCTGAATTGTTCAATAAGGTTAGCATATTGAAGGTTGCCAGGTGATTCTCATACAAACTAAAATTCATAAGCTCACATTAGTAAGCAGACATTGCTTTGCCTGTAAACATATAGATATTTAACACATCTATATGAAATAAACCAAACCCTAAATATTGTCTAATTTCATCTTAATGCAATAAAATTTAACGGGTGGTTAAATGGTTGTGGTATTTTACAGTACAGTGAATGGCTTGTGGCATCCAGAACACTATGTCTATCATTACCGGTCCCTGCTTTTTATCTCCTGATGTATTTATTCTTTCTTAGTCTCTTCATGTGCTCCATTAGTTACCTAATTGCATATATACATATATATATAATTATCCACATTATGCAAGGGAGATTTGCCTAATGAAGTTATAATTTGGGAGATTTAAATGCATAACACACTGGAGGTCACTTCAGCAATATTTTAAGCACTACACCATAAAAGAGAATTTGGCTAATCACCACGTAAGTAACAGTGAGCAGCCAACTAAGAACTATGGCAGCTAAGCAAATTAAACCCCAAGTTAATACTTTAACCTTAGCTCACACTACTGAGCCTTTTTAATTTTTTTATCTTGGTAATGGCCTCACTTAATGTTAGAATGTCATTTAGATTTGCAACCTCAATGCTCATTCTCCTTCCTCCAACGATCTAAACCAGGACACTCTCATGCTTGACTGCAGTACTATGTATGCTGCTGTGCTTCATGAGGGATCACATTTCTCTCCCAGTGCATTAGCTGTGTTGAAATAATAAAATTTAAAAAAGCCTGACATAATTTTAGAAATAGTTACAGCAAATACAAGTGGCTCAAAGGGACTGACTGAAGGAAGTCTGCAGCAGTTTGATTACTGCAAACATGCAATCTCCGGTTTATGGATGGCTGCACCAGCAGAAGCTCCAACCTATTACCACTACGAGGAGTCAGGGTGAAAACAGCACAAATCACCTGCTATTGCACCCATGTGTGATCAAAGCTGGGCACCAACTGACAAGGAAGTACCTATTTTTTTTTTAAACTCATGGTTCGCATGTCCCTCTTGTTTCTTCTTCTAGTACCTGTGAATGTACTTTTGAATTTCACCATCAAATACTTACATCATCAGCTGCATATGCCACTTTTTCTGAAAAGTTTCTTTGCCTGTAAGGGGAAAAAAAAAAAAAGCCGGTGGGGGAAAAAACACACACAATAAGTGTTCCACTTGGCTGAGGAAAGCCCATGTTCAAAGTGCCTGAAGAGTACCTTTCAGAATTTGCAAGCACCCCATGTACATACTAACACCACAGTTAATTGTGAATAAAAACCAAATTAAAGTACAATCAAGCAAAATAATCTGCTTTAGAAAAAACATTTAGAACAAACCAAATTCAGACTAATTCACATGCAAGACATTCTATTATTTTGAGATCGTAACGTGAGCTTGTAACAAGAGGCTTTCACTTTAGAATGTTAAAGTGAAAAACACCCTCTTTTTAGGTATTTGTTCCATAATCTTGTATCCATTACTAGACTAAACACTGACAGGGAATGCTTCGGTGTATAAATTTATTCATATGTGTAAGTGTTTGGAGAATCAAGCCCCAGTTTTACAGTTTAATTTTAAAACGTTTTACTTAAATTACTTTTTGATACATCATGAGAAGTTACTCTTAACAATTTTTTTTTGGCCCAGTCCATCCTGTTTTACATTGCAAGTCAGTACCTGATTGCAATATACCATACTGCAACAAAAATAGTGAGTGGGTTCCTTCCCAGCTATATCAAACACAAGTTAGCGCAAGTTTCTCCTTCAGGCTCCTTGAAATATCCTGTCTGTAATTTTTGACATTATTTTAATTAAAACAATTCTATTTTTGTTAAGATTTGCCAAAAATTAATAAACTTTAAAACACTGAATGTACTCTTCTAGAATTAACAGGCAGTAAAAGTAAAATAAAGCCCCAAATCAGTTATTTACTGACAGAGCAAATTATAATGTTACTGGTTTCTAGCCACCCACCAAGGTTTCCCCTTCTTTCTTTCTTTGTGTATGTTTCAATCCCTATTTTCTTTCACGTTAGTCATCTATGGAGAATTTGGCTTGTTAAGCACATCTAATCTCTCTTTTCCTTTTGGATCTTGGAATGTTTTGACACTTTGGTTACAGTAAACATACTATAAATTAGGGATGCAGAGCCAAATTATAGTGAAATAGAAATACCAGTGTGTGTGCTGACAGCCAATGTGTTCTATAGCATTACAAAACAACTGTAATGCTGAGTGCGTTTCTCTGTGCAGAGTTTCTGGCAGCCATTACGTTACTGCATCCCAGAATTTGTACAGGATAGCAAATACACTCTAAACTGACTGCAGCTGTGTTTTTTCTGCCAAGACAGGGATAATCGTGGCTTGGCAGAACAGCTACGGCTTTCTACTGAGGTGGATATACTTTTAGACAGTGGGATGAGATTGGCTAAAGCCAATTTTGCAATAGAAAGGAAACAGCAATTAGTTTTTATGATACTGTATTGTCTCCACACACACATAAAACCAGAAAAATCAAGGACACAGTTGTTCTCACATAATTATAAGTATTGGTTTTTGCTGTATATTAATTATGAGTTACATAAGATCTAAAACAACCAAAATAAATTACCTATCTTGTGATATCGAATGTCCAGGAGCATCATCAAAAGGTAGTAATGGTCGAATCCTGCAGTGGACTCTGATATTTCCTCTCAATTCCTAGGGTTAGAATATTGAGCTGTATTTAAAACAGGCTGCTGGAGAGGACAAATACACTGGACTTTGCCAAACAGACATGAACATGTTTAAGAAAGCAGGTGTTTACAACATCATAGCCCCAGACACTGTGGGAAGAAAAATAGAATCAATATAATTTAGGTAGGAGAATCAATATAATAAGGTAGGAAAAAGTACTTGAGGAAGTATGAGCACTTCAGAAATCTGGAATTTTGTAGCCCTCTCCAGTTTATGGGGGGAAAAAAAAAAGCTTTCACTCTAAGACATTTTTCTCTTCCCTTCCCCTCCTTTTTCTCCTTCCTCCTTACCTAGGATTCTTCAGATACCTATGTTAACTCAACAGACATGATTACACACTCCATTTCTCTTCCTCCAGTCCCAAGCAAGATATGGAATATAAAACATGTTGCACATTTTCCTCTCCACTGTGTGTTCCTACATGATTAAAAAGCCAGCAGCTGATTTTTCTCTGCAGGCTGTTCTAGACTTCAGTTTATCTCTTCCTTTTTGTTGGTGATCATTTCCTCTGGTTTTGTATGTCTGAAAACAGCTTGCCTTATGATGACTGGTGACCACTGGCATCAATGCCCCACTGCCCTGCGGAATATCCTTTCAGTAAACTGCAACATAAGGCAGAGTTTGGAAGGTAAGTACTTTTTAACAAAGAGCTTCATTTCACCAGGTAGAAAGCCTTTAAAGAATTTTGTTTGAAGGTGGCTTGTGTTTCTAAAAATCAGGTCTTGAATCAGGCAACCCAAAACTAGTCATCTGTGGGGGTGGGGAGGAAAAAAATTAATACCAAATGAACCATCACTAATGTCTGAGCAGGATACATCTAGACATATTTGAAAAAATAAAACACAACTATTTTGCAATTTCAAGTTAATATTTTAAGAATTTAAAAAACTATTTCAGAAGCTTCGAATTTAGAGAAGAGGATAAAGGAACTCAAGTTTTGTCCACTATTCAAAATGGATGGTACTCCCTAGAGCAGTATGTTGCACGAGTGCATTTGAAGGATCCTTGTGTAAAAATAAAAGGGACGGTGGGGTTTATTGTAAGACAAATGTGCCTCAGCAAATAAATGTGTCATATATTGACAACTGGGGGAGGTGATATATCCAGGCAAAGAGGAAATTATGGGAATAATTTCAACAAAATAAGAAAATGTTCTGTCATTAAATATACTTACAACCAAGCTGTTATGTAGAGCCCTCCTCTTCTGCTTTTCTTTCTCATATCTCTCTGTCACTTCTTGTAGAGACTGCTCAAGATCAAAAGCTTTTATCTGAAACACTAGAGGAAAGCAGTTTCAAAGAAATAAACTCTGTGACTTTACAAAATTAATTTTCTGGCAGCACTTCATGAAATACAAGCATAAACTTTTTCAACCGAATTTCAATTAGGAGGGTTAGTTCTTGATTTGCTAGATGCCTCTGAAAAATCCCATCATAGCTCTTGCTTTGTGAAGCTACAGATAATTACCACAACTACACATATGAAGACTTGAGAAACAATCAAGAATATAAAATTGTTAAAGGCAGTTTACATGCGTCAGTTTTTTTTTAATATCCATGCTGTTCACCTCCAGCTCATAATGTTCTTCCACAAGTGCATGTATGCAGGAGAAACATGATGTTAATAGTTGGGGAAACAAAGCATGAGAGTTTCACTATAAAAAATCCTTTTCTTGCATCCTGCATGTGGAGTGATAACACTAGCATGGTTTTTTTTGGAGAATCCCAGCCAAGTATGTTATCATAAATTGTCAAAAGGGCCTCTTATAGTCACTGACCCCTAATCATTCCATATTTTTCAAAACACAAGGTTAGAATCCATTGGTTATTTAAGTAACCTACATAATATTTTTGTTAACAAATTTTTGTACACACTTTTGAGTTCTCTAAGTCCCTTGACTAAGCAGTAAGGCAAAGCAATAGGTGCTAAGGGTAGTCTTCCATTATTCCAGTCTTGAAAGAAAAAAAAAATTACGAATTTGTTTCAATATTTAAATGGTCTCTTTGTGAGGATTTTAAGAAGCTGACTGGACATTATAGATCCAGTTTCAGTTAACTTAGGCCCTAACTACTCTTTTTTTTCCTTTTTTTTTTTTGTCTGACTAGCCCTTCTATAGTGGATATAACTGAAAACAGAAATCAACCCTGGGGTTTCCTGATTTGACACTAGGGCTTTTGATCAACAGTCTCTAGAAAAAGAGTCAAGTTGTTGCATTTAGCAGATGGTATTTTGATACTTGTAAGACTTGAACCATCAGTTTTAATGTCCATCTTCCGTAAAGCTTAATGTGCAGCACAGAAAAACTTCCTGAAGCTTCACAGAGCAAGTTTCCTATTGCATAATTTATTTCTGGACTTTCATTTTTTTTCTGAAAGTAGAGCCATATACTTACAAACACTTACTTAACACTTTCCTAGTTGTCTGCTTGGCATTAGCTGCAAGCTATTTAGGAGTTACATTTTCATCCTTAACCTAGGGGCAGCCATTGGGTACATCTGTTTCAAAGTACTAATTTTACATAATCTTCATCATGCAAGTAGTTACTACATGCCTGCAGCGTTTATAGATATCCCTTTCCCCCATGCTTTGCCCATCTCATTGACCTACGTGGAAATTCTCTGGGAGCTGGGAATGCTGATTTTTCTATTTAAACATTACTGATCACAGTTAGGACCTTCATCAATAATCAGACTAACAACTGTGATGTCTTGCAAGCATATTCAGGATTGTAATGTTCCTTTAATTGACAGTCCTGATCAGGAAGTTTTTCATTCCCTCCCATTCAGAGCTGCAACAGTTTGCACACCTGTTTCCACGGTCACATGGAGATCTAAAAGCAATCCATCTTTCCGAGCAGTTTCTGTCCTGGATCAGCTCCCTGATCTGTTTTGCATGTGGTTACACACAGTTCCACAAGCATAACAGAAAGTTCCATGAAAGGGACATGAAAAACAAGCAGCATAACTTAGCACAGCCACAGCATAACTGAGATATGGATGTGTAGCTGTCCCCATAGCTCCCTGAGGTTTTTAATGTTTCTTGCAATACTAGATTCCAGTTTAAAAAAAAGAGATCAATATGATCATGTCTTCGAGGATAAGCAGCTATGATGTAACAGACTTAATTCCAAAACTTCTTTTGAATTCAGCTGTGTTTTATATCCTGGGCTATAACATTATTTTTAGCAGGGCCTGTTGCAAAAACAAGGGGTAATGGTCTTAAAACTAAAAGAGGGTCGATTTAGATTAGATATAAAAAAGGTAGTTTTTACAGTGAGGGTGGTCAAACACTGGAACAGGCTGCCCAGAGAGACGGTGGATACCCCATCCCTTGAAACTTTCAAGGTCAGATTGAATGAGGCTCTGAGAACTTGGTCTATTTGAAGATGTCCTTGCTTACTGCAGGGAGGCTGGAACCAGATGACCTTTTAAGGTCCCTTCCAACCCAAACCATTCTATGATTCTGTGATTATTCTTTGGGCTTCTACAATATTTCTGTCACTGGATCGAAGGTCCCTGGCCTCCTCAGACACTCCACACTAAGAGGGAAATGCTTTCAACAGGCAGCTGAGCTGTTGAGACTTGCCTGATGAGTTGAGAATAAAAGATGGTGGTAGTTCACGTTCCACAAACACATCTGCACAGTGCAGAGCTCAGCTTTCTGCAACAGGAGCAAAGCACATAGCTGCTAGGATATGTGTAAAGTGGGAAATAAGCTCCTTACCCAACTTTCCCTCTTTTCCAGCCCAGAGAGAAAGTGTCCCGGAATTGCAAAGTATACCTAAGTCACTGGGCTGCAGCAGCACAGATACTGTAATTTCCTCTTTCTGATAATATCTGCATGGTGAAGCAATCTAAAAGGTAATCTTAAATTTTTATAAATTCCTACCCTTCCAAAAATCTGTTGAATTACCGTATCTGTCTCAGTAGTATCATTTGCAGTTGGGAGGTCAGTATTTTTGGCAAAAGTGATAGCAGCCTTGTTTATGAGGGAAACAGGCCTATAACAATAAAATAATAGGCACTTCTCTCTCTTATGAATTGTTGCTATTTAAATTTCAGTGGGAAAGGAGGCAGTAGCTTGGTTTTCAGACTGTGAATAAATATTTCTAAGTAAGGGACTATCAGTTATTACAGGGAAGTTTTATAGTTTGCTGCATGTCTACTACAGCCTTGAAATTAACCTACTCAAATGCTTCTTCTGTAATTCTCCCCCCTCATTTTCAATCTCTATTTTAAGATTAAACTGGTAATATATATTGTCTCCAGAATATATACTTAGGGCTTTCTGTCTACAAAAAATTATATGTAACTTAGGGATGGCAATTCCAACTGTCATATTTAACCTTGACAATAGACTCTCCATCTTAAACATTTGACAGAGAACTGAAAACCAGCAAAATTCAAAACAAAAGTCATTCACCAAAGTGCCAACACACTATTTTGTTACAGGCAGGGAAGCTTCTCCTGCTTATGATTTCATAGAACAATGAATCACGAAGTGCAAATTGAGAACAGTCAACAAGAATTACTAGTTCTTTACACCACAACAGCTCAAGTGCCAAATCCAATCTGCTATCTGTTCATTTAGGCCCCTGCTTCAATACGGGAAACATTCACCTTCAGACACAGTTCATTTTCCACTTTGTTTTTTTTCTGTTTTAAAGATGCCTTGATTGAGCATTTTCTGTACACGGATAATACAATAAACAAATCAATTTTAATCATAACGTAGTACATTACAGGGCCAAGTTCTGTAAACATCTATCACCAAGAATGTTTTTTGTTGCTATGGACGTGAGCAGTCAAGTCAGAATCAAATCAGTCCCAAAATGAAGTGTTTCAACCAAACAGTAAAGCAGGACAAAACCAAATCTTTTAAACAGCAACACATGGATATCAGAGCATCACACAGGGTCTCTGATTATATTGTTTATTTGTTGTTATTTCATCGGGCTTCTGAGCTTCAATATAAGCTCTGTATGTGTCATGCACTTCTCAGCCCTGGTAGGAGTTCCACCAGAATCAAGGACATTGAAAGCAAGTGCAGAGATCCATATCATGAGATCCAGGTGTAGGACCAATGCAGGTAGTCCTCAGGGAGGAGGGCAGAGAGCATTAGTGCCTGCTCCAAGAACAAAGAAGTACCTGAATTCCAAACCAGTAATCCATGTGATGTTATTATGTGCAGTCTAGCAAGTGGAAGTGGGTTTTGATTTGGAAGTAATTTTTTTTCTGTAAATACACAGAAATATTAAAAATCCAGTCTAGCCTAATTTGTTTTCAGAAATCTCTCAAATCACCCAAGTCCTCTTCTGCTACAGTCAAAAGGAGACAAATTTCAGCTTTATAAAGCAACACATTCTTTATTTGACTATTCTAAAATAGTCAAGATATCACGCCTTGAGAACTTCAGTTTAAAAATGTTACAGCTGAGCCAACTCAGCAACAGTCTAATAGCAGCTGCAATCCTAAAAAAACCTAAATCTCTGCAGAGTATTTGCACTCCTTCTACCTAGTCAGAACTTATTGACAATCCAATATCAAACAAGAAACAAGTGCTACAATTTCAGTCACACATTTCAAAAGATCAAACTCAACCTTTTAAGGTTAGTAACATTTAACAATTATATTGTTGATGTTACATGTTCAAAATGTAAGTGTAATGAACCTTACTTTGCATTTCTTCATTTTGCAGCTGTACCCCTTGGACTGCTGCCAAAACTTGGTAAAGACAAGTCTTGCTTTGACGCCGAAACTCTTTTGAAAGCTCAAGAGCAAATGAATGGAGGCTCTTCAGGTCTTGCTTAAGCCTCTTCTCAGCAAGAAGAAAAATATGTTATAAAGACACAAAACCAGCAGTTAAGAAGAATCAATATAACAACACAAATAATTATGTGAGATATCACAGGCAGGAAGAATCCTCTACTTGATGAAAGGAAGTCTTCAGGAATATGTCTTTCAGAATGTTTAGAGAAGGATCCTGCAAGACATTTAGCAATTTAATTTCCTAAAAAATTTCAGCAAGACTATATGGATTCTTACCATCTTACCCTACATATTTTGACTGTAACTCAGTGTATACAAATCTCTTTCTTATTTCATCAGACAAAAATAAGTGTGAGCACGTGTGTGTGTGTTCTGTTCACTTATAGGACATATTCAGAATTAGCAATGAAAAGTTGTGATCCATATATCCCTTCCTGCATTCATTTTCCACACTTTGATCAGGAGATACTTGCTAAGATTCAATCTAAGTCATTTCTTAAGCAAGCTAGTTGTATACCTTCTTATGAGAATAGGTGTATTTTGAAAAGATCAGAAACCTTTGTTGTTCAGAAATTTATTTGTACTGTGGACATAAGATACATGATACTCAGCATAAGATACATGATAAGACTTTTAAATGTTTATAAAATGGGCTTATATTCACTTACAAGTCCAAATAAATAAAAACAAATTGACCTGATTTTAGGATTAGTAGACTTCTTGACATCTAAGTCTTGAAAACAACATGTAAAACCATTTGTAAGATGAACTTAACGATACCTTATCTAACAGAAGCACTGTGATGTTTCATTAGTCAGCCTGGTACAAAGTATCACATATTCTGTGACATTTTGTTTTTCCAACTATGGTACTGACCTCGAAATAATCACTTAGTTTCAATGATAAAAAGGCAATCTTAAGGGACAAAATCACTGTATTTCTTACTCTCAAAAGCCACAGAATGTAACTGGGAAGAAGTATTTTTTTGTTATTAAAGGTATAGGATTACCATTCATCTAGACTTTTATTTAGAGAGCTTTGTTCTCCCCTAGCATTCATTGATGTCTAATAGTAAACCATCTCAATCCATTGGTATTGCATCACAAGCAGTTCTAGCTAACCTAAAATGTAAAAAACCACGACAAAATTTACTGAGCAGAATCACTGTACCTAGAACAGAACAGAATAGTTCAGTTGGAAGGGACCTACAATGATCATCTAATCCAACTATACTACAATTAAGCTTCATTCTTCTGCCTGTTAAGAATCAGAGTTTTTTCTGAGACACTTTTCAGTCATTTTATGCAGCCAGTCAGTGCTGCCCTGAGAAAAGCTGACGTTTGTGTCCCTAAAAGGAACTTACTATTCTATGGAGTAACTTAATGAATAAGTACTTCAGTAAAGGAAAATATTACAGCACTGGCATTGGGAGAACAGTTTCAGTCTCTTTGATGCATAATTAAGAAAACCTAAGTGAGCATACAGTAAAGTCTTGTGAGAGAGTGTCTCTTGTGAGACCTCTTGTGAGGTCTGACAGATCAGAACTCTTAGTAATCAATGGAATTCTCCAATGCTTTGTTAACGGATCTGCCTATCTGGTTAAAGTATATCACAATTATCGTTTTTCAGTGGATGTCTACATGATAATCAAATCAGGAACTGAAAGGCTTTGATTACAAAAATATCTAGCTTGGATATTGATAGCAGCCTGTATGTAAGATCCTGGAGCTCAGGAACAGCCACTTTTAGCAGCCTCTCAGGTGACTTTGCAGCCTGTTGCTGCAAAACCATTGAACAACAGCTACACTTCACTGCAAGCTCTGCTGTGAATACAGTAAAGCCACAGATCACGTTCATATCTGACCATTTTCTGTGTTTTACTATATTTGGTAAGCATGTAAATATTTAGGGCACAGATTATGCCGTCGTTATTACTAAATGTCTTTACCTTTATTGCTCTGTGCAGCTGGGTTACTATAGAACTCCTCTGTAATTTCTGCTGCCCGCCACGAGAAGCGTAGAGCTGCAATACTTCATTAGTGCTTCTTCCGGCCAACCCTTGATACTATTTAAAAAACAGAAGAAAAAAATCACTTTAAAACACTCATGTTTCCTGTTGCATTTTGTCCTCTTTGTCTCTGTAAACACTTATAACTCAACTATCTGATTACATGGGATATTGTCAATACATAATTTATTTGCTTTTACCTCTTTCTGAGTCATGTGAAGAATCACCTCATCTGGCTGACATCACACAGTTCTACTTTCTTAGGGTGGTAAACCTGAGCACCAGACTACTAAAATGCCTTTGCAGTACCTAAACCCTCTTACTCATGCTTGAGGTGGATCTAAAGGGTTAAAATTGTGTCTTCACTTAGGGAAAAGGGATAGGTGGATTAAGTGTCTCCTGGAAACTAGATTTAATGCAGAAAGCACCCTGGAAGGACATGAAACAGAACAAAGACACACGTACATGTGTTAACTGCTGAAGTCCTGAAGGAGATGTTAACACACAGCCCCCAACTTGGTGTCCATCGCTCCAGCCTCCTGACACCATCGAATCCATTACACTCCATAGGGTTGTAATGGTGTAAAACTGTGCTAATAAAGCCCTATGCTGGGTCTTCAGAGATCAAAGCAACCAAAGCAATTTTTAAAGCATGTGGAGAAGAATGCTTCCTAGCAGTCTAAAATTACCTATTATGCAAAAGCAATTGTTATGGCCAAGTTCTTTTTGGGTAATTTTTGTGATGTTGAATTCAAAAGGAAAATAGAGATAGTACAACTTTAAATAGTTATGCAAAAAAAAAAAGAAAAACAGAAATCTCTGTAGAAATTTCTTGTGAAATTCTGCAATGTGGAAGAATCTGTATTACATTGAAAAATGCATTTTCATAATTTACTGACAGTGCTGGTGCTTAAAATGAGCTGCAACTTCTTCACCCACTTTCCCCAGGACTAATTGCCTCTTCCTTTATTTTTGAAATGCACTTGTCTCTTGCACAGACTTATTTCCTACTTTATTCACACCATACATTCTGTGACTGCAGTTCCCCGTTATTCAAATTAGCAAAGCATAGAAGAGCACAACAGACATGAAAGAGCTAAACCTGCTCACACAAAGGGTTTAATTAATCTGATAACATTAGGTAAAAATTAAACACTTAATTGCAGTTTAACTACAGATGATATTGGCAAAAACAACAATATAATGTCCTGTTGCTGTAAGGACAAAGAAAGATTATATTAACAAAAGTACTTCACTTATCTAAACCAATGTTTTCATGTGGCTTTTTCACCTTCACAAAGCATGTATCTTCCATTACAAATGCAACTGGAGACCCTGAACAACTATG
The DNA here is from genome assembly GCA_013399855.1 of Oxyruncus cristatus. Lineage (NCBI taxonomy): Eukaryota > Metazoa > Chordata > Aves > Passeriformes > Cotingidae > Oxyruncus > Oxyruncus cristatus. Next base: position 473,529 of record VXAY01004360.1, read on the forward strand.
CACCACCTTAGCACTAATATAAGTTCTTAAATGGACAAGAAATAGCAGGAAGAGATTATTTAAAAAAAAAAATTATCATTTGCTTTTTGTTACAGGCTTTAAGCTCCCAGAAATTGAGACTAATTCTATACAGTGTTTATACATTCTTTTACTCTGAGGATTTTCAAGACTCATGTTACTTGGGTGCATTTTTGTCAAACTGTTTGTAAATATTGCATCTAAGTAGCACACCAGAATTAGTATCTCTAATCACACATGAAAAGTTAAGCATATATATAAGCAATTGCAGTACTCAAGCATCATTACTAAATAAGCTTAAGCTAGTTAAAACCGACTTTTAACATCTAATCTGCACCATCTGCACAGATTCCCCTTGACCCTCAATATTTCCCAACACTAACAATAAGAGCAGAATGGTCGACTGCTGGTCATTGCAGTCACCCTCTCGCTGCATCTAGTATCAAGTTTATTGCAAATGTTGCCTTGGTTTTGAGGTTTTCTCCATTAAAATAGTTTTAGCATTCATCAGAGCTGTTCACAGGCCAGAACCTGCAAATCTGTGCTTGTGCACAGAAGCAAAAAATCGACTGTAAAACTTTTTATAGTCAGCTTTATTATAAACAGAAGTGAAACTGAACTACTTAATAGTGTTGTCCAAATTGAAATCTCAGTTTTGCAATTGGATCCGCTCTAGCAGACCTGGTTTTAGGTAAGGAAGCCTGCAGGATCAGGACCTCAAGGACAGCTAACAAAGGCAAGGGGCATGCAGGTAAATAAACACATTTCCAAATAGACAAAAGGAAGCCTATCAAGAAAGAATCTGACTTCCTATGTTCAGTAACAACCCTTACAATATGCTGCTAGGATAAAAATATACTGGGCTGCAGAACTCAGTGGAATTGCTGTAATTCATCACTGTCTCAAGGATATAAGGGAAGGTCTGTAGCACGAGATAAGTGATACAGCCTACAAATATCTACACTGCAAATCCCAATTTATGGCAATCCTCATAAGTTTGTCTCCAACGATCCCTAACTCACTTCAGCCAAAACGAATCCAATCAGCTTTTACAAGTTAAGAACGAGACCTCTGTTAACCCTGGTCACTGTGACTGAACTTGTTACAGCTCAGTCACCTGGGGAGCTCCACCAGCAGCAGATCTGAAGAGTCACAGACTGACAGCCAAGGGCAGTAGTTTTGCTCACCAGCATAGCTGGTGAAATATTGGGAGATACCGTGAAACACTGCACAACCTTAAATAATACTAATTTCAATTAGTATTGTTTTACATAGTCTTCAATCAGGGTAAAACTATTTCACAGATGTCATTTTAGCTCACATTTTCAGATTGCTGGTGCAAATTAACCAGGAAGAAGTGACTCTTTTAAGTATATTTAAATAACTGCCTGAATAGAAACATCATTAACAAGGTTAATTGCAAAGTATTTCCAGAAATCATTTGATATTGTTTCTGACTGGTCCTTCCTCATGTGTCTGTGGGTGTTCATCTCTTTCACCACATTTTCCAATAAAATTAAGCAGTGTTCTATTTGAAAAACAAGGCTTCATTATCTAATACACAGGCAGCTCCTTCCTACATCCAATGTACCTTACTGAGTAGAAAAATTTATTTCTTGTGCTTGTGAGGGTAAAAAATAATCAGCTAAAAAACTTAAGGCTTTCAGTGAATATTAGAAGGCAGAACAAAAATAATAAAAACATTTTCTCAGAATACGTTACAGTGTTCTTCTGTATACCTAGCAAATCTCATTTCAGATGTGACGATGCTTCAAGTCAGACTTTGGAAAATGTTAAACCCACTTTATCCATGGGTGTTAACAAATGCACAGGGAGGGTAAATGGCTTTCCTGAGGTCACAAAACCAGTTAATGTTTCAGCCCAGATTAGAAACTCTTGGCCAACTGTCTGTATCACTACTAATACTCGCAGCTGGCTCTGCTCTAGCAGCATAGACCTATATTCAAAATTCTTTACATCTCTGAAATCTTACCCTTGAAGGCCCCAAACATCATCACGGGCAGCTCCTTATTTCAATAATGGTCTAGGTAAACAACCTAAGCTTCTGTAGAAGGATATAAGGAAATGAGGGCATCCAGTTGTTGCTGAGTGCTCTGTGACACAGTACATTAGCAACACTACCTCATCTTTTCCAGGCAAATGTAGCATTAGTGCTGTGAAGACATGCAACCTGGCATCTCTGGTAAGTCTACTCATAATGAAATGTCTTTCTTGCACTGTATGAACAGTCCTTTTCAAAGCATACTCCTAATTGCATCTAAAAGGTCTTCCTGAAAAATCTACCGTGTTTTAGACAAACATGTTCCCTGCAAGAAGAAAGCAATATTCCATATTAAATGCTTGCAGAGTCATTCCTTCAGTTCAGTTTTATAGATTTAAAACAATAGCAAATATTTAATTTTAAGAAAACTTCTAGTTACTTAATCAGTCTATCATTATGATTTTTAAAAGAAATGCTAAGACTTAATCCCTTCATAGATTTTCCCAACTGGTAAAAACTGCAAAACCTGAAAACGGGAAGGCAGATTTCAGTGTCTTTTTTTTTTTTTTTAAATTTCCTTAGAATTCTTTTTGAAAAAAATAACCAATAGTCACCTCTGCAAGTTTTAGATGAAGAGCAGCATTTTCAGTTTCCAGGACAACTATTCTTTCTTCTTTAGTCTAAGAAAGAAAACACACCCAAATCCCCACAAAAGTAAGAATTAATGAGATTCATGTAATTGAGATAATAATTAAATGGCAATCAGACTCATTCAGTCTGATTAACATTATTTCATTATGACAGCTTTCATTATTACATTGCACTGCTTGTCAACCTTCTGATATCAAAGGACTACCTACCCCCAATCTCTTAATCACAACAATATTTGTATACAAGCTTGTAAAAATCAGGATAAACTCTTAATAGTCCTTTATTTCTATTCTTTCTGTCATTTTGCCTGCTTGCGTGGGAATGGACAGGTACACAATTTAAACCCCTCTTGCTTTATGAAACCACCTCCTTGCATTTTCCAGAGCTGTGGTTCTTAGAGAAGCGCTATTTTATTTATTTATACATAACCATGTAAGTTTCCATTTCCAAGGCAGCACTCTTAGAGGCCTTCCATGGTGTGGCGGCCGGACTATTCCTGAGTTTAGGTGCAATCTCCCACAAGAGCTGGGCTTGAGGGAAGGCGGGAAGAGATGCTCACTGCTCTGGCACCCCATTTCTATCCCAGCCCCAGCTGGAGCGGCCTCTCCCCTACATCGGGCGGCCCGACAAGCCCCGTCACGCTGCCGGACTCAGCCTCCTCGGCAGGAGCCCACTTTTACCGGGAAAGGGCAGGATCGGGGAGCGCCGACCGCGACCCCGCGCCACGTGCCGGACGACAGGCCCCGCCCCCCAACACGCCAGCCCCGCCCCCGCTCCTCACGCGCAACTGCTGCTCCAGCTGCCGCAGGCGCTGCGCCCACACGGAGCCCGGGTCGAGCCCACGCCGCGGCCGCATCGTCCTCCCCGCTCCCACGCCCAGGCGGAGCAGGAGCTTCCCCGGCTCCAGCGGGGATTTAACCCGGGACGCGGCTGCGGCGCCCGAGAGGCTGCCATGGCGACGGGCCCCGCCCCCTTCCCGCGCTGCAATTGGCTGGACGAGCGCCAGCCCCGCCCCCAGCCCCCCCC
>VXAY01004360.1:477258-569799 GCA_013399855.1 Oxyruncus cristatus
CAATCCGCGAGCAGGGAGGGGACGGGGCGGGGCAGCACCGGGCGACCGTAAGGGAGGGCGCCCTCAGCAGGGCAGGGAGCGTCGGGCCCTTACACCGGGCTTGGCTGAGCGGGGAGCGGGCTGCTGTCCGTGGGCACTGGGGGATCCGTCCCCTGCAGCGTCCCATGGGATAAGTGACATCAGGGGTCCATATCCATTATCCCCAGAGGCTGGGGGGATACCCCTGCCTGCCTGCTGCATCACTTGGAATAAGTGACCTCAGAGATCCATATTCATCATCCAGAGAGGCTGGGGGGGGGGGGGATCCCCCCACCTGCACCGGCTCTTGGGATAAGAGACGTCTGAGGCCAAGGCAGAGGATTAGGACAAGGAGCACAGAAACAGAAGGGAAGCCTGGTGCTCCCAAGGCAGGTGAGAGGCTCCCTGGTTCCTGGGCCCAGGGGTGCAAACCTCACACCACTAAAAAGGGCGAGGAGGAGGAGGAGGACAGAGCTGAGAGCTCTGATATTGGCTACAGGATTTCAGCCCGTGAGCAGTTGGTGCTGTGTGCTATGGGCTAAGACTGCAAAGGCCACAAAGAAGATTAAGGGATGTGAACATCTGTTACACCGAGTGTGCTGGGAATTGTGCGGCCTGGAGGATGGGAAGGCTGAGTGGGATCCAATCAGTACGTATAGAAACCTGATGGGAGAGCATGAACACCACTGCACCACAGGACAGGAGTGTGAGGACGGTCAAACACTGGCACAGGCTGGCCAAAGAGGTTATGGAGTACCACCCTTGGAGGTACTCAAACCCCAGTTAGACCCAGCTCTGGGCAAGGAGCTGTAGCTGACCTTGCTTTGACACTGGGGGGGGGGAGGATGATGCACCACAGAGGTCTGTTTATTAACTGTGAACACAGCCGGTGTTAGGGCTGGACTTAGCCTGCGGGTTCAGCTGGTGTGGGAGTCCTGAGCGGCTGCCCAAGACAGGAGCTATTCATCCAGGCTGCGGCTGGGGATCTCACACTAAGGTTTCCAAGGTGAATACATGACATATTCCTTAGTGCTCTACTGTATTGCATTGAAAGATTAACATGATCTTGAAAGCAGCCATAATACCATTTGACTATAAAATATGAGAGTATGCCAGAGACAAACATGTCAGCTTCTTGGAAGTGCGAAATAGCACTATTTTTGCACTACAGTTGCTTGGGGGGGTTTAAACCAAAACCAACATGATAATTACAGAAGAATCCAGTTCTGCAAAATAGAGGTCTCAAGTTACTGTCTACTGAACATACAGGCAGTAGAAAATCCAAAGACACAGCAGTAAGTCTCTCCATGTTTGGCACAAAGAGATAGGAATCCTTTACAGAGGAACCCAGATGCAAGCCATCTATCACAGACCAAACCAAACACCCCTGTGCATCTCCATCCACTGTCTTCTGTGATGCTGCAACTTCCTAACAAGTTGCTATGATCTGTAGCCTCAGTTTAAAAAAAGACCCAGCTGGCTGGGTTTGGGATGCAAAAGTGTAACTCAGTAGTTCGTCCTTGCAGCTAGTTCTGCGTTGGTGGAAAAACAAGAACTGACAGATGGATAAAGGCTAAAAGAGTTCAGAAGTGCTGCAATGCTGTGGATGTTATGAGATGTTGGCACTAAGTAAGGCAGACAGGATTTTATCAACATCAGCTATTTTGGGGAGAATAATTTAGTAGCTTGGGGGGTGTGACTCACAATTCATGACAGAGAGCTGTGATTTTTATATGCAGTGCTTCTCCTTCAGCAGCAATCAAGTCAGAACAATGTTATTTTCCAACAAAACTCAGCTTCATCTCAGAAGGATCATCTCTGAAGTGTAATAGTTAATCTCTTCCCTATTGCAGGTCTCACCCACTATTAATGAGATTAAGGATCTTGTTTCTGTAGGCTGTAACAGACAAGACTTAATTTATTATCACTCTGAACTAGTAACCTAAAACTGAGCATCCATAGACTACTCTTGTTTAGTCATCTCTCTATGCACCTGTGGAAGGTTGGATAGTACTGAAAATCGTCCCACCTGTACAAAAAAATAAAAATAAAATCACAGTATGGTCTGTGACTCATTGTAACAGCAGCAATTATCTTTAGGGATTTTCCTTCTTTTTCCAGATTTTAGGAGAAGTTGCTAGATGGGCAAGGAACAAAAGTCTGTCAGTGAGACCTAGGCAAGAAACAAACATAAAATCCAGCTATCTTCTGGAAACACTGCCAGGCTGTGCTCTAGCACAGTTTTCTACGTCAATTTTCTGCTTTAAAGAAATCTTGGGGTTTTTTCCCCAAACTTTTACCAACTTGATCCCATCTTTCCCCTGCAAATGCTGAGCCCTGCTTTATTACAGACCTTTCTGTGGAACTGGAGGGCCAGAAATTTAATGAAATTGTTGAAGTCCACATTTAACTACTAATTTTAGCATCAGTGAAATGCCATCCACAGATTATAAAATCCATCAGTGGATTATAAATCGTAGGTACTAAGCATTGTCTTGAATACTTCTGATGCATTTCACTTTAACTTCAGTAGTTGAACCCACAAGACCTGTGAGGTCCCAGCTTCAGCATTCTGGTAACAACTTGTCCATTACAGCATTCCCAAACACAGTAATAAGAAACAAAATGAGTAGAAAAGCACCTGGGAAAAGTACCAAGAGAGAAGGCTGCTACTGTCTTGTGCCAAACACGGAGATAGTCTGCCTTTGGGTTTTCTACTGCTTGTATGAAGTGGCATTGACCACGCTCAGCAGACAGGAACTTGAGATTGCTGTATTGCTCACAGCCTTTAGGAGGTTCATTTTAAACTTCCTAAAACATTATTCAATGAAGCTGTAAATACTTAATTCCCACATTTTTAGCAAGACATTTGCTTTGGCAACTGTAGGTCAGTCCTGAGCATCTATTACCAAGAATAAACTGAGATTCTCTGAGCAGGTTTATTGCACTGTGGTCTCCGTAAGAAGTTTACCTGCCATTATAGCTGCGAAATAAGGCACCCAACTCCAAGTTTTTTAATCTGTGAGGCTTTGCCTTCTGGGCCACATAGCCTCTAACTGACCACCAGTATCATTTGAAAAAACAGGAGGAAGAGCCAATGTTTTTCCATTTCCATGTATGTTTATCATCACATACATGAATTACTATGTGTGCTTTAAGACCGTTCTTAACGAAGCTCATTTTTTACCAACTGTAATTTTTGATTACTTCTGTTATCTAACTGAATTAGGAGGTAAAGAACAGTCTTACACTGTTATCACTGTAAGGGCCATCATCAATTAAAATACCTAGAGCTATGCTGCCAAGACTGACAACTCATGTTCCTAAAGCAAAGCAGGTGCTATTCTGCACTGTTCAATGTCATCACACGTGTGCCCACTGAGCAAACCAGACCTGAACTGGGCTATAGCCCAAAACTTTTTCCTCATTGATAATGCATTACCACTGCTGCACATCACACACAGTTCCTCCCCACAACCCCTGGATCGCTTTGGTCTGGAAATCAAAATTTCTATGACACAGCTCATACCTGCAATAACTGTAGTCTCACCAAATATAGCACTTTTTGCTTGTACCAGTTCTTTGTTCTTGCTTAGACTGAGGGACTCCCATACAGAAGAACAATGGATTGTTTTGTTTCCTTTTTCTTCTAGGCTAGACATTCTACATTCAAGTAAATTCTTTTTCCTTAGGCTATTCTTACAGTCAAAAGCTACAGACTCAAAACACGGATAAAAGATTTCCCTCAGCCATGCCTTGAGGTCATGGCAGTTGTACTTGCAACATACTAAACAACACTTCTAACTTTGTGAAATTCCTTTGTCTCCTTCCCTGCCTTTATATATGTATCTCCAAGTAAAATCCAGATCGTCCTCAATAGTGATTTTGAAAATTCAGACTGTTAGGCCCCACAACTCAAGAGATTAAGGTACTCACCTGGGAGGAGGAATGGGTGGCTCTCAGTCCCATCTCCAGTGGACATACATCCACAGCAGAAGGCATCTACAGCACTTCACTGAGTCCTGGCTCCCTCCCCAGGCAGAGCTTAAACTGCTCACTCCCATTAACCACAACAATCACAGCAGAGACTTCATGTAATACTGTTTACTATCCCAAAAGAAGCCATGCTCCAGGTTCCTCTTTGTTGTTAAAAAAACGACTTTCCACTTGCGTATACAAATACAGCAGCACTAGCCTGCATAATTGACCCCCACTGGTATTTATTACTTCATACATTGTTGGTTAAGCTGTAGAAATCACTTCTTTCAAGTCAGTGCCACAGGTATCAAACAACACTACGCCAAGAAATTCTCCTCTCTGATCCATGAAGATCAGTCTCCTTCATTGATTCTCCATGTAAAATTAATTTGGGGTTTTCATCTACTTACTACGAGAAACACCGACTTTGTTTGTAAATTTATTTTAAGAGGACCAGTAAGGCAAAACATATAAAGAGCCCCTTTGGTTTATGATAATGTTGTTAGGAATGCAGAATTAAATAACAAACAGTACAAAAAACATTTAATGCAAAGTTAAATACAATACAAACTTTATTAAAAATAGGTTGCAAGTGAAATACAGTAGAAATGGGAAACTACAGCAGTTTTGATGTTTTTCATAATAATGCACAGACAAATATGAAAAGCACTTTTACACATATTCACACTTGACCCGAATGCCCAATAGCGGCCAAATCCACTCAACTGAAGGTTATAGGTATTTTTTTGCTAAGCCTTTTTCAGAATCCAGCAGCAACAGTAATTCAGCAACAGCATAAGTTTTTTTCCTCAAGGAAAGCTTGTCACTGTAAGGCTGCTAGTGTTCTCAAGATAAATTGGGAGAGGCTTGCTTTTCCTGATGAACAGACATAGCAAGCATGCAGATCCTTCATTAACACTTTGAACCAGTTTAATCTTCTACTTCATATTTAACAGGTGAAACGGTAAAAGCACACTTTCAAATAAGAAACCTGAAATACGTAAAAAATATTTACACTCCAATTTTCATTAACTTGCATTTATTTATCATACAACTCTTATTAAAAGTGATTTCTTTCCTAAGGCAGTGAAAGTCTACCCCTTTGTATCTGGAAGTGTGCACAATTCCCTAAATATATATTTATAAGAGAACAATATGATACAGGGAAAAAAAATCATCTAAAGCCAGTAAAGGGCTTTGTCAAATAGAAAATTTATTTGGAATCACAATATATATTGTCTTAACATCACACAATGAGAAAAACTTCGATGAGGTCCTTATTCCCAACATTATCAGCCACATAAGCATAGCTGAAGAAATAGTGGGAGGAAAAAGATTAACAATTTAAAATTAAATAAGGCTATTACAGTGTGAAAAAATAGCTTGAACTGCCAAAAATGTTTCCAATACAACAGTAACAGGATGTCAGTAAAGCCAGCTAGACTGAAGAAGAGCTCACTAGCACTGCCTCCTCAGCATAAGCAGCGATGGTTCCTTGCCAGCACACCAGCTCTGTTAATGACTTTACTAAGATTCCCACTCCCAGACTGCAGTATTCCATTTGATGCTTCACACTTCAGTCTTCTTCTCTAATACGCCAGTTCACATCTCCACAGAACAAAAAATCTATTGCTGAACTGGTAACAGACTTAGTAATACTGTTCCGTGCCTAATTACCTAATAACTTCTAATCTGCCTTTCTCAGAAAACATATGTATCCGTTCTGCTCACCTTGAAACTGGAATCATTACTCCTCACCTTTAACAGATTACTAACATTTTGGTCCTAGCTGATGGAGGGCCACTAGTGTAGCCTACTATCTATTGCTTATGTAATTTTTAATGAAACAGTTAACCAAAGGTTTTTATCTTCACATTTTTGAAAGTCTGAAGCACATACAGTGAGGATGCATCAACATACAGACTTTTCAATAACTACAGATAAACTCATAGGCAACCATTTCAGACCCAACAAATATGTAGGACTAGAAATGTTTTTATTCCAAGGTTCTACCTACAAAATGTGTGCTATTCCAGTACTAAATAATGGTAAGATCTGTATTGATATGATCAGCCTTAAACACCATACGGTATGTCAAACTTGCATATGAAGTCTCAAATTTAAGGTGGCCCAAATATTGGCTTCTTATCAAACAACCTAAAATACTAATTTTCTAGTGCACAGCTTTGTTTAGGCAGTTCAAGCTATTCTCACTCTCTCTGCTCAGCAGCTAAAACAAAAGTGTGTATGTAAAACACCAGGAAACAGAACTTATCTTTGACAAGTGCTACTTGGTCTGGTGCACAAGAACTTAAACCCCCAAAACAGAAAAGTTACCTTCACGTGATTCATATCTTTAAAATTTTACAGTGCTTTCATTGTATAAACCACAAGCTCCTGGCAAAGTAATCAGTTTTCTTGCTATTGCAACATCTCTAAATCTTAATTAACAGTCTTAGATATAGAGGAATCAAAGTCACTCCTTTCAGAAAACATTCATTTTCTGTTCATTAGTAGTGTGCCCCCCATCTCAATCCCTCAGTTTGGAGATCTTCCGTTACATCTGATAAGGTGCTTTAATCTTATTTTGTGTTCAACTCATTTTCCAGTTCCATTAGTTTCCTAGAAGCTTTTACTTTATTGGATACATCCTGACCCTGTGAAAAAAGTCGTTGGCGTTCCCTGAACGTCAAGTTTTCTGGTGCTCCAGGTAAATCTGCATCTTGACTGGAAAGGAAAAAAAAAAAACTTTTTAAAATTCTGATCGACAATACCCTTAAACATAATAATTATTCACAACATGTATTGACTGATAGCTTCTTTGACTACAGCAAGAATCTCCAGTCTGTGTTCTGAGAGGTTTTGTTCTCCACACATACCTTTAATTGTGCTATCACTTCAGACGAAGTTATGGCTTGTGACCATTTCTTGCATCTTAAAATGAACGGAAATGCCTGCCAATTTTCTAAGTGAAGGGCAGGTATAAACTAAGGCTCTGTCTATATAAGCACAGCATTGCTGCTCTGGCTAAATTAGCAAATTTTCTGTGATGGCACAGGTCTAAGAAAAAGCACTGGAAGACAAAACATATCTTCAGTATGCTGTATGAGACATATATACAGCTTGCATTATTGACACTTATTACAAGTTTGGTAACAATCCCACTTGACAGGTTCTGTTCAGAGTCATAAATACACCTAAAACAGTTGACGATGTTAGTTTACATAGATCATTTGATTTACTTAGTTGTAGTGCCAAAATTTGCTGTTGCTCAGCAGTGCTTCACGTCACCTGGGGACTTGTGGAGAACTTAGTTGTGGTTTATAGTAACCCATGATAGAGCCAACTGCAGAACTAATGATCAGCCCATGGAGATACAACAACAAAAACAACAACAGAAAACCTCTCAAAATTTAGCCAAGTCAGGTGTATAAAAGTTCATGGAGTCCTGTATGTCACCTTTTAGATCTTTTGTCTCTTGGATCTCGATAAACTTCCCCAGCAGCTGCTCCTGTAGATCCAGTGTATGAATTTATTCCTTATGCAAAAGAAAAAGTACATTCAAGGATTTCAGTTACAACACTAAAGTTTTATACTTCATTTCTTCAAAAGGTGCAGTGCTTCTTTCAAGAAATAATGTCAAACTAGAGTCAGAAATAAATTCAGAGGGTCATCTGACTTCTAGAATATTTAAAACCAGTACTACTGAATTCCATCTCCCTCAAAACTGCTTTATTTTTTTTACTCCTAATTTTGAGTCAGAACCCATTTTGTTTAGATTATCCAGCACACACCAAATCATGGTCTTTATCTTATTATGGCTTATCTGTAAGACAGACATTAGAAGTTGTTCAAGGAGATCGATGGAAAGAGCAATATGCTTTGTTATCCTATGACAAGCTCCACAGGAAATAAGTTAGCTGCAGCTGCTCCTTTTGAAAGCTGGAAGTAAGATTAGTATAGACCATGTCTGCAGTTCAGTAGTCAGAATTTTAGTGTCAGTTTAGTCTGAGTGAACTGTACCACTCAGAAGATGCCCCCTCTTCCCTGTACTTAAATTTCAAGCAACTACCTTGCAGCACTGCACCTTAGGGTGATATAACACAACAGGTTTTACACATTATATTAATTCTTTCTACAGACCACAAGACAAAACCTTTTATTTCCAATCAAAAATTTCAATAATTTAATTTATAGTTAAGACCATATTCTCTTAATAACTGTCAAGAAAAGAATAAAAAATAGTGTCAGCACACTACTCAGATTTATCTTTAGATAGTTCTGGTCTCAATATTGTACATGTTATGTCTTGTGAACCTTCTTTGGTACAAAAGGAAATGTTTGCTTCTTCCACTGGTATATATAACTTATCATAAATATTCAAGAGACATATGAGAGTGGAACACACATGCAAATTTAGTTAGCGTTCTCTAGACTAAATTTTTTCCACCAAAAATTTGTAGCAGATCAAATCACACTAGGTATGCCAGGCATATGAAGATTTTTTTTTCCTCTCAACACAAGTCTTGCACTGATGTAAGTACTACCCTTCCCGGCTTTAGAAAGTCTGGATCCACATGCTGTGGTTCAGAGTTTCATTTGCATTAGGACAGTAGTTTTCAACTGAGTGTTGGCTTTTTTCCTTGATAGTTAAGGGACCCAATGGTCTTAAGAAACCCAGTGGAAGAAGGCACGACAGCAAAATTTGCAGAAGCGTGGTTTACTAGAGTTAACACTCAGAACAGGAAAGAGCTGTAAAGGACAGGAATGTAACAGAGTCAGCAAGATGGGAGATGGTAAACTGCACAGTGAATTCTGCATTTTGTGCAAACGGCTTTGTACGTTACGCAGGCAGTCTTCATAGAAGCTTGAGCAATCAGGTGAAGTTAACCTGTTCTCATGGCTATTTTAAAAATTATGAAATAAGAGTATTCAGAATTAGTTGTATGGTTTATGAATTAGGCTAGTAAAGGCGAAGCATCGTATTACAATATTCCTTAATTGTTACTAAAACCCTAACCAAATCTTTGTGGGTTGTCCTTTTGATTGTTTTCCAGGAAAAAAAAAAAATGTGCACACACAATACCACTGAACATTTCACTTTCATGAGATTCATTTTTCAATTGAAATTAACAGAGAGCAGGAGTGGGAAATGCAATTATATATGAAATGGTACTCTGGGTTGTGGATGATGGGAGGCAGGGAGAGTGGTGGTGACAACTAGTGACTGATGGTTCTAGGGTTGCTTAATTCATTACATGTACAGCCTTCAAAGTGCCAAATAAGGAAAGGAAGCAAGGGCCTTTGGAAGACTACGTGTTGTGATGGAAGGCACATTTTACTCTACTATAATGTTTTCAAGTAGGAATTTCTAAAAAAAGAAAGTCCTTTGAAAGAACAAAAATTCAGTACACACGTACAGTACCAAAGTTTCATGTCAGAAACTCACCATTTCAGAATATTCCTAAGAGCAAGTTGACAACATTCAAGTGATTAAAGATAATTTTTTCCACTATTTCCTGTCTTTAATCTTATTTTAGCTCACTAATTCTCTGCAATATCCAGTGTTCAATAGCTAGAGTCCTTCTGATACAAAACTGGCTGTGAGTTTTTCAGTGGCTTCACGTGCAGGGTTGGCATAATGGAATTACTTGCATTGTAATGGTAGCACATAGCAGGCAGTGTCCAGTGTGTCTGCTTATACTCCAGTCTAACAAAAACACGCTGAAAAGCTAAAACCTTCCCTCATCTTCCTTTAAGATTTGGAACCTATGACAGAGCCAGACGGGAGTGACAGATGGGCCTGCAGGACACATAGACACTGCTACATCCTGAGATCTCACAGGCAACACCAGGGTAAATAACGCTTTATTTTTTTTCTACCTTTAAACGAGAATCAGGGTGGATACTTTTCTTTGTGCAACTTGAGTGCTGTACCGACTCCAAACAGTGAAACTACTAAGCATCAAGTGCATCAGTGGGACAGTACTTTTAAGTGAGCTAAAGTAATGACCCTTCAGCAATACTAAAACTACACAATACTGTTCAGAGCTTCTCTTCAACACTTCCCTTCGGAAGCAGTCCAAATGCAGCAGAAACCAACTTGCCCCTCAAAGGAAAGGACATCTTGCTGGAAAATGATGGCTTAAGCCTCAACTGAAAAGGATGCAGACAGGAAGCTCATACATAGGAAGCATATCCTAAATGGCCATTTACATAATCCTAAATCAGATTCATGTACTACTGCAGTTGGATTAGAAGTGCTTCTGGTAGACGGAAGTGATTCAGAGGCTCATATTCTCCCTGTGACCAGGGCACATCTCTGAATAAAGCAAGTAAGTGATTTTCCTAATTCATTAGGTGGTCAAAAAAGTGATGAGGGATATACCATATTGTAGGCTTCCACCTGTGTCACTGAAACTTGAATCCAGCAAACAAGTTAGCCATTCTGCTAGAAGCCAGCCTAAACACTCTCCCCTGTGATCTCAGGTGACTTGGTACTGTTTTCATTTTACAAGAATGACTTGAACAGCTGGAGTTGGTTTTCAGGCACTTGTTAACTTCCAGCATAAGTAAAAAGAATGAACTAGGAGAATAGAAGAAAATGTAGGAAAAGCTGCCAGCAGATGCTGCTGTTTAACGACAAAGTATTATATCAATAAACTGAAAGCTTACTAGAGTGAGATATACTCAGAGAGTCAAGTATAGTAAGATTCCTCATATACAGCAGCAGTTCAAAAAAATTTAGCATGGATCTTTGGACTGCTTTGAATTCATCAGTGTAGCTAAACTACTACTCTGCAGATAAAATGTGGTGCTGAGTTACCAGCAACTAGAGCTCTTCTTGAAATTAAACTCAATTATGGTTGGCCACTTGGAGTTACAAAAGAAACAAGATGAGACGAACACAGAGGCAAAGAAGGGATGGGAAGGAGTAAAGCAACAAGTACTAAGATGAAATTTAGATCTTTGTCTCTCTGCAAGGAAACTGCACATAACAAACCAGAACTACAGGAATGGAGCCTAATACATGAAACTAACTGCATGTCCTTTATGTCTCTTGGTGCTTGTGTGTTTCAGAACTACATCTACAAAGGTAATTTTTAAAGCCATTTGCACACACAATTAAAAGAGAGAACCCTGGTACCAACAACGAAGCAGAAGATAAGCTCTGTCCATGAACCCATTAGGAGAGGTTTCCTGTGTTCAAGAAAGGTGCACTTCCAGATGCCCTGAGTAAACAGTGGTCATTCATACAAAACAAATCACTGAAAGATACAGAGTGAAAGCCAAGACCAACAGTACTTTGAATTGGTTGAGTAGCAGTTAAAATAATTTCTGATTCATTGTGTGAAAGATGGAATTTTTGCTTTTGAAAAGTTTGGGTAAAGAGGAAGAAAATTTGAGAGATCAAAATAATTAAAAATTGGAGGATTCATATTAATACCAGGATTTAAGTTAGATCACCAGTGTGAAAACAGTGATTAAGTGGAGGGGAGGAGAAATCACAAAATAAGCGATTCAGTCTAGAGCACCAGAGTTGAAAACACAAGGATAGTTCTGTAGAGACGACTGATTTCATTGTGTCTACCTTTAGAGCTGCTGGAATGGATGAAACTCGGTTTGTTTGATGGGGGCGGGGGCTGGGGTTTTTTGGCAGTAGTACTGTTGGCATTGACTGGAGATGACTGGAATGAGTTGGAAAGAAAGATGCCATCTGAAACTGGGCGAGGCTGGCGGGAGGGCTGCTGTTGCTTAAGGGTGGCAGGAGGAAAGTCACCATAAGATTTTCTTGTGCTGGAGTACTTATCCTGACCTGCTAGATTGGAATCCTCCTCCTCCTCATCATCATCATTGTATGCAACAAACTTGGCAGTATAAATCGTGTCAGGGGAGAGGACCTGTGTTTTGAGGTAAGAGGTGTTTCGCTGAGGTGGGGGAGGAGGAGCGTTAGATGAAGGGGTTGGGGATGGGAGTTCATATTCCCGTGGAAGTGGAGGTCTGTACAGACCAGGCTCGTCAGGTTCCAGCAATCTTCGTTCAGCTTCATCATGCTGCCTGCGCCTTTCAGCCTCTAAGCGACTGTAATATTCCTCTTCCTGTCGCCTCTGTAAGCCCAGAGGAAACAGAAATATACTGGTCAGACATTTCAGTCTAAGAGAAATTTAAGCTTTCCACCACTGAGCTACAAACATCTCCTGTAAATATTTTATTATTTTTTTGTCTCCTTTTCTTACAGTTAACAAAGAAGGCCATCTATATGGACTCATGCAAAGAATATTTACTACTACAAAAAAACCTGGCATTCATGCCTGTGGTCACTAAGGCAACTGCCTGTGTGAACTAAGGGCAATTCCAGTATTTATTACTCAAAATGTAACTACAGTTAATAAGGCGCAGATTTACTAAAGCTGTAAAGAATCTGTTGGAGAGGAAAATAACTAAAGTTAACTACCATCTTAAAAAAGGAACTTTGTCATTTTGCTTCGTGCTTATAGAACATAAGTTAATCAACAGAGCCTTGGAATAGATGACTCCTAACGCTTCTGGTATAAATGAGCCCTTGCCACTGCTAAAAACCTTCGTACGGTAAGCCTACTTCTGCAATACCAGTCAACTCCAGCCAGCAGGAACGGGCTATTTGTTTAATTACTTCTTGGTTTAGACTGGAAAAAAGGAAGCCTTGGGCCATGGCCTTTATCACAAGGGCTACTGTGTTTAACCCCTGCTGACCCAACACTGAGCTGTCCCTGGCCAGGCAGACAAAAGGCCTGCAAGAACCCCTGCAGTACTTAGAATACCACAACCTTTTCTTCAGCCTCTCTCCTGGTCCGCTCCTCCTCTTGCTGTCGGCGCTCTTCTTCCTGCCTGGCCCTGTCTTCTGCCTCTCGTTTCCTCATTTCTTCCAATTGCTGCTGCCGTCTGCGCTCTTCATCCTGTAACTAACAGAGACGCATCTTTAATTTTTTGCCACTCACGTGAGCAAGACGGGTCACAAAATGTAACTGAGTACTGGCATCTAAAAATAACTCATCCAGTAGAAAATGCTACACTACAGATTTCCAGCTGTTAAGAGTATGCTTTGTTACATTCATTTTCCTAAAATCCCTAAGGAAAAAGAAAAAAAAGACAGAGGTACACAGAGGTACATACATAAAAGTACAAGTACACAGGGAGACATTTATATATATGAACCCCTAGCAGAAGACTGGGTGACTCATGTTCCAGACAGCTTCAGCAACCGTAGTCTCATAGGTACAGTAAAGTAAAATTAAATACTTGGAACCAACAGTCCACAGCTTCAGCAGTCAATTGGGTTTTTATTCTGGATTAGTATTTAAGCACCGGAAAATCATGATTCATTAGTCAAAGGGTCAATCCATTTAAAGTAATAGGCTCATTCAGCAAGTCTGCAAATAGTCTCGGGAGATAAATAAAATCTCCCACTGTATCTGCAGCAGATGTGTTTTGGAAAAAGCAGAGAAGAAGGGAAAGAAAACTTTGACTACTGAGATTAAACAGCTCACATGGACAACTGATGTCCAGCAGACAATACTAGTTTATATATGCTTATGATACTGAACTGATAAGAAAACTGAGCAACAATCCAAACTCTGCATGATTCTTTAAAGCAAACAGTATCTAAGCCCTTCATGCACAGGAATATTCACTGGCAAAATACTCACAAGTAGAAATTAACTGGACTACATGCTGTGTTATTTCTTACTGGAGCTATGTTTTAAAGTGATTTTTTTTTTCCTCCACACAAGATTTTTTTATACTGATTGGTATAAATAAGTAAATCATTGGATCTCGCTAAGACCTGTATATAATAAGGGTACTTTTCTACTTCTGGATTTGTTTTTACAATCCAGCTTCACTTACAGAGAAAGACCCTTAAGATAAAAAGCAATAATAATACAGTAAAATTAATTTAGTTTTAATAGGCTTTGTGAGGACAACCTTCATGTAAGTATCCCCCCCAATTAATTAATGAGAAATGTGCTTTAAAGCAGAATAGATTTTTAATCAATTTTCCAATCAATTCTAAAAGGGTCTAAATTTTTTTGACTAGTTTTCTTGCAATTATGTCTCCCCACTGCTCATTTTTGAGCATGAAAGCTAACAAACAAAATTAATTCATTTCATTTAGGCAGTAATTTGGTGAATGTATACTGGAGGATGCCACCTCCAAGTAAATTTCCCTTATTTAGGGCTAAAACTGTCATTCCTAACTAAAAACAACGTACAGATAGAGATCAAGATCAATTTGTACTGCAGAGTGGGGAACATAGTTAACTGACTACCCTCTTGGATTAAGACTTCTCCTTGTCTTGGTTATTAAAAAGACTTTATTTTAATAAAGGAGATAATATTGCTGTCAAAAGGAAAGACAGCTAATAATTCACAAGAGTTTATACAAGATGAGTAATTTCCTCTTAGGAAAAAAAAAAAAAAGGCAAGTAAAAACTGCACAGTGAGAAAACACAGGAAAATTCCTTTACTCTATCCCAACTGCATTTAGAAAATATCCTGAACATGGCAGTTACTGCTCCCAGGTTATGGCATGCATCCTTTTTTGCTTGGTAGCAAATATTCTTATTCAAATGCTCTTAAACAAGAAAATATTTCCAACTAAATTAAAGGGAAAGTAGGATTGGTTTGTTTAATTGTCTTGTGACCTTAACTGAAGAAATAAGGCAGATTGGGCAGACTGCCCACCTGGGAACTGTTGTCAACATCTGAGTCATAATAATTGCGAAGACAACTGTATCCAGGTCAGAGGCTATTCTAAACATAATACCAAGTAAAATAACAAAAAACTATGTAAGGCACAAGCGAGAATACAGCAACTATCAAGAGATGACATTTCATTTCTTTATATCAGTAACTAGTCTCTACTTTGGGGCATTCTCAGACCAAGGCAGGGAGCAGTGAGATGGTGAGGCGTGCCAGAGCACTT
Organism: Oxyruncus cristatus; assembly: GCA_013399855.1. NCBI lineage: Eukaryota > Metazoa > Chordata > Aves > Passeriformes > Cotingidae > Oxyruncus > Oxyruncus cristatus. Next base: position 492,218 of record VXAY01004360.1, read on the forward strand.
GCAGGCATTTGTGTCTGTCATTGCATGCATACCATAGTACCCAATTCTAACTTCATCCCAAATTTTCAAGGCACAAAGCTTTGTGTCCCACTTCTAGTAAGAGGACTATTAGATTCCCAGGTTGAGTATTTTGGTTTCATGCTCCTTTATCCTGATTAGTTATTCTTGTTTAAAATTAGTTATTCTCTGTTTTCATGTGATTTACTAATTTTGGATTTTCTCCAAAGCTGCACGTTTATGTTGTAACAGGTAAAAACTGATCCATAGCGCCAGAGTGAAGAAGAAGGTTCTGCCAGATGTAACTGAGCAAAGCAGCTGAGCACAAAGCACCAATTCTTTTCCCCTGCTTTGTCCCAGCTCTACTGCAAAGTGCCAACACTTCCCTCAGCTGTACAACTGTCCCCCTATTGCCAATATATGCTCAAAGCACTTTTTCCTACCTAGAAGGGCAAATTTAAAAAACAAACACTAGGCCAAGCTGACAATTTATGCATTAACTGTTCATCACCTGCCATCAGCCCTGTAATTAGCTGAACAGCTAACACCAATGCTCACCTTAGACATACATAAAAAGCATCAAGCATGAGAAAGCTCTTTTTTTTTTTTTTTAAGAAACAAAGTAGTAATACTTGGGTACATGAAGTGACACATTTATGTCTGGAAAGTCATGTGAATAGTATGAAAGAAGTGAAAATAGGAAAAAGCAGACTTTTTGCTGGGTGTACCGTTTCACATTATCTATTTCAGAATTAGCTTGCTGTCTTTTTTTAAAACTAAATCCAATGAACATAGTAAATCATCTAGCAGAGTATTCTGTCTCTGACCATGGCAAGAGGAGCTGCACATGAGCCTGTCCATTTCTTTTAGTATTTCCCCAGCATTCAATACAGAACCAAAGATGTCAGCTGGTACAGCCTTGTGTAATCCTTGGAGTAGCTGTTTACAGGCGTGATGTCTATGAATTTGTCTAATCCATTTTTAAAGCTGATGATGCTGTCTGCCTTCACAACATCCTGTCACAGACAGATCCAGAAGTTTACAGTCTGCTTGGCAAAATACTTTATCTATACAGTTACAGCTCCAGGGACCAAGGTTTCAGCAAAAAAATAAAGAAGTAGAAATAAGAAAAAATACTGACACATACTAAGTCTGAAAAAAACATGACTCCTGGTTTGTCCATTAATTCAGAAAGCTGGCATATTTCACCTTTTTCATTGTTGTAAACTGCTTAACACTCGCAAACCTCACAGGTACAAAACTGAACACCTTAGATTTATAAGTTACCTGAAGTATGCATTTTAAAAGGTGATTTTGTTTTTCATAAAGCAGTGCCAAATACGCAAATCCGTGTTTTGAACCAACACATTTTCATTTTTTTCAAGCAGCACAAAGTAATTATACTAACAAGAGTTGCACACATCACCTTTCTTTCAAACTGATATAATAATTATATAGAAATAGACTTTGAAGGGCATGTACTTCTCTAGAAGACTACAGAACTTCTTTTCCATGTACCCATGTCCAATGAGAGCAAAAAAATACAGAACTAGCTGGAGTCATAGCAACTACGGCTCCAGTTTGAAAGCCAGTCATGTTTTAAATGCAAGAAAATAGTAGTAACCAATTGAAACTGAAGTTACATTATAACTTAACTGCATGTTTATGTAACCTACTTGGAAATATTAGTTCAGAAGTAATTTCTGAGTTTACAAATAATTTTAATGTTAATGACAAAACTGTAACACCTGTAAACAACATTTCAGCATGTGCTGAAACATCATGCTGTATTATTAGGCTCTCAAGACAATTTCACTTCAAACTGGAAAGGAATGGTGTTCCTAGAGCTCCTCTAAAACCTTCATGGGTGGTAAAGGGAAAGGAAGAAATCTTACCTCACAGCCTGTTCATTCAAAGTTATTAGTAAGATTTTATAAACATGATTGCACAAAACAGCAGATACACAGTTTTATATTAGACCACTGCTACAACAAACAAATCAAGTTTGCAAGCAGAGCACAACATCTAAAAGGAAGGAAACACAGGGAGAGGAGTCACCACATCTGAAAATGCATGCTTGCAGTTAACTTACTGCTTACTATATCACAATGATTTTTGAACACCCAAAGATGCCAAATCACATCCAAAGCACATAGAGTGTTTACTAATAATATAAGGAATTGAAACGGCAAAGAGATATTGAAAAGAAAGAAACAAACATACCAAATCTAGAACAGAGATTGCTGGCACTGCAGTCTGCTGCAGGTAGTAAGAAAGGGGGAAAAAAAGAAAGATGCACAGTGAAAATAAAGATAGGTTTGACTTGCACTATTTCAAAAGCATTTTCTTTTATTTGTTTAGTCATCTGCTTTAGAACAAGGAACTGAATTGACATAATCCTGAAATACAGAAATGAAAAGAAATAATTCCAAGTTTTTATTAGTATTGCTTTGACTCATTCAACACCTCAGTAGTTCTCCAGAGATGCTACTTATTGCATCTCTAGTAGTGAAATGTAACCAAAATCAAAGATTAATTCAGTTCAAGACAACTGTTATTTTTTAGTTTCAAAACGTTCCAAAAAGCTGGAAGAACTCTATGCAAAAATAGTGGTTTAAATCCAGCACTTACAGAGAGGACTGATATCAAGCTATGCAATACAACTGGTTTTCTTTTAATGACACATGGCTTTCTTAGCCTTGCTACAGTAAAATTTTAAAGACAGTTTGTTAAAATGGCAGTTCTACTTGAATTTTTTATGCCCGTAGGTAACTGCCTATGTGCTACAAATTACATGTTAGCGATGCTGGGCTTTAACGCAACCAGTTTGCCAAATATAGATTTCGCTTTTCCTTTCTTCAGTTTCCAAGTTTGAGGTATCTATTGTTTTACACAATAATAAAGTTAGCCACAAGAAAAAAAGGAAAGCAATGCAGACTGCAGCGAATATGAGAAGAGTAGGTTTAGAAAATCAAGCTGCCAAAACAATCCTGAACTCAAATACTACTCAAGCCGCTAGCTATTTCTGAATGTCAAAACAAGCATGTCCAAACATTTCTCAAGAATTCAACATTGCCTATCACAGAATTAAGTCAACTTTTCAAGACAAACACACAGAAGACACTCAACGTATTACAGAGCTAGTTTTTAAGCCTGGCAAAGCATAGCTGTTGGTATGTAACTTGCATATCCATGCTATTATTCAGAAAAGAACAGATTTTCCTACAGAAACTTTTTCTCATTAACAGCAGATTTAGCAGATTCTGAGAGACAAAAGCCACCAGCAGAGTGATTAAAAACTTCATCATACTATTAAGTTGTATTATCTTATTACATATGAGCTTCCACAGAACTGAAGCTAAGGTAAGAAAACCTTGTCAGATGCTGATCAAACAGGACACCATGCAAAATCCAGGTATGTAGGAGTTGGAGCCCTAGACAAGGTGTATTAGTTATTACAACACTCAAAACCACATGGTTCAACCCAATGCTTCCCACTGCCGGGGTCAGCACTGAGGTGGTGGTAAAGGTAACAGCTTCCTTCACTTGGAGCAGACCAGCAAGTTGGATTCTCCATTTAGTTCACAATTCCCTGGAAGCACTCATGTCATGTGCTCATGTCCAAGACTATAAAGAAAAGCTCTTGGGAGTAAAAATACTGGGGGTGGGGGGAGGGAAAAATCACACTATTTTTGTTCCTCATTCTCCTACAGACTTTCAAAATTTCAAACATTTTTGCACACCTTCCCGTAAGCAAATTTCTACAATATTTTACCTTTTAATCACACTCCAGGTACATGGCAAAATCCCTTTATCCAAAGGGAATTTCTTTCCCCAAAACCAGAAAAGTAAATTCAATTGCTAAATCTATAAAAGGTAGCTTTGATACATTTATAATACATCATTTGACTGGTGAAGCCACTCTAAGTTATTAATTTTAAAATTTGAGATATTTAAGAAAGCTTCATTCTCCTTTACCCTCTAAGAACATCAAAATACTCAGAGAAAGCATGAAAACCCACCAAGCTAGATATTTGCAATACTTTTGTCTAGAAAAGATTATCCCCTTTTACCCTTGCTCTTCTTTCTGCCTCCAGTCGCTGCATGATGAGCATGGTATCCACATCATCATCCTCCTCTTCATCATCATCTTCATCCTTTTGCTTCGATTCTTGAAGTCGCTTTTGGAACTGCCACTCAAGCATGAGTTTGCGGAGGCGGTCATTTTCTTCCGCTGTACGATCAGGCTTGTTCTGAAGTTCCTGAATCTCTTTACTCAGCATGTCCACAATGTGCATCTGTTGCTGCTTCTCCAATTTCTCCTTAGCATCCCGTTTCCAGGGATCTGGAGAGAGGCTATCACTAGAGGACAGTTCTTCCTTGCTGATAGTAATGTACTGCAGATCTCTCCGTTCAATAGTCCGAGGCTGCTGCTGGGGCTGCAACTCTCGAATAACTGTTTCTTGAGACCTCTGCAAAGTTGAAGATTTTTCTGATTTCACTTGCTGAAGGGGAATGGGAGGAACCACAGGTTGAGCAGGAATTAGTGGCTGAGAACGCATTTGGCCCAGTTTTCTCTCCTGCTCACGACGTTTCCTTTCTCGTTCTTCTTCCAAACGTGCCTTTTCCTTTTCATACCACCTCTGATGCTCTTCTCTTTTTTTACGCTCAGCAGCAGCTACCTGAGAGGATGCTTGTGCTCCTATCTGGTTTGGAGGAGGAGGGGGAGGCAGAGGCAAATCCATTTGTAGCTCATCAAATTCGGCTGCATAATGCACTGGAGGAGGTGGTGGTGGAGGGGGAAGATCTGTTCTGATGGGCTGGGAAATGGCCACTGGAGTCGGCTGGCTAGTAGCTGGAGTTTTCCAACGGCCAGGTCCACTTTTAGCTAAGCAAGAACCAGGCGAGACCGGTTTGGAGGAATGGTTCAGATGTTCCTGGCTAGATGTGCTGGAATCCACAGATGAATTCATCCACTGATCGCTGTCCGATTTCCGATCAATGTACTCCACATCCTTCCGTATAACAACTTCCAAACGATTCCTCTCTGGCTGGAAAACTTTATCTCTGAGCTCTTCTTGGGAACGAGCTGCACGCTGAAAAAAATTCAAACAAGGTATGTATATCATAGTCCATATACATTAAAACATATATGAAAATGGCTTACAAAGCACATTCTTATTACTGAAGGTAATTACTTTTCAGTATTTCCATGCCCAGTAAGTTTCCCAAAACCAACAATAAAATACTCTTCTCAGTCTTCTTAACTCATTTGTGTGACGGAAGCCTTAACAAGCTCCAAAATGCCTGGGAACTGGACTAGGAGGAAGGATGAATGCAAAATGGAGTTTAAGCTGAAAACCTCCCCAGCTCACACAATTTCTCAGGACTATCCCCGACACCCCCTCCCCCACACATGAGTACAAGAGTCCTGGCAGCTCTGAGCAGCGGCTCAGGCATACCAGCTCTGCCATTCAGGCTTCAGCTGGCTTCACTGAACATCTTTCCTACTGGGAAGGCAAACAGAAAGGCTGTTGAGAGAGAGAGAGAGAGAGAGAGAGATAAAGGGAGTGTCTGCCCACCCTGCCCCATTAACAGGCGAGATGACCCGCAGGAAACTCTCATTACTACAGTGCCATTCAGGGTAGGGAATCGGGGCAGGCAGGTCTGATTCTACCTGCTCCTGAGGCATGGGTGTATTGGTCTGACGTATTGTTGCTTTTGTAGTGCATCAAACACCAAGCCTTTTCCTATACAAACTTGGGGTCTTGTTGCACTCTACAACCACTTGAAAAGGAACACTGGACGGTAAATTAGGTTTATCAGATCTGTTAATGATTTTCTTGAAGCAAATATTCCTAGTCTGAATGTTAGGAACTACTAAGCACTGAACACATAATGCACCAATTATCAACAACTGAGAGAAGACTAACAAAGCAAACTCCTTCTCTTTTTCCTCCATCAGTGACCTTAACCATGACCTCTAAAGAATGCCTTCTTTGAGAGGAACAAGTGTATTTTTTATGCTCTATTAGTCCAATAGAGCTGAACACACAGCTATTCGTGTTAGATTTGCTGAAAGATGCACCTAGCCAAACAGTTTGCTAATGCCTTCAGAACAGAAAACAAACATTTAGCAGCTTTTTTTACAAGCCCAGTTCTCACTGGAAAGATTAATAACACAATTGTTTTTAAAAGTCTGTTTTCCTCTACTTTTCAACTTAAAAGAACTATTGTATGGCAGGTAAAAACTGTGAACACTTTCAATGCTTGTAAGGACATAAAGTTTCTACCCATGTGCCTTATGAAAATGCTTTTCTGCATTGCATTCAGCCTTAAGACCACAGCTCCAATTCGGTATCAGTCAACAATTTTAACAGATGGGCTTCATCTCACCAGTTTTAACCACCTCATCTAAGCTATTCACTTAAGCTTGTCTTAAGCAGGGGAGAGATGCCTGTCCAGGCAGCAATTATCATAGAATCTGGTTAAGACAAATGGGTAGGAACCATTCTCTGGAGGCAGGAGCCTCCCCCTCTCCCACCAGTGACAGAGAGCACCTGGATGCTAACTATGCAAGTAAGATTAGGTGAGGTGAAATCATGAAACCTGAAAGAGTTAAGTGTGGAAGTTCAGCAAAACATTTAAGAATCTATTCACCACAGTCATATCATACATAGCATTCTCCTTCAAAATTACCATCCTACTTTGGCTATAACATCTATACATCTATTTTCTTAACAGCCAAAATAATTAGGATTTCATATCTATAATACTAAACAACCAAAAAAAAGCACTAGCTTTTTATTCAATTGACTTTTTACTGAATTCACTTGCCCACACATCCATGAGTAATCAATAAGCAACCCCTACTTTGCTTATATGCTTGCAATGTCAAGGTAATTTACATAACACTGCTTTTCCAAGAGTAAAACATAATGAGCCTGGTATAAGGCTGCGCTTTTATCACAAATTAGGAAATAGCAGGAAAAAAAGAAAAAAAAAGAAAAAAAGAAAAAAAAAAAAAGCTTTTTTCCTGTATTTTTAAGTCTGGTGGATTAGAGAAAAAGATCATCCAGTAACCGGGATTTAGTAGATCTAGGTTTAATTTCCTCTATGATTTGAGTGAAGTTCTCCTTTACAAAGAGCAGAACAACATTATTTTTGAATTTTTAAAGGTACAAATGGGGTAAATTTTATTTCAAGATGCATCTGCATTTTGATAATAGATACAATTGAAATTATATACTTTTTTTTAACTGAGAGCAGGGAATGGGTTTCAGTGAAGACTTTGGACAGGTCTCAAAGTACTGTTTTATTTCAATTTTAATACTTCCCTTTGTCACTTAAACAGAGCACCCTTCAGGCAAAGAGATTTTTCCACATAAACCTTCTCGGAAGAATGAAAGATTTAGGTTGTTTTTCAGAAAACCGTAAAACATTTTACAAGACAAACCATACTACCACTTGCACCCTATTACCTCTAATGGGGGATTAAAACATCCCAGATAATACGTCTGCAGAACACAGTAATGTAAATTTTATGAAAGTAAGAAAGATTAAAAAAAAAAAAATCAAAATGAGAAGGAAAAAACAAACAACAAAAAAAGGCAGCATAGGCTTCCTGAACCCAAGGAAAATGTATAGTTTCCTGGCAAAAGTATAGTTGTTCCCCTTTTGTGGTATAGCTTCTCCTCAGCAACTCAGAGATTATAGAGAGCTGTCTATTGTGAAAAAATGTCTCTAGTAGTCTGGGAGTGGAAAGCAAGCAGGTTTTTTCTGGCTTGTTTCTTTATACTGAAAAAAATTACTTCTCACCTGCATGGTAGTATTGATAGAATGGTTGCTCTCTGCCTGGATTTGTGGTTTTTCTTCATAATTTGGCCACTGACTCTGAGCTGGACCCATTCGATCCTGGGATTTGGAAGCTGGGAATGTGAAATATTCTCTAGTATAGGTCTGTGTTGGGATGGGATAAGCTTCAGGTCGCGGTGGCAGAGTCTGTTCCTGAAAAGGGGAGAAATAATGTAAGGTAGAATTTTCTTATCACATAGACCTGTATGGAAGACTGTACCAAACATGCATGTCCCAAATGTTTTCTTCTGGCTCATAAAACCACTACTTATCTGGGACAGGAGATAAAGAGGTTGTCTAGTATCAAATGTAACTGTGGTTATGACTTATGTTTTTATGGTCTCAAAGTGAGTGTGCAATATTGTACAAACCCCAAAAAAATCACAAGGACAAGTTCAGGAACAAAATTTAATGAAATCACTGAAAGCTGTCCCAACCTTTCATTAGCTATAGTAAGCAAAACCCCGACCCAGTCACTAGCACCAGGATTGTGTTCAAATAGTTAAGACACTGGTTTGACTCAAGCACACTGATGCTACTGATAGCTAGAGAAAGTTAAATAGCCAGCATTTTGCTTGCCACTTCTGACCTCTGTACAAAGATTTCCAGTAGAGACTGAGGTTATTTTGGTGGTAGTTCCAGATGCATAAGCATTCTTTCCCCCAGGGCTTGGAGGCTGATCTGTTGGAAGGTTAAAGGAAGCATTTACGTGACTGTTAATAATAATTTACAGAACTTAATAAAATAACAGTATTCACAAAATAACTATGTTTTTTCCTTTAAATAGTTCTAACAAGAAGCTTGCTCCAAATACACTGGTATTTTAAACTTAATCCACTTTTAAAAACAATCAACCCCCTTTTGAATACAACAGCCTCTGAAATTACAAGTAGAGGTATCTACCCCTAAAAGAAGGATAATCTTTCTTACTTGCTACATTGGGACTGGATCGATGATCAGCTCTGTTCTTCATCAATCTGTCATCCCCTGGCAGCTTTTTTGGTTCACTGTACTCTGTCCACGGCAGCTGAGGACTCTCAGGTGATCCATTTTGAGTGGAGTTGTTATACAGCTCAAATCCTTCACTCTTTGGTCGGGGTTTACCTGAGCCACGGCGGTCAGAAACTGTAACAGTTGGATATGTATTTTCTCCCTTTCACTTATACTAACTACTGTCTAGCACATTTCTTTCCTAACCAGAGCTACCCTGTGTTTATATTTAAAAATTAGTTCACAGTAAAGTGAATGCTAGATTTTAAAATTTGTACTTCTTCAAATATGCAATCCCAATCTTGTATCAAGTACCAACAGAGGATTCTTTTGATTTTTATTCTTCCAAAGAGCTTTTAAAAATAGTATCACAATATCTGGAAAAGCCAAATGTGCTACGCTGAAAGGTCTCTTTCTGACTGAGGCATATGGCATCTGGGATGGTGTTGTAAACTGTGATAATAAGGATTTGTTCTTTTAACCCATTCTTTTCTACACTGTAGTACTACCCTATATGTAGAAAAGGTCTTCCTTGATAAAATTATTTCCTTCAGAATGTTATTTTATGTCTTTTGTTAGTTTCCTGAAGTAGGATGATAAAATATAACATGGGAGAAACATCCAAGAACTTCTTACGATAGGATACAGAAACGTAAGGAGACAAGTTTCAATATTTCTAGCTTAAAAAATAAGATATTAAATGGCAAAATACATTCCAGGGGCTTCTGTCTCTCTTTTAGTAATTACACTGCACCCTGTAGTTACAAGGAAGTCATATTCTGAGAGGAGGACAGAAGCTCTTATGAAAGGAGCAAAAAAAGCCATCAAGTTTAGTGTCCTTTGCATTCATTATATTCCATTTGTTAAAATAAGAATTAATTCAAATCAGAAATGTGTTTAAATGCATAATTAAAATTTTAAAAGGTATATGTGCAAAGCATTTATTAACAATTAGACTAGCATAATTTCAAACAATATTTAAAACCAGATGAAGTTCCGGTAAGAAAGGAAATGCTTTTTTTTTCTGTGCAATTATGTTTCTTTTCTGATTTAGCATTATGGTATTATTTGGTAAGATACTGTAAATTATTATATTTTTTGCATTCTTATAAATGCAGAAAGCAGACTTACAAAGCTGTTATTAACAGAAATAAAATTAGTATATTTACCTCTTTGCATCATTGGGGATGGCTGATTAAGCAGGGTTGCCAGACCATGGTAAATTGCTCCTTGTTTTGCTACTTCTAGTGTTACTACAGAACCTGTCCTTGTCATAAGTTCTGCTGCCCTGCAGTAAAAGCCAAAGCAAAGAAAACAAAATAAAATTAGGCACTGTATTATTTAGTTCTCCTTATTATCAGTTTGTATGTCATCCTTTCTCACCTTTATTCTAGTAATCTTTTGTTTGACAAAGCACTCTTTTTCTGATTAAAACTAGAAGATGATGACTAGAAGATATGCACAGAGACAACACCTACTGGCAAGTATTATTTATTCACACTTTCTGCATTAAAGGTGAGAAGCCAAAATATTTAAAATTAGAGCTAAATTGTATAATCTACATAGATAACCCTAAAACAGTACAAAAGCAGTTGAACTTGTTATTAACGTTATTCACAGACAGTTATCAAAAGCCAAGACAAAGCTTAAAATGTAAAAAAAATCGGCTTCTGCTCATTTCAGTAAGTTATTAATCTAACATCTTCTTCATGCAAAGACAACCAAAGAAAGCATTCTGTACCTTTCCTGGGACAGGCCCACCAAACTTCGACCATCCACACTAAGCAACTGATCCCCTGCAGCCAGACGACCATCCTAAATACATATTCAAGAGAGGAAAATTCATACACCAATGCTAACATGGTCGAAATTAAAACAATTATTCACACATACTAGTTAACAACAGATTTTAAAGCATTTCTAAAGGATCTTTCTACCTTTGAACATCTGATGTTTAAGAGTATTACTAACCACATCTGCAGCACCTCCTTTCACAACAGACTTGACATATATTCCAAGTTTGTCTTGACCAGCACCCTATAAAGAAAGAAGCATTAATTTATTTAATTTGTACTTGATCTCTTAAGTATTCCACAAGTGTTAATGAGAAATTTTACATGTCTAAGAAAACCTATCTTCTCACTACTTTTATATATTTCCAAACTGGAAAAAACCCCCAACTATACAGAGAAGAGTTACATTCATTTAAAGTCATAAGAAAAATTTAATATTAGGCCTATTAAAATGGCAAGCTTTTTTAGAAACAAAAAATGCTTGGTCTTAATGCAAGTTTAAATAAGGAAAAAAACACATTAGCTAAAACTTACACCTAAAAAGTTTGTTCTAATCCCCTTCTAATAAGAAATACTTATTTGCACTTTTACATGCATGTTGTTATTATTTATACCTCTGTATTATGTTTCAAAAGAGTGCACTGTTTCTCTTGCTAATAACCCAATGAAACAAGGTAAATTGCAGATTACAAGAAAAAGGAATAGAAGTGTTTCTTACATTCATTAGGACTGTAAAGGAGCTAGTGTAAAGGAACAAAGAGTGCCTCTAGCTTTACATAAACAAGTAAAGCAGACATAGTAAGTGTTTTAGACTTGACAGAGCCAATATTTAAGTCTACTGCAAAACCATGCGACTTTGCTCACAAAACACCTTCCTCATGAGTATTCTGCTAAGTTTTGAAAGGACTGTTAACAGTGCACTTATTGCAAGACAACCAACAGATTCAAGACACAAGAATGTAAGCATCTATTCAAGCCATGCTATTGCATCATCCACATGCTCCAATGTACAAGACACCACACAAATCAGTCTGTTAGTATCACAAATGTTTAAACTGTCACTTACATTGTAAGACTATCATTTGTGTGTTCATTATCTACTATAGCAAATGGTGCCGTTTTACTCTGCAAGTCACTTAGAAGAGTGCTAAGTACGTTTTCAACAGAGCAGTCTTAATTGTAACATTTTTCTAAAAAAAAAATCCCTCAAGTTGCTTTGATATTGAATATAAAGCTTCCTTATTTCTTTCCCCCCTGCTTTTCCAACTCCTTCCTTTTGGCAGCAAAAGTATTCATTACTCCCACTGTTATACTAAAATAAAATAAGAATCAAGGTGAAGATTATTCAAAAGCTTGTGTTACACATACAGTTTTCTAAGCAAGTGAAAGACCTATTTTTATTCATTAAATCTTGAGTTAATCTCAAATGTTTACACAAAAGCCAGAGAAAAGGAATTCCTTCAAGTCTCATGATTCCAGATTAACATTCTACGTGACCAAGTTTTTCATAATAATTGCTTAAGTCATACTTATGGACAAATAGGGAAAAAATTGCAAAGAATAACTGAAATAAGGGCACTTTCTTTGTCTAGAAAGAATATGAAGGTAAATAAAATAATTTAATTACTTTTTGGTTTTTTTAAAGGGCTCCAAAGAAATATCATAGTAACTGCAGAATATTTTTAGCTTTAAACCAGAAAAATTGGTTGAAGGTTATGAAAAACAAGTCAGAAGACAGCTAGATAAATGCAATGAAAAACAAAATTATGCTTCAGAAATACTCCCCCCACCCCTGCCCAAGCAACCAAGACACACATAGGGAAGTATTGTCTGGTTGACAGAACAACTAGACTTCCAAGATGGACATTGCAAGATGTCTTAGCAGGAGCTCTTCAAGACTTCAAGGTGACATGCAAGAAGGAATGTACTTCACTGGTCCAAATATGAAGTAATGCTCCGACCTTCTAAGGTATTGGTCCGCATCAGGGCACAGTCAGCAGAACCAATTACCAACTTCCCTTGTTGGGAACTGAAAATTAAATTATAGGGTTTTTATGCTCCTTCCTCTGCCTCCAACAACTAAATACACCTAAAGGCAACTCCTTGCCTTCCAAAGGGCAAAACAGTCAATAGCAACTCACCCACCCACCCATCCTTGTAGTTACAAACTCATGTCATTGCAGGGACCAAATGGCAGCTTTTCTTGGAGGACAGACTGACCAAGAGTAACCAGACGCCTCTGAAGACACCTGAGATTGACAGCACTTCTATCTCTTCCTAACTTCGAAGGATGCTCGCAAGAATCTTATCCTGTTGGGTCCAGAAATTCAGACAAAAATCTGCCTAATACAAAGATTAGGTAAAAACAAGCAAGCCTTTGGAAGAGCATTGTCCCTTACAGCAGCACACGTATTGATCAAGCAATTTGGGGGTTCTAACTTCAGTACTTGGGTATTACATTAGATGCTATTTCCAACCATACACATCACCTTTCTCATGCTTGATTATGGCTATTAGTGCACATTAAATGAAGTTGGAAACTTCTGTATAAGCCCATGATATGTGCACTGGTTTGCAGATAGTGATGATATAAACATTTTCAATTGCACAAATATCCATATAGTAGTTTCTAAACTGGTTTTATCTCCTTGAGAAAGATCCTTCTAGTCACTATTTTCAGAGCCATCTTATATCAGCTCAAAAATCTAGAAGCCAAGAAAACTAATAGAACGGAACAGACAAACCAGAAACCATCATGGTCAACTAAACCAGACATGGACTCTTCAGCTCAGCAAAAATCAAGGGAGTGAAGCCCAACAGGACTATGTGCTGCACTGACAGGATTATTTATCACCTCTAATCAGTCAATAAAAAATGCTTTCTTACTTCTGTTACCACGTCTAGCATATTTTAAATAGTAAAACACAAACCCAAAATAAACAAAACAACAACAAAAAACACCACCCAAAACATTTTCCATAGGATTTCATAATTAAATTGGAAACATCCAGGAACAAGACTACTGTAGATGCCAAAGTGTAAACAGAATCACAGATTCATGGTAGGGCTCTTTGAGGCCTTTGGAAAAATATCCAAACATAACCTCCCCTAAAACATACTATATTGCACTCTCAAAGAAATTCTGAAATTACAGAAAGCTAGAAGCCAGGAGTAACCACAGAATCATAGAATGGCTTGGGTTGGAAGGGACTTTAAAGATCATCTAGCTCCAAACCCCCTGCCATGGGCAGGGACACCTTCTACTAAACTAGGTTGCTCAAAGCCCCATCCAACCTGGTCTTGAATACTTCCAGGGATGGGGCATCTACCAGTTATCTGAGTTCCAGTTCCTCACCACTCTCACAGCAAAGAATTTCTCCCTAATAACTAATCTAAACTTACTTTCTTTCAGTTTAAACCCACTCCCCGTTGTCCTATCACGACGCGTCCTTCTAAGGAGTCCCTCGGCAGCCCTCTGGCAGGCTGCCTTTAAGTACTGGAAGGCCACAATTAGGTCAGCTCGGGACTTTCTCTTCTGGCTGGACAATCCCAATTCTCTCAGCCTTTCCTCATAGGAGAGGTACATCTTACACTTGTTATGTTCTATTGTCTAAATACCCCACAAACCTAAGATACCATATCACTCAGATTTTTGCTCTAACTGCTCCTATACTCTAAGCTTGACAGTAATTCTTCATTATGATTTGAAGAATTTGACATTTTACTCCTCCTTCCTTCTTTTTCCATGTTTTCATGAAGTCTATACAGTTGGTCAATCTCTTCCTGTTCTTTTAAGGGAAGTTAGGAGCAGATGTGTTATCTCCAAGTCATCTCACAAATACAAACCTAATGAATTTTGAAAGCATAAAAATGGCTTTAAAAATATTTTTGTTCAGACTACATTAAAAAAAAACTTAACTATCACATCTACTTACGTATTATTAGGACAATGAGTTTTTTCTCTGTCTAATTCACATGTCACTTGTTTCTAACAACATGCACGTGCTTTCAGATGCCTGGGAAGACTTCTCACTAAGTATCCTTAAAATTAACTCATCATCTTCCTTCAACTTTTACCCTAACCTTTATAGTAATTTGAATTCAAATTCTTAATTTCTGTTGAAACAGACCCAATTTTGCTTTGGTTCCACCTTCCAGGAGACTGCATTAGAAGGAAATACATAATTATTAGGGACACAAAAAGGTTGTTGATATGTAGTTTAGTCACACATACTAAACTTCAAAGTGAATGAAATTCTCATATATGCCGCATGAGTTTTTCTGTTCTCATTTACTGATGTTAAAATAAACCAGGTTTTTTTGTAAACTACTTATTAACCTGCTTTTCTATCAAAGGAATGTGAAGGTCAACATAATTAAAACTATTCCCCTACAAATAAAACAGAGAAATGACATGTGTGTATCAGTAACAATAATATGGTAAACATTCTTTGCACTTCGTTGTATTTTCTCCAATCCTGAATACCAAAAGCATGTGTGTCTATAAAGCTGTTAGTCCAAATAGAAGAACACAACTGAAAAGAAGTTAGATGACTCTGAAAAGCAAGACTGTAGCAAGCATAAAAAGATGGCTTATTCTCTCCCCCTACGATTAACACAGTGAAACCTACAGCATATTTTATCAAATATACATAAACAAATACAAAATCCCCCAGAACTTTACAAGTATTTTTCAAAAAATAATGTATTATATTCCAGATTTAAAAAAAAAAAAACCTTCATCCACAGTAGTAAACTCTTTTACCAATCTATCTGTTTTCTTTCACATTTGATGCAACTTTTCCCCACAGTCCTTGCAGAAAGTGAAAAAATATACCCTTTTGAGGAAAAATTTGGGAAATCCTTCCGCTTAAGTAATAATTTAAGGAAACTTTTCCAGGTGTATAACTGGAAAAAACCCACAAACCTACTATAGCTGCTTCAGTTCACCTGAGTGACAATATTCCTGAACTGAACTGCCTGAGTATAACACTATTCTGAAGACCTTCTTTGTTCAGCTCTAAATAGTATCTAAATAATATCATAGCCAAAACAAACCTTACTGAAAAAAAGTTCTATAAGGAAGGTATTAGCTGAACAGAATTCGACAAATAGTGAATTGTGGACTGAAGAAGAGAACATGGTACCTAAAAATTCTGGTATCTCATATACATCAGATCTAAGATTCAAAATGAGAAACACCTCCATTCTGTGCAGAATACCTCCATTTTACAATATAGTTAAAGAATCAGTACAAAAAACCAACCCAGATAAAACTGTATAAAGCTCAGAGAACCAGTTTGGAGGCTAGCAGTGGATAATTCTTTACACATTTCAGTATTTTTAAAATAATGTTATAATAAATGAATTACAATTACACTAGCACTGCACTCATACAGAATGTCAAGAAGAAACCCACCTGTCTGCTCACACGCTGTCTCAC
Source organism: Oxyruncus cristatus (assembly GCA_013399855.1). Taxonomy (NCBI): domain Eukaryota; kingdom Metazoa; phylum Chordata; class Aves; order Passeriformes; family Cotingidae; genus Oxyruncus; species Oxyruncus cristatus. Next base: position 508,295 of record VXAY01004360.1, read on the forward strand.
ACTTGGCGCTGCGCAGGCACTACTGTGTTGTGGCAGGTCCCATGACAGACCTGGCTGGAGGCTAAGTTGATCCCCACCTTCAATCCCCCCCCTCCCCAATACAACCTTTGTTTTCAACTAAATCAGCTTCCTCGACTTGTTCTACAGCACAGCATGACTGTTCATAACCTCACAGAAAAGGGGTTGCTAGGAGTTGCCTGGATCGTCAAGAGGGTTTGACTCCACTATTTGGTGAATAATGTGATTTTTTAACCTAACAATTTAAACTGTTTGAAACTCCTAAATCCTACTATAGGTCACCCATTGACTTTTCAAGCAGCTCTGGGTGGTGTCTGCAAAACAATAGTATTCTAGTGGAAGCTAAGCCCCAGAACAATTGCAAACCAACCAAACAGCCACATACACACAGATTCCCACACACAGAAGCAAACGACAGAGTGGAAAAACGTCTTTGTTTTAAGTTTTTGACAGCCTGCATGTCAAACGCACCAAAATGACACTTTCCAACTTAGCCACATCCTACCCATTCCCCTTCTAAATGTAGAAAAATCCTAACTGTATTTAGCAAGGGATGGAGATGAATGACATATGTAGAACTGAAGTAAACTCATCCTGCTAAAAAACACAATGCACTTTTACTTATGTAATTGCTCAGTGGGATAAAGACGTCACCCCTTTTTTTCCAGAAAGCCTTACTAGGCCTCTGAGTAAAAACATAGAAAGATTCTTGAAAATAATCCTCTCCACGCTCGGGCTTATTCATCTTTAACATGTACACAGCCAACACATGAGGGAAACTGAGGAAAACCATTAGATCCAGTACCCAGAATGGCTCACATTTGCATGACCTGTATAAAGGTTTTCTTATCACACTTATCTTAAGAAGTAATTAAAACAGCACAAGCTGAAAGATGTTAACATATTCCACTTGCAAGTTTGTCATGCATTTTAGCCAGACTGTGAGAATAATAATTAATCCTAAATTTGCTGTGACTTGCAGGTTGCTGCAGGAATTCAGTGACAATGAGCAACTTTCACATTTAGATGGAATTTTAATAGATCTTCTAATACTATTTGGGAGAAAGACTAACACAGGACACTTCTGCTTACAGAATTCTGCCTAGAATGGCAACTCAGGTCTTTATCCTAAATCTAAATGAAGAAAAGAATGTGTGGGAAAATGTTTAAGTGACCAAACTACCCTGTAAGAAGTCAATAAACAATGAGTCCTCCCCCACTGAGAGCTAGAATAAAAGAGCTACAAGTAAAGAGGATAAGCAAAAAACTGAGGTATGAAATTATCAATAAATCAAGCAATTAAAACTCACTTAAGTTTTACTTCCCTTACATCTGGCTTTATTGCATTTGTATGGCCCACACACATGCTTTGACAATATTTAAAGTGGAATTGAAAATAGGTAAGCTTTTAGAAAAGAGAACTAGCTTTATTTTTTACAAAGATAGTCTAGTTTGAAACAGTTCTTATCACAGAACCAAAACATGTTTAGAAAAATCTTACAAGATGGAATCTAAAATTACAACCAAAGGTTATAAAGAAAAGCAATGAAATAAAACACAGAGAGAGTTGTTAAGTTTATTAGACATTTGGATGATGACGACTGTTGAGTTTCACATCAGTACTGTTCACATATCATGGGTTGCAGAGTCCATGCAAATCTAAGTCTTCTTTTCAAAGTAAATGAAAACTTCAAATTATTGAAGTGGTACTAATTAGGCTTTAGTTCAGTGTGAGCATTGTTCAACAATGTCCAGCTAACATTCCAATCTGTCTAATGCACATCAGGAGAACTTAATTGTATACTTATTTTTCTGGTGGTTTGTAGCTGAATTGACAAGAGACCTTCTGAAATAACTGAGTAGACCCTACACATGAACTGACACTGGAGCATCTGCATCTGAAGTCTACGCATGCAATAAATATTGAAAATCAACTCCCAAATACTGTAAAACATGTAAGTATTGTAATTAAACTCCCAAACAATATCAACTGATTAGAAAAAAAAAAGTGATGTGCCCCTTCTGGTACCTAAATTGAGTATTTTACAAAATGAAACTTCCTAAATCAATTATTTTCAAAGCAAAAAACACTGATCTGTTAGAAAAAGAAACTAAAATTGCAGACTATATTCCCAAGGCAGAGAGTGACAGGATATCAGGAACAAGAAAGAAGCTTACACATGGAAGAGAGAAAAATTACCAGTGGCTATCATTTGACTTGTTTAACAGGATATTTTACCATTCCTCCATCATGTTGAATTGGCGAGGGGCGGGGGGGGGAGAGTTTACAGGATTTTCATTCTTCCCCAATACACTTACAATATAAACAGAACCTCACCTGAAAACATGGCCAAAGACTGAAGAGCAGAGAACAGTTAACCAGTTGGAACTTCAGCAAGAGCTTTTAGTTCTTTCAAAAAACCACAACTATTTATCTTGGAGATAATTAATTCAGGCAGACTGGAGCCAACAGAAAGCCCCACTAAAATCCAACAATTAAAGCCAACATTAAAATCTCACCTGAGAGATAACTTTTTTTAACATGTATAACATTGGTATATACTGACATAATATTCTTTTATATACAGATACATACATATTCTTCTCTACTAGTTCAGACAAAGTGTTTGTTAAGTATTCACATTCAGAAAATTAAGAAGTAACAAAGACTCCATAAACTTTCATTTATAAAGGTCTTCTAAAAAAGGAGTAGGACAACTAGGAAACCTGAGCTAATATACCACAAGGCATCACCTCTTATAAAGGAATTCAGTAAAGAATTTAGTAAATAAACAAATAAATTGACTGAATGACTTTTGTGTATGACCTGAAAGATCAGAAGAGCTCTGAAAACTCATGTAATTATAGCAATCCATAGAAGTTAAAGAGCAAATTTTGGCACCTCTGCTCAGCCCAACTTCAGCCTCTAGAATGCTAATACAATATATTTAAGACTCATGGCACTGACAGAGGGCAGAGGAGGAAACAAACACTACAATGGCTAATTAAAAGAGAACCCGGAAGGTGAAGAAAATAATCTCCCTCCAATATTAGGTTTGTTTACAGGATTTTCATTCTTCAAGTCACACAGACTGCAACCTCAACCCCAGGAAAAAAAAAAAATAAATCTAGAAATTCTCTGGGAGCAGAAGGATGGAAGGAAAACAAAGTTGATACAATCACACATTTAAGGCATCAAAAGAAAAAAATACAAAAATATGCTGATACAAAAAAGCTGAGACAATGGTATGCAAAGATTTCATACCTGTTGTCCAAATGGCTATTTGCCCCTTTTAAGGCTGGTACAATTTTCTGATTGAGTACAAAAATTCTGTCATTTTCAGCCAAAGGACGAAATGTGGACAGTGTGATCTAACATTGTTTTTTGAGACAACCTAACAAGAAACAAGTTATTTTCCATGACATCCACTTGTAATCTGGACCATCTATCAAGCAACACACCAATATACAGTAGTCCATACTTATTTGCAAATTTGTATTATTTTACAAGCTCCTCCTTGTTTTAACAGGATTGTGCCCAAAATACTGTATTTGTTTAAAAAAAAAAAAAAATCAGTACAAAAACTCTAGAAATAGAAGAGGCAGCATTAAAAAAAAATTGCTCCTTCTACAGACTGGTAAGAAAAAGACTGAGATAAACTACTGTGACCTGAAAAAAGAAACAACTACTACAACAACAGAAGGATGTAAAATTGAGCACGTACAAAACTACCCTAGTAATGAATTAATAAACATGACAGATTTAATGAAAGTATTTAAGGAGAACAGATTTTATTGCTAGCATTGCTATGTTGTCCCAAGATGAGTTTCATAAAACTTCCTTGTCAGTAACAAACACAGGAAACTTTGGCTCACATACATTACAGTGGCCAAAAAATGAGAACTAGTGAAAGTGTGTACAAAGTTGCAGTTTCAGTAACAGGAACATCAGATACAGAGTTCCTAATGGCAGCATCACAGCTATCCACGAGCTGGTGAGTCAGTCCCAATGGAAGAAGAAACACGGCCAGCTCCTCCTTCCCATTTGTATTTGCCAGGAGAAGCAGCCATAACAGCACAGTGAAAACAACAGGCAGCTCCTTCTAGTGGGAGTCAACACACAGCTTCGTTCCTGGGCGAGCCACCCATGCTGGCACGTTGCACACAGCGACCTGCCACCAGCAGCACGATGTGTTGGAGGTGCTGAGACGCCACACAGCCCCACCAGTATCCCTGTCTGAAGTAGGATGGGAATGAAGGTCCAGCTGCTGAGCAGGTGCTAACCTCTTAACAGATAAAACTCCTCCCACCCCAAACATCATGCCCCACTTAACTCCGATGGATTGCGGACTAGCTGTACTTTTTGTGAGGTTAGTAAGATTCTTGCAGTTTTAGTAGATCTGTAGGATGACCTAGTTATTTCAATACCTATAATGAAAATTAAAACTACAAAAGTTATTATAAGAACATTTTTCTAGTTGTTAGGAATGACAGTAAAATTATATCAAGTAATTAAGGAAAAACTATGAATCTGCAAAGCGTATCTGCAGGTACAGCACCTAACCAAACTGGTACTGCTGCAAACAATTAACAGGAAGGTCTTGTCATTACTCGTTCTAAACCTTCACTTGCTCACACCCTTTTAGCTTCATATACGTTGTTTATCACTCCAATAAAACTGGAGTGATGAACAGATTCCAATAAGGACTGGCAGAATCACGTTTGGTTAAAGAAAAAAAATACCCTTCAACAACAAGTTTCTTAAAAATGTTGTATTAAGAGTCTACTTTTATTTCCATAAAATATCAGAAAGTCTTCCTAATGATCTTTCAACAATGATTTGAACATTTCTGTCCTAAGTAGATATAGATGTAAATAGTTTAATGCTTCACATGTATGTTAATATGAAAAAGTAGTCCCAAATATGAAAAAGTAGTCCCAAATATGAAAAAGTAGTCCCAAAGTGACAGTATTTTACTTTCCAACTGCACTTTGACCAAATTCACAAAAAAAGTGTCATACATTCACCAACATTTTCAAAATAATATTTCAATTTAAGTGGCTTCAGCTACAAAGCCTACATGTCAAACTGCTCCAGCTGTTCACATAAATCGTAGGAAATTTTAAAAAATATTTTTCAAGATTTTAGTGGATTTTCCTTAATTACGCAAACATTAAATAAGATTTTATTTTAATAATATAGATATCACTTATATGTGTGTACACACACAAATATACCTTGCTGAAATATCAGGGTCTGGTATGTTTCATAACACTTTAAGGATGACACCATTTCCCCAAGTCAATCTTTTTTGTTAAGCTTCTGTACTATTTTATAAAATGCAGTTTTTATTAAATACAGGATGAATAAACTGCAACTAAAATGTCTTTAAAGAAAACAGGACAGAAATGTAGTTTATCAAGCCTGATACCAGCCGTCAGGCCTGAAATCTTTTATCTGCCTACGCCCAGAGCAGATTTCACTGATTTTTATCACAGCTAAGTCTCTGATTCCAGACTCTTAAGTTCACATAGAAGATCTCTAAGTTTTAATAAACATCCTTAAAGGCAAGTTCATGGAACAGAATCAAGTCTCACTCTGATTGCCCAGGCAAGTTATTAGTCTAGAAGCAATTAAATAACCCAAGCTTGTAAGCATTTTAAAAAATACCAGTTTACTAAACTATGCAGCCAGTTTACAAATTTACTCTCTAGGAGGCAAAAGCAAAGGTTTCTGACCACCCAAAGATTCACATTCCATAAAGCTGCTTGCGTTTTGTAGATTGTATCTGGATGAGTACGTATTTCTCTTCTTTAGGTACCGAACATAGTAAGTCTAAGACTCCTTGAACTACTTGATGCCAGCCCACAGGCGAAGAAAGGCCAGCTTTGTAGCTACTGGTCCCCCCTCCAGTGAAGGCAAACTTTTCTGGACTTGAAGATCAGAAGAAAACCCACTTTGTCAGAGGAAGCAAAGGCCTGTACTGCCTCAAGACCAATGCAGACACTTTGGAAATCTGTCACTGTTAGACAAAATACTTTTCAAATATAAATGCGGTGAACCAACCTACTGTATAAAACTGGTCTGTTAGTTGTGGCTACAGCTGCTCTGAGTCATGCTGTACCCTGACTTAAAAAGAATTTAAAACTGACCCATCCTCCACATGCATAAACTTCTGCTTTCCCGTTTCAAATACTCCTCCACACTGGGAACAAAAAAAACCATCTCTGGCACTAGACAAAGTACAATCACAACTGGGTAAAACATTCCCAATTAAATAAAAGAAGCAGTGGAAATTCAAACTTTGGTGACAATCATAATTACGCAACAGGTAAAGAAACATCAAGCGTTTGACTGCTACGACCAATTCCATTGGAGCTTTAAGTCGCACTGGGTGGGAAAACAAATGAAAAATAAGTGTCTTACTACTCAAAGAAAAAAAAGCTAGATTGGAAGCAGTCTCGTGTATCCAGAAGCTCTATTTACAAGTAGCCTCAAAAGGTGTAAAGAGAAAGGACTGAAGAGTTTTGTTGTTCTCTTTAATGGAATAAAGGTTACATTACTTTTTTATAAAATAATGTCCGCAATCAAGATTGACCCGTACACAAATGAAGCAGGTGAATATACTCTCTATCTTCCCAAAGCATGCTTCCAACAGGAGAAGCCAGGATATTCTGTAACAGACCCCCTGAAATGGCGTTAATAAAATATGCACTGCTGTGCTCTTGTGCATATGCAGTTCTTTGGGAATTTTAACAGTATTCAGTATGTAAAGCAGGTACACTGACACAAATAGCTGTAGTGTCTTCTGTGCTAAACAGAAGTGTATACATCTGTAACAGCGTGATCTCTGTCACACTCTGGCAATTGAGTACTTCTAAAAGATAAATCTTCAATGAAAACCAAAGCAACTACATGAATTAGCTAAAGCAAGTGGCCTGAAGGCTCAAAGGAAAAATCTTTCATTGAGCTCAAGGAAAATGCATTGCTTGAGCTCTATTTCCCCAAACAGGAGTTAACTTTTTAATGTACGTTTGCTATAAATACTCCATGAGCCGTGACACACTAAGGGCTATTTGGAGTTGCGTACAAACCTGCAAGTTGTACTGCAGGTTCTGTGATGCTCTTCCCTGGTAAGGCAACTCTGCTTTAATGTCTCAGCTTAATTATGTCTGTGCATTGGGCTTTACAGGCAAGACATACTGGGCAATTTATTTCGGAAAAAACCCACCCTGTATCTCCGCACTTCTTTGAAGAAACAGCACTTGGCTCTACAGCTGAGGATAAATTATAACCCGAAAAACCCTACAGCAAAAACTTCCACGTAATGCTGCTCTGCAGTTCCAGATGGATACAGCTTAATCCAGGACCAGTATATACACTATCACATACTATTAAGCACCTAAATTTCTACTTCAATTGAGACTATTACTCATACAGGGAAAAGTCTACACAGAATTTTTTTACTTCTGAAAGTCTTTTTCATTAACAGAAGTAAAAAAATTAAAATTAAAATGCTGTATTAATATGTATCTAAAGGGAGTTTTGAAAGGTATTAGAATGCCAGGACTGATTAAGTCTAGTAGAGGAATTCTAGCTAAAGCAGATGTGCACTGTAACTTTTCCAGGCTTGCTAGTAAGGGCCTGCATACAGAGTATTAGTGCCATGAGGAAATGCCACATGAATTTTAAAACTCACTTTGTTCCGGAAGGCCTTAAATACAAATGTCTGGGCCACCCTCTTGCAGTATCAATCTAAATACAAGCGAATAAATAAGAAAAACCACTCTACTTAAGCAGAACTGAGTTCTCACAGCTACTGAGAAGAAAAATCATGCCATGATGGTGTAAGCTTCAGGTTTTACACAGCATGTAAAAGCATTAACAAATTTTATACAGGGCACCAAAATTTAAGCAAAAACCCTGCTGGAAGTTATGAAACAACAAATCCCAGCAAACTGCTAACACACAGCTATTTATTTGCTCATCATGAAGATTAAACTGGTAATTTACATACTATTTTATTTCTGTGAGACAGAGAAATCTGTCCTGAAAATGACAATTATATATTGTATTTTCACTAAGGTCCTCCTAAGAAGCCTGTTAAAGCAACATCAGTAGTTCAGACTGTTGAGGTGAATTAGTATTGAACATTAAAATAAAAATCCAAAATCCCCAGAAAACAACTTATTATTGAAACAATTCAATTAATTCAATTAAACATTCCTCTGGGAGGAAAGGCCAAAAGATTTCCTTACATACTCAGAAGGCACAGACACAAGAAGATTTCAGATACTGAGGTATCTGAAAAACACTTAAAGAGATAAACCCTGTTAAACCCAGAAAACACTTAAAGAGATAGTAAACAGTTTAAAAAAATTCCTATCGACTGTCTGTATTTGCAAACACAGATTAGAGAGAACCAAATTTGTATGTTGTTACCAGTATTACCTATAAGCATAATTTTCAATTTCAGGAAAAAAAAATTAAATGAATGTTTAAACCCACTCCTTCTACATGGATCACCTACAAAATATTTGCAGAAAAAAAACTTTCAGAAAAATTTTACATCAAAATTTATATTCCTGGTAGTATCAAACCCTCCTTAAATTTAACACCTTGAATTTACAGTTAAATATAAAATGACAAGCAATGGTTTAGAAATTAAAGAAACTCAGAATGATTTAACTAACCCTTAAGAACAAACAAGGTTGCCAAATAACACAAGTTATCTATTGTTAAGATGCCATACACTTGTTTTTAGAACGCTAAGTCCATTCCCCAGAATATCTACTGCTGAACTGGCACACTCGAGGTTTGAAATGCTTCTATGAAAAAAGAAACACCTTGTCACATCTCATCCTATTTTAGTAAGTGCTACAAAATTACTTAATCTGACCACCTGTTAAAAATACACTCTGATTTATGTGCCAGTAGGGATTTATGCATATGTATTTTAAGGTGTTTGTATATATTTTAACTTTTTCTGTCACACTACTATAAGATGACTGAGCAAGAAGTGTGTCATACTTTAAAGAACTGAATCATACTGCACTAATGAATATAACCAGCATGCAAAGATTAATCAACAAAACCTGCTCTATCATTCTTGCAGAACATGGGAATCCCTTCTTTTGTGCAGTAATAACCTTAACAGACTTTAAATGCCTCATCTCTGTCAATGTGTTGAATAAGACACCCTGGCTGCAACCTATTTGCAGTTCAGAAGGGTCTAGGGTATTAAAAATGTTATACTGTTTGGGATGTCAATTTTAATTATTCTACTAAGATTTTCTAAGGGGAATGCAGACTTTTAGAGGAACCTGGATTAAAGCCAACTATATTACAAGTAAACAGATCACAGGTCATGCTACTCATGCTCTGGCACAGTAAAACAGTAGTTACCACACCTGAAACTTTAAATATTAATAGTCACTTCGACAAATTTGAGAAGTGCATATGAAGAACAAGCTAAAAAATTAGTTTTTTCTTTCTAGATTTTAGAAAGTTAGCTACTAACATCTGACTATATTTAACTGCATGCTGTATTACATAGTTGCTACATGAACAAATAGCTACTGGCAGGTTTAAACAAGCAAGAGAGCAGGAAAAAGTACAGGGATAGTAAAACTCAGAGAAAAACAGTCCCGACAGAAACCTGAACAGACTTACCATGGATTCTGTTCTTCCAACAACAGAAAACCACATTTTGATCTCCAGGACTACAGATCCTTGAAAGAAAAAAAACAATTCTCCACTTCTCTTCCAGCCCTCAACAGCAACCACCGCTCTAGTCTGCTGGATTTTCCAAGATACTCATCAAGATAACTCGGAGCTGGATGCTATGACACAGTGTAGCGTTTATCAACACCAGCTATAACCAATACAATATTCAGACTCTTACGTAATCAGTTATGCTGTTCTGACTCCCATCTACTTTAGAGGCTTTATTAAACTCTGAAAACTGCTAGAAAAAACAAAAAGGGAGCCCTTTTGTACTAAAGACAAAAAACCTCCAAATTAAACAGGAAGTAATGTACTGGCCCACAGATGGCTAAGAAGTCACATGTGAAAGTCCCCAAAAAAGTGATATATTTTTAAAGTAAACTGCATGCACACGTTGCTTCCAAATCATCTGGATTTCATAAAAACTTAACCACAATGTGGTTGGGAGTCTGGCAGCTTTTAACATCAAAACATCTTTCAGGGTTAGAGCAACCAAAGTCTGCACACAACCTCAAAAAGCAATACTGTTCCCTGTTCCCGATGCCCGACCACTCCTACCAACTATATTTCCATACAGCTATTACAAAAGCCATTGCTAATAAAGCTACAGGAGCATTACTGTAAGAAAACATGCAAAACCTACAAAAGGGTAGAACAACAAGTTCCCTTTTTGGATCACATATGAAGCTATACAGTTTAATTTTAAATAAATATCAAAATTGGTTTAAGAAATGCTGTTGGGTATTTTCCCAATTTATAAAAAACTGAAACAAAACCCAAACCAATACAACATTGTTTACACTGCTCTGGCAGCTAACAGTTGTTTCACAACTAAACTTGTTTTCTCTGCTGTGTTTGCATATAGCGTACACACTTACTACATGTTTGTTCAAAGGGGCAGCCCTGCTCCAGAAAACACCCTTACAGCAAAATGAGGTGATGCACTGTAGTTCTACTCTCTCTGGCAGTCCTGGCAGGCCTTTAAACTTCTAATTAAATAAAATATGAGTAGCCATGACATAAAAGTAAAGCACTTCAACATTTTACCTATCACTAGGTGGGAAGAGGATACAATACAGGGTTCCCCAGGGACCTAACACTTTCATCTACTCCTTGACTCACCTCTTTATCTTTTGTTTTTACATTCATGTACACATGCTTGCAATCACTTAGTATCCCAAGGTGATATTTCCATAAGAACAAGCAGGTGCACAGTATTTCAATGCAAGTTGCATTCCTTCTTTGCTTGTATAACCTTAGCTTCAACTTCAATCCTCTTTTTTTGACTGCAGCAGAGAAGGTATGGCAATCACTTGATAATTAAGAACATCTGGTGTAAAAGCATATATAAGGTATCTGATTTCCCCATTAGAAACTTGAATCTACAAAATCCTGCAAACTAATAAAACCTCAAATAATTAGATGATAAATTCGTTAGATGTTTCCTCAGAGATGAGCACAGGTTACTAGGAAAGTGCACATTTTTCTGCAATGGGTAGAAGGAAGAAAAGCAGTCCATTGGAATTATTTTTCTTTATGATTTCTTGAGAATCTGCCCATTTCATCCATCTCTAGAATATCACCAAACTATAAACTTCATCCAAGCCAGTGACAAGTATGAGGAGCCCACAAGACACAACAAGAAAGGCAGGTCAGCACTGACATGCAAAGGTATTCTCACAGCATGTTACTGAAAGCAACTATTTTGTCACATGACAGGAAAAAACCAATTGTTTTCCTAACAAAAGCTAAACAGATTCAGGGTTGTTCTTCACTGGCTGGAGCAGGGCCACCTGTCAACCAGGCACTGCATTTTCTATTAATACAGAACTTTTGAAGAACTCTAGAAACCAGTAGTTCAATAAATGTAATTGGGTCAGCAATCAAACTGGGTTCCTGTGAAGGGCAGCAGCAACTATGTATTTCTGAAACTAAGTATAAGCTTTCATTTCGTCAACTATATGAGCACTTGATAGCCAACCTTTTTAAATAAAAGTTAGAAAAAATCTAAATCTATTCTCACACTTGCCTCTCCTTCTCATTTCAGATACTCTATTTAGTTAATGTTTAGAAAATTTCAACAAATAGTCTACTGGACTTCATCCATTTTCCCAAGTCAAAGTTAAAAATGAGAATTTTAATTTTTATGCAGGTAAAGATTCATGACTTGAGACATGTAGAAAAAATTACCAGTAAAAGTCAATAAGATAGAAATAGAAAGAAAAAATCCACCCATTATTGCTAGCTTCTCAGTCATGCTCATTCAGTTCTCTAAGCTGTTCTGCTCTGACCAGACTGTGAATGCCTTACTCCTTTTTTGTTTTATGAAGCCTATTAGAGGAAAGACATACTAATAATTACTTAAATATGCAACTTCGAACCTCTTGAAAATAACCCTATTTAACTACTATAGCAACTTGTTTCAACACAATGCATACGATCATTTTTATCCAATGAACATTCTGATCATTTCAAATTAGGCAAAAGTTTCTATTCTACATACACAGAAACTAAACCAACTTGCTGCTTGCTTATTTCAGACCAAGATTTAAAATGCAACTAGTTTTAAGTCAGAATTCCAATATTATGCCAGGCACACAGTAGTAAGATGAAATGCAATCACTGCCTAAACCAGTGTTGCTGCAACTGTGCAGAGATGAAATCTGTTGCTTTCATGACTGACCATGATAAAGAAATCATGAAATTTGTTACATAATTGTAAAAATCCTTCAAATTGAGCTTACACACTGACCGGTAGCACTGCTAATGGTGCTAATACAAGTTAAATGTCAGTTGCTAAAATGGCATTTAGAAGGCAGCCAGCTCCAGTGAAAAAGGACTTTTCGTCCTATAACAACCCCCTTCACTCTAGATGAGAAATCAGATTTCAAGTTTAAAGTGAAAAAAAAATTAGTTTCCACCACACATTTTGAACCATTCAACAGAAATGCTGATGGCAGTCAGAAGTCTGATACATCTTTAATTTGGTGTCAAGATCCAGTATTTGCTTCTCAAATTACTAACCCACTCCACCAAAATAAAAGCAGAATATTGAGTTGATTTTTTCAAATCCTGAATTGTTTACTCAATAACTGCTGATTGTTAGCTCCATACACTTGACATGAGGTATTCCCTTACAGATGTCAGAAATAACTCTTTAAAGCTGATACCATGCAAGATTACCATTTCAAGAACAGACTATGAAATGAGTGAAATTGTAGGGAAAAAAAATAGTGCTGTTTAGAAGCAATTAGCTACGTGAGATAACTTAAAAGCAGTAAAACAATTAGTGCATGAGCTGAAAACATAAAGTGCCAAGGAGGACCACAGTATTCTGAAGTTTCATGTATTACACAGTGAAGAGACATCAGGAGAGACTTATTCTATCTGTTGCACACCAGGTAATTACAACACAGACTTTTGGGTATCACTGTTGCGTAATTTATAACAAGTTTTAAACTCAAAAGCTTGTGTCTGCTATTTGATCCAGTTAATAAAGCAAAACCAACCAACTAGTGGAGTCTTCCATCTGGTGGCTGGAGCTGTATGTGCATTCTATACATTACTATCCAGTGCAAGTAAGAACAGCACACACCCACAATTTTGGCAAGTCAGGGCAAGAGGTACACCCTCCTCCACCCAGCTATTACACTGTAGCTCTAATATAAAGAAGCCAAACTGAAGCCACACTTGCACCTGCACACTGCGCAAAAGATAAGATGTCTTCATAGCAAAAAGTATACCAACTTTAATCTATACAATTGAATCATTTATTCATCAATTTAAAAAACCCCACACATACTATTTTTTGTATTTACTGTGTTTCTTTCAGCAGAAGTTTTAAATAAGCCTATTTATTAATTCCATTTAATTAGAATGTCAATTTTTGTCTCTGAAAAAATTAATAAATACCTGTAGTAGAGGTTTGAACTTAAATGCCATAATAACTACATCCATTATTATGTTTCCATTTATATTGTCCACATCTGTGTATTTTACAGAAACATTCCCCAGTCAGAATAAAAACATGGTCAACACCATGTGCACAACAAACTAAAGGGAAATAGTTTTTTTTCATTAACATTTTCCACAGCAGGCTGATAAAAATAGAGGCTTTTTTCAATAAGACTTAAACAAACTGACTTCCGTACCTTGGCAGCAACAATGCTCAGTCCCATTCCGTTTTGTTTTTTTAGTGTTACAGTGATAATTTCAGGTTCTTTCCTCAAAGGCTGAGCCTATCAAACAGGAAAGGGGAAAGAAGAAAAAATTCAGAGTTCATATTCACTGCCAGGCTAGAAAAGTTACTGAGCAAAATAGTTCACTACAAAAAACTCTTAAGTTGTTAGAGCAGCAGATCTGGCATCCTAAATAATACATCTGATACTCCATTTTAAAGGCAGAATATCTAACATTTGATTATGATGGATTCATATTATTAAATACTACACCTGTGCTGTAAACACTGCTGAAACTTTGAAGTTTACCCATTGTTCCTCCTTCTCTAATTCAGTAAAGAGATTATTAATGAGTCACAATTTGAAATGTAACAAGTCTATATAATTGTAGTAACTTTTAGTAAAAACTGAAGTTCAGACTTTGAAGGCCCCTATACAAAGGTGAGGGTGATCTACATGGAGCTCAGTTTTTAGTCCTGCATCTGGAAGATAACAATCCTCCAAACGTATCAAGAGACCAATTAATTTAAAAGGCAGAGTTAAGGCCTTGAAATAAAGTTCCAAAAAATGTCACTTCTGAAAACTATAGAATACAGCTCAAGCCCCTAAACAAGTTCAGTAATTTTTTGGGGGTTTGTATCTTCTAACAGTGCTAGTTCCTCAACTCCAAGTTGTCATCACAGTCTTCACAGTTGAAGCATATAAATTAGAGCACCTTAGGTGCAAGTTCCATAAGACCCATGACAGAGTAAAAACAAAAGCCAAGGAAATTATTTTAAAAAAATATTAACACTTTTAATTAAGTTCAAGTTCTAGAAAAGCAAGTATTTTTTAAGCTGGGAATGCTAATTATACCTAGGAAGCTTTTTCTGTTTAGTTGCTCTAAAAATTATTTCACACAAAGGCACTATCTTTCCAAAACCAAGTTGCTCTGTCACTTTGATATTCAAACAGACAGAGAAAAACCTCACAGAAGAAACAAACAAAAAAAACGTAAAAAAAAAAAGTAAAAAACCTATCTTGCAATGAAGTGAAACCTTTCTTTAAAGTATAATGAAAGGGAAAACTAAAGTATTTTTCCTGCTAGGTTTTCAGGATAAAGTATCAGATTAGAACTCAATATTAAATATTTAGTTGGTAGTTTATAAATAAAGTTGACAGTTTATAAATAAAAAGCAGTCTGCAGCTCTATTCACTTTACAATTTATTTACAGTATTTACAATTATTTACAGATGCATGCCCATATATATTTTTGCCTGTGTTTAACAGAAATTTCTTCACTGTTTACTCTCAGAGCAGTGGAACATGTCAAAGTTTGCTTATGTGAAAATTATATCATGCTACAGACTAGAAACACAGTGACTTAAAAAAACCTGCACATAGTTCCTTAAATTCACCAAATCATTGATGAACTGCAGGTTTAACAAAGAAGCCTGTTCTTCCTAACAAGGACTAAAACTGATCACATAAAACTCAATGGTTTGCCAAGATAGCAGTTTTGACAATTATTCACTGAATCAATACTTACCAGCTCAGCATTCTCATGTGACAGGTGACTTTCATAGTCTGCACCTTCAAAGTATATTGTCCATGTGCCTGGTGACCGTGGATGAGGTGTTAGTCTACAAAAACCTGAAAGAAAAAGTAACATCAATATAATCATGGTATTTTCTCAACAGATTAACAGAAATAAAATAGTAGTATTTATCTTTTTATATTCATGAATGTGTCGAATCTTCCATCTCAGGGGCCATTATGGGCTTCACTGCAGTTTCATGCTATCTACAAAATCTATAGTTCTATAGCTGCTGTTTCTGAGAAATGTATGTATTTAAAAATACTATAAGCTCACAGAAAACTCTGTGGCTGCAGAATATTGCTTTTATCAACCAGTTTCAAAAGAGACATGAAACACCAAATCATCCTTTAAAATAAAACCCAGCAGAACTCTGATTAAGACAGCGCCACAGAAATTGTCTGCTTTGCAGAGGGACTAACCCACCTCAGCATAAATTCAGTAGAGGTAAAGCTTTGCCTGGACTCATTACCTTTTTAAATATAACTCTTCAATTAAAAGAGGCATGTAGTTTGATTTACTTTGTTATTTGAGCAATTCCGAGAATTTCGAAAAAGAAGCAACAGCAGCTCAGAAGTATCCAACATTGTTTCCTAAATCAGGGACAGCCAGAATCCACATCACAGGCAAATTATGAATCACTCCATCCAAATACATGATATTTTCCACATATACGATATTCTCCTCCTCACAAAGACCATTTTTCAGCAATTCAGTTTACAATGATTTACTGCAAAAAGTCCCTCCGTACAAATTTAAGGAAGGCCTAAAATGTAAAGTTTTGAATGTATACATTCAAAAGGCCTAACGTACAATAAATATACAGCCATTTTCATGGCAACTGAATTACACTTACTGATTAAAGAATTTATTCCAGTCTCCTTTAGTCTCCAGACTACATCCTCTGTAACTCACTGTATTTTCAAAGCAGTCAGTTTCCTACTTTTTTTAAATGCAAAAATATAGCTTTTCTGGTGAAAATTGGAATTAAGTTGGAACCAACAATGGCAAAACTTTACTGTGGTATAGAGCAAGTCTGCTTTGTCGGTAGTCTCCTTTGCTACAGCCTCTTATTTACCATGACATTCCTACAAATTTTTTAAACAACTTCTTTTAAACAGAAAATTAAGAAATTCTAACTATAATAAAAGAAATTCTAATCAAATTGAGTAGCACCAGATAAAGATTATAACTTGTTAATTTAATGTAAATGCTCTGACAGATCCCCTGCTTTACTTTCTCAAGTTTAAGTCACTTTGATCCAACCACAAGAGCAATCTAGTTGTCATGTGAAATTCTGTTGGACTGCAGATGCCCAAATCATACATTCGTACACTGATTGACACTGAAAGAACTTTTTTTAGCTCATGGTGTTTTTTTAATGTTATAAGGAAGGACCTGATTAGCAAAAAAAAGCGACAACTATTTAATTCACATTAGCTTTAAAAATTAAAAAAAAAAAAATGTCTGGAGCAAAGGCAAAACGAAGTTTCAGTATGCACTAGTAAGATGGCATTGCTTACTTAGAACCTTGAAAATGACTGAAAGGAGCAGGCAGAATGGGTAAGGATTAAAAAAGCCTTAATAGCTTTAATGGGTTACAAAAGTAAACACTTGAAGAACATAGTATAAAAAGACTGAAACATACATAAGGAAAAAGTTTTCACATTTATGTAAAATATATTTGGCATTCTGTGTGCATTACACCAAAAAAGATAATTGTAAAACAACAGAAGTACTAACCTCTTTGACAGAGCGGATCTAGAAATTCTTGTAAGCCACTCGGAACATTTCTGACAACGTCGCAGGAATAGCCATCTTCTGGTAAAAGAAAAGGTAGCTGTAAGTCAGGATCCTCTTCCAGCTGGACTTCTCTGCCATCGCTGCGAGCAAGTTCATCAGCCGTATTCTCTGCAACTGTTACTACATTCTCTATCAATTCCTGGACAGAGGGCAGAAAGACATTGTTAGTGAAAAGGAATAATTTCATAAAGGAAAAAAACCTACCACTTAAGAAGATACTAAGACTGCAATAAAAAGAAATTTGGAAAATAAATTATCAGATGTAAAACTTCACTGGCTCCACTATGTACAGCCAGTACACTGCATTGCTTTATTTTATGAGATCCCATAGGTAACTGTGTTAGCAAATGTAACAGAAGTACTTATTTGTAGTTCACTGTTTTCCAAACTCGTGGGGCATGTTTTTAATTGATTAATAATAATAATACCTAAAACGATGGAATTCTACCTGTGTATAAACAGGAAATATAGGCTATGTTCTTCAGCAAGACTTTCTAGTTTGGTAGCCAATATACAAAAATATCTCCAAGTCCTGTCCCCACCAACACCTTTACAATGGTTGTATTTGTACCTTTGATTTAAGAAACACGTATCCAAAGTTAAAAAACCAAATTTGTAGACAATGCATTCAGCTATATAAATATCAGACTGTCTTTGCTTTTTTTTTTTTTGGAGATCAGTGAACTATCAGAGTTTACCTTAAGAGTGCTTTTTACAATACTGCCAGGAACATGTTCTCTTCTGACTTTTGCATAGATAAAACTTAGAATTACTAGTTATCTTAAGTATCAAGATAAAAAAAACAGTTCCAAAATCAACATTATAGATATATCTACATATAAGTTCCAGGTATTAATCTGTCCAAAGGACAATCTGTCCACTACTTGTATGAAGCGATTCAAGATTCATGGGTTTTAATGTCCTACATGTGAAAAAGCTTAGTGTTCCAGGTGCTTTTCTTTGATTTCTATGAATTACCAACATTTGTTCCTTCTGGTTACTCACAACCAGCTTTTGGGGATGCTCTGTTCTCTCTTCTACTGCCTTTCTGTATTTCATCCAGTAATGGTGTAAGGTGCAGTGACACCTCTCTGAGCATGTGCAACATGGAGCAGTACCTTACTTTCTAACTCCGTGTAAGAGAGATTCTTTTTAATACCCTACTCGAATCACTGAAGTACACCCACCAAAGATAAAGTAGCTATTTACAGCCACCGGGTTTTTTTCTCATTTATGTTAAAACTGCACAGTGAGGGAGACTTACTGTTGGGATGAGTGGTTCATCTGGAGCACAGTGATAATTCTGCAACAAAGCTTGTAGTTGCAGAGAATTCAGCTTAAAGCAAGTACTGTTAATATTTGGAACATCTGCATGTGAATATTTGTCCATGGTAAGCAATGTGGTTGCCTGGAGGGGGGGAAAAAGTCACAGATGACAAATTCAAACCATAATGAATCCTTAAGCCTTGTTTCTGAGTGTTCTTTAGACAAGTGAAAGGAAAAGACAAGAAACAGATTTGTAACAGAAACAACATAAATATCCCCAAAACAACCACTAAATATATCTAATGTATCTATAAGATGAATTAATAGTATGGTAAAACTATAGTAGATGAGGCATATCAGTTTTTCAGCTCTTTTTGTCTCTGTTCAGCATAGTTATAGCTCAGTTTTATAAACAGAAATAGAACAGCATGTTCACTAATTATTAATTTCACTTGTAACGTAAATATTAATAATGTTGAAAACACACTTCGTGTCTTTTCATGCTACTTCAGTGTTCCAGGATTGATTCACACAAACTACACTTGTCCACATGCTATTTTCTAGGAACACAGAATATGCAAGTATTCTCTTTGAATATACAAGCATGTGAGAGTGTTAATCACAAGTACACACACTCACCTGTACTATTCTGCTCAGGTGACAATCAGCAGCCAATTCTAAACCTTGTTTTTCTGCCCAGGCTTCAATGTGGCCCAGCTGTTGACGAACAATAGCTCCCCAGTAATGTGAACATAATCCTGAATCTGGGGCTGTAACTAATCTATTAAAAAGCCACATGTTGATAAAATGAAATAGCTGGGAGAAGAGCTGTATAGTCAGAGCAGCATTCACTCTACATCGTCGCAACAGGGACATAGCTCCAGTCAATGTATGCAGCACATCATCTACAGAGATAAAAAGTAAATCACATTCACATACTCCAGTGTACACCTGGTTTAGGCAATAAAAACATAATACAGACACACTTAAGCCAGTCTGGTGAATGCTAGCTGGAACCTACATGTATTTAAGCTACAAAGACTTTCAGGAAAAAATTTACTGCTTCATGGTTTTCAAGAGGAAGCACCACTAAATTGATATCTGGAATGTGTTTAACTCCTGAAATGAAAATAAACTCTTGAGAGAAAACATTTAGCATGCAAATAAATAACTGGTTATACCCAACACTTAAATCATACTCTCGCTTCCATAAACTGATTTTTCTATATTTTTTTTAACAAGTTAAAAACTTTGTATTCCCCTGTTTCAAATGCATATTGCAATTATTCCATAGCTTCTTTAAGTTAAGTATCAAACCGTACTTAGAAATTTCAGCAGAAGCTATTTGCATTGTATGATGCACTTAAAAACCAGTAGAATGCACCTTCTGTTTATACATTAGTTTTTTAAAACATTGCTTAAATTTCCTTTTGCCAGTTACTTCACTGCAATATTATCTAACAAACAATAGAGGCTTCCTGTTGGCATCACCAAGAGCAAATATCCTTACTTGCTTCCTGGGAGAATATATTTATGCAAGTATCACTTTTATCTCTGAGTCTTCTTTTAAGGCAACACTTTTAATCTGAAATCTCTATTGAAAAGACCATCAAATTTTAGAATTGAGACACAGGACTGTGTCTGAAAAAATTATCTGTATATTAATCGACAGAAATCTATAAAGCAGCTCAAAATAACAAATAATAACAGCATCGGCCTTTATTCCAGTATCAGTTTGCTACTTTTTCAGGATTTTTGTCCCAGAAAGTACTCTTTCTCACAGTACAGGGCACTAAAAACCTAACACTGCATTTTTATAGTTTTCCTTCAACGGTCAATGCAGGAAAAAAGCAAGCACAGAAAGCTGAATACGCAAAGGACCAGAAAGTATCTGTGTATTTTGCATAAATACCCTTCATAGTTCCTCAAAATGACTGTACTTAATCACACTGCAGATCATCTTTACTTCAATTATTGAGGCATTAGAAGCCTGAGCACAGTCACTGAGCAGGATTACATACACAGTGGGATAGCACACATGAGCTCTCCTGAACAGGAACAGCCCAGGAAGGTTTCCTTGCTCCAAAGCAAGCATCATGTCTCAAGTATCATAGCAGGGAACCTTGGCAGGAATCTACAAGGCCAGTCAGCTTAACCTTAATACCTGGGAGGTACTCGATCAGATCCTCCCATAACATCTCTACAGCGAAACTGCCAAGGTAAGGACTGGATAAGCTGATGGTAACATAGAGAGAGAATTGGTTGGACCACTGGACTTGGTGGATTTGTGGATACAATGTCCAGTTGGCAATCAGCTATTAGTGGCTTCCCTCAAGGACTGAGGCTGAGATTGATCCTGTTTAATGACTATTAATGACCCGAGAGATTGGACAGAGTACATTCTCAGTGAATTCACAGATGATGTCAAGATGGGGGGAAATACTGATATGCTAAGGGGTAGAAGTATTTTTCAGAAGGGCCTCAGTAGGCTGGAAAATGGGCTGACAGGGACTTCATTAAGTTCAAAGGCAACTGCCAAGTCCTGCGTCTGGGAAGGAGTAAGTCTGTGCAATAGCACAGGACAGGTGCCATCTGGATAGAAAGCAGCCCTGGTGAAAATTATACAGAGATCATAGTGTGTCCTTGCTTGAAAGGTAGCCAATTGCATACTAGGCTGTTAAGTTAGCAGCAGTGCAGCTAGCAGAAGGGACAGAGGGAAGAAATCCTTCCTATGCATTCCGCATTTGTGAGACTGTATCTGGTTTTAGACTCCCCAGCATAAGGAGGATACAGATTTAAGGGACCAAATTCAGGAAAGACACACCAAGATAATTGCCAGTCTGGAGAAAAGGGTGTAAAAGAGGGAAAGAGAACTGGATTTGATTCATCCTTGGGAATGAGGAGGCTAAGGGCACAGCTTTTTGCTGTCTTCCTCTACCTAATGAGAGGGTTCAGAACAAGATCCCTCTCAAAAGGCGCACACTGTTAGCATGGAACAACAGGCAAACCAACAAAAAAACTGCAACATGGGAAATTCCAATAAGATATAGGAAAAGAATTTTCACCATGAGGGCAGTCAAACATCGCAACAGATTACTCAGAGATGTTATGGATATCCATCCCTCAGTGGACATTTAAAACTCAGCTGAAAACCTGATCCAGTTTCACCTGCCTTGAGCAAGGCACTGGATTAAATGAAAACCAGAAGTTGCCCTCCAGATTAAATTGTTGCATGATTTTAAACCTGGTATAGATAATCTGAATGTCCTTTCTTATCATCCATATAAGAACTGATCCAAACAATTTTCAGGGGTTAGGGCAACTCATGGATGTCATACCACTAGTAATAAATAGAACTTTTGTCAACAATTAATGGTATGTTTGGAAGACAAAAGAAAAGATCAAGTAGTCTAACCTATTTTAGGCCTCTGAGGATTATTTTCCTCTGGATCATCAAGGAATGCTGGCATGTAGTTATTAAGCTCTGACTGCAGACAATGAACCAGGTACCTGGAAGTGAATGGGGAAAAAAAAAATAATTAAATCCTGTATGTGTTCATTACAAATGGTTTTAAAGAAAAGAGATCTATCAAATTACAAGATTCCTGAAATCGCAGTATTATGGATGTGACTGTAGGAAACAAAATAAAACTTTTTAAAATGCTAGAGAGACCAATTCTCCCATACCTTTCCTAGAAATGCTGGAAAAAGAATTAGGTTGGCTGGGAACAAGCACAGTCATTTACACGCAGTATCACTAACACACTTGTAAGCAAAGGTCACATGCTACACAAAGAGATGCTGTCAGGCCAAACTTGGGTTCTGTAAGTTTGCAGAAATTATTTTTTCCAAACAGAAATACATTTTTCTGTTTTAAAACCTACCAAGAGTAGTATTAAAAAAAAAAAAAAAAAAATTCCTATTCTGACTCAGCATAAAACAATCCTGAAATGGTTCTAGTGTTTTGTGTGACGAATTTTTTGATTCTTTATTTCTCTTAACTTTACACTGAAATGAAATGCCCGTTTTAGTATTCTTTCTCTCTATAATCAAACATTTTAACACTGTTTTTGTGAATTCATTTATACATTTTCTGTTAAGAACTGAAACTAAAAGGGAATCAAATTGTAAACACATGTATAAAGCAAAATACATCATGGCTTTCTAAAACTCCCCCTTCTGTTTCACTGGTAACATTGTTAATGAAATACCCCAGTTGCTGGAAAATAAAAGCCATCGCAATTTCAACCTCTCCTGGCGTATGCTGGTCACCATCAAGTAACATTTTCACAGCAGATTTCTTTCTGTTACCATCAAATAACATTTTCAAGGCAGATTTCTTTCTTTCCATGCTTCAACTGTGCTTTTTTATTTGCCTCTTAAGTATATATTATAAAGTTCTCCAAATGTTTAATACATGCATTTGGAATCTGCCAGTTACAGTGTACATAGTGAGAATTCACACAGCTAAAATTTAGAAATACTTTTGCATCCAGTCTGCTCATAATGCACTGCAAAAAATACAGCACCATTCCTTCCTAGCCACAACAATATTCTGTCTTTGATGACTACCTGGCAAGTTGAAGTAGCAATGAGTTGTTTCAAAACACCAATGCAAAACACTGAGCAGTAGCAAAAAGGCACAGCTTCATTAACAGTTGGTAATTTAGAGACGCTACAAAAATTGAAAGATTTTGTCAAAATAGCTACTTGCTACACCCTATTTGCCCATAATTTACCAGAAAAAGAAAAAATAAATTTGTGGGAGTCCACACAAAGGCGTCTGGTGCTCCTCTGAAACCTTTTGCAAGTTCAGAAAGCAATGATCAGGTTTTATGTACTACACACATTGCACTTCAGAGAAAACACAGCCACTCTTAAAGCTAACGGTTAAACCATGGTTAGGTCTTCCATCCTGTCACAGTATAAAAAGAGTACAGAGTATTATATTTCATATTACAGAAAAATGGAAATATTGTATTTAAAATAGACAACCTACAAGAGAGGGAAGGCTGGGTCTAAGTCACCAAAGGTACACTGGGGCTTCTCTAAACATTACCTTCAGATAGACAAATTTGCTGTGAAATACTTGTTTAGCAGTGGCTCAGGGAGAGAAAAAATAAAAAAATCTAAATATGAACAAAAATTAAGCCTTTCTTGTTGATTAGTGCTCTGCTCAGTCAATGTTGCTGCCTCTGTTCGAGAACCCTTTCCTCTGAGGGTTTCCCTTCCCTTTGGGTACTTCTTTCAAATGTTCTTTTAATCAGTATTGTAAATGCCTGAGCTGACAACCAAAATTTGATTTTTACCCCAAGCCAAAACATGTCCTTCTACTTTTAAGAAAAAAAAAACAACTGTGCAAAAAAACCACTGAGCAAATCGCTATTTATGAGAATTATGAAATTAGATTATAATTAGAAGCCCTTAAAGAGCACAAGATTCATTACTTTAGAGACCATAAATATTTAATCCTATATATTTATACATTAACAGCAAAAATAACCTTTTCTCACAATCTCACATTAAATTAAGAGAGCAATCAACACAAACTAAGTTTAAATAGCATTTCCCTAAAATTTTCATCAGCAGCCTCAACTATCAGAAGAACAGCTAACAGATGAAACTCATTGCATAACTCAGTGATCCATATTCACAAAAAGGCATCTGTCTAAAGAATTAACTCTAGCCTTTCTTATAAGTTCTCAGATATTTACCAACATACAAAATACATTATTGCTATACCTACGATTTGGCAAAAATGTCAAGTTTTTCCAAAAACCACAGAAACACAGAATACAGTAAGTAAAACATTGAGAAACATTAAGTTTGAAAGCCTTACTTGAATGCCATTTGAACCAGGTGTGCCAAAACATCTTGTGCATCCACGGTAATTCGGCTAAGATCTCTGTCTTGCTTTATGAAATTCAATAATTCAGATGCATTTGCCATCCAAAAGGCAAGTGCTCCAGCAATATTCTTCTGTTTCTGTAAGTGTAAAGAAGCAAGAAATAATACAGGGAAATAGTTTTCCAATAAAGCACGGCAGCTTAAAAAGGCTCCAAAAGATAGACCAGTACCTCGTCCCATTTCACCAAACATCTCTCAGATACCAGATATTTGCAAAATGTTTGCGTGTAATATTGCAAGTGCTGTAACTAGCGAGTTCAATTTTAACATGTTCACTGAACACACGAACATCTGATAAAATGCCAATAGCCATATCAATAAAGCCACAACGTAAGCATCTAGTGCTAAGAGCTTATCAGAACGCAGTATCTGGTAATCTGTGCACTTTTAAGCGCATATTCACTACTGCCCACTGCCACGCTGATACTGCGCTCACTGGCTGTGATACCAGGTGATTCAGTATCAAGTACTGATCTATCTCACCATCTCCCGACCACAAATGCCAGGCCAGGCAACCTCAGATGAAATCCAAAGAATAGGAACCACAAACAACAAAAAAAGAAAATAAAGGGAAGAAAAAGAACTTTGGTCATTTCATATCCACATTGAAGTGCGTTAAGCAGAAATTATGGAATGCCGTAGAAGTTGCAAAGTCAAAAAAGGATTTTAGTACTGCATGTTCCAGTTGCTGAATGAGTGTTATGAACTGTTCAAGTCCAGCTGTTTGAGTATTGTATTTTGATATGGAAGCAGCATGAGAAACTGAGCTAAGCCAACATAGCTAGGATCAGTTCCCAGCAATATATCCTACCTGATCAACCTGGTCTACCTCCTGGAGAAAAACGGACGAAGGAAATCAAACAGAATAGAAGAAAGAAACTTGTGAACAATCATGAAAGCTTTAGAAATCAAACACTAAATATGAAGGTACAACACATGTTCACAGTTATACACAGATGCATTAATCAGTAGCTGCGATGCAACTGAGCTCTTTTTAAAAACCTAATTGTTTAAATAGGACTAGTAGCACAACAGCTATAAACTGAAGTGCCAACATGTCACAATTCATCCAAGGAATGCTTTATAGTAGTTGACATTCCAAACTAGTTGGTTATTCCACGCTCAGTGTGCCACAGAAACCCCCTAGAACTTTTTGCAGGCAATGGGGAAACTAGCCATCTGAGTAACAGATCCAGGGAGCTATTTGCCCACATTGCTGCAATGGAGACAATATACAAATACACACAAAAAGAGACAGAAAACCCCTACCAAAAAAAAAAAAAAAAAAAATAAAAACCAAAACAAACCCCAGTCAACAACATTCAAAAGCAAACAAAATACATAAAACACCCAGGACAGATTTAATACATGGCTTTTCAATTAAAGAACAAAAGGACCATTTTAAACAACAAAAGATTCAAATGAAATACCACACTAAGTTTCTTAAACGCTGGTACATATAAAGGTACATGGACTTAAGAGGGGAAAAAAAGAACCCAGCAGATGTTTGTCTGATTAAACTGAGCTCTTAATCATTTTTGGCTTTCTATTCAGATCACTCTCCCCTTGCAACACAGTGAGCTTAGATGCAAATATCTGAGATAATATTTGCTGTTACTATTATAATTTGAGTTAGAGCTCCAAATCCCAAATTTGTGTTTCTTTTTCCCTTTCCAACCAAAGCACTCTGAACTGATTGAAGATGTGTTGGCACAAAACAAAAGGAGATGCTCCTTCTACAAATTAATGTTAAAATGTCAAAAGGATGAAAAATGCCACAGAATGATTTGAGGAAAAGAAAAAGAATCAGGATACAAAAAATGGCTTTTTTATATGAAGTTTCTATTCCTACTTTTTTATTGAAAGCACTGAGCCTTCTCATATATTTCTCCAATTTTATCCCCATCTCATATTAAATCATCTATAATATTTGCATACACTAATGAAGAGACTGCAAAAAGTCATAGATTTAATCTGTTAGCAAGTACTTCTTGAGTAACTTTGTAAAGAGACTTTCTGATCTAGGCAGGCAAAATTAGGATCTAAACCATTTATTTTACTGCCACAGTACAGCACAGGAGTTTGTACATCTCACTACTTCTGTTTAGGGTGCCTCTCTCCCCTTGCCTCCCATTTGTTTTCTCTCTCACACCCTCATATCCTTTTTAGTGCAGGAATGCTTTACAGTCAGATAAAAAAGCTATTGTGATATGACTTATTACATAGTAATTTAATTGCGATGGTCATCAACATTACTTATTTTACCTTAGATGAAGTAATTTGCCCTAGCTTAGCTCATACCGTTTATACTCCACTAAGACAGGTCCAAGCTAAAGACATTTCCCTGCTCATAAGCAATGCATTTCTTTGCCTCCAGCCCATGAACCTTGAAATTCACCGAAGTTTGACTCTTTTGTCACCCATGTGATTTTCCTTTTTTTCCTCCAGGTTCTTCAGCATGACATTTGAAAGAACCTTCTCCTAATTTTTATGCAACCTCTGACTTTTTGGTTTATTTCTTGCAACTAGGTAACATCTTTCACAAACCACAAATACAGCTACCACTTCCCTGCTAATGTGTTCCTTAAAAATTTGGGTTGGAGATAACATTGCAACTGTGGAGTTACAAGGCTGTAGAAATGGCCTTTCACAAAGGACAGTCCAGACAAACACTTGGTTTTAACAAGTAATAGTATTAGCAGGATTATAGAAAATACAGTTGCTTGAAAAACAACCACAAGGCTGCACATGATTTGGGAAGCCCTTCTCAGTGACGTAAATGAACGTTTTCAGAGGATAACCTACTTTCTAGCTTTGATTTGTTTTCAAATCGAACTGATATTTGAGTCCATCCCTCTAGTATCTTCTGGCAGCTCCATGGTTAATCATTCAACACTAAGAATGGAGAACTTTATCTCTGCTTTCCCACTCTGTCACTCAAAGTCTTTTTTGGGTCATTCTTACTAGTATAAACAGAGTGACTTCTTTTGATTAAGAACTGTAACTTCCAGTTTATATTTGAAGCCTACCCTTTCTCTGTTTACTTTCCATTCTCCCAGCTGAATTGCTTATGTGCAGGCTCTTTCCAGTTCATGTTCTCCACTACAGCCATCTCCTCTCTTCCACAACCAGATTTTTTTTTTCATAAAAGAACCTAATATTTTATTTTTGATACCATATCAATTTTATCTAATATCCACTGTGACATCAAGATTCAAAGCAACATACTAGTTCCTCACTTCAGATTCCAACTGCCCCCCACCTTCAGATCAGTTTTGGAATGTACACAGAACACTAATCTTTATTTTCTTATTGCAAAATGTCCTCAACACGAGCATTTTCTCCCATTCTTTCTTATGAAAGGTGCGAGCCTGTTGCATAAGTTCACAAACCTGTCTAATGATGACATTCCCCCTGCTGAAAACTCCACTCAATCTTTATAAAATGAGAAGAAAAGCTCAACAGTTTTGGTTTGCTGTGACTTTCATGCCACTCCTGTTGTTTACTTTCCTATTCTCCCTTAATCAACCTGTTGTGTAACACTTGCACTGTAAATTCTCTAAGGCAGGACTGACGCATTCGTTATGCTCTTACAGCGCTTAGTGCAGCAGCGTCCTTGCGCTATGTAAGCTACTCTAGCAGCACTATTTGCAACAAATACACCTGTTTGAATAAATGCAGAAACATATTTCAATTTCTTCTCTGAGAAAAACCTGCAGACAAGGAAGTTACAATAATTAATTATTGAAGATACCTAAACTAACTCCTTTTTGAGGAAATGACTATTTTATCAAGTTACACAATATTGTCTAACTTCATAGACAACCCAATGGATCCTATCATTCATTTCTACACTAAAGAGAACTCACCCTGTGCTTCTGTGGAAATCTTGCACATATAGTAGCAATAGCGTTAGACTACATATAAAATGTTGGAACATTTGAGAACTTGTATTTCTCTTTATAAACCAATTGTGTCACCTTGGTTCAAAAAGTCCAAGTTTTTATTGCCAGTTTTGTGGTTACAAAAGTTGTGAAAGTAACAGGATCAAAACAAAAAAGTCGTGACACTTTTTAACATGTTTACTTCAAGCATCAATCAGTGCAAACAACTGCTACCTATACATTATTCTTTAATAGGCCCATCCAACTTGTTCTACAAGATTCACAGCCAGAAATGTTTGCAAAGATCTTACCTTCTAGAGAAGATTCAGCTCTTGTCAGGGAACATATCTTCAGAGCAACAGCCACTCCCTAACTTTCCACATTGCTCAGGAGAGGGTTTCTTACCACTGACATTATTCACTGACATAAAAGCAAACCTCCATATGGGTAATCAATGTAGGTATTACAGTTTAACTCACTATTGTTAAGGGTCAGACTAAGAAAAAGACTAAGTATTTTGCTAGATTACCAACATGTACATAATTCCCTTGACATTATTTTTGCAGAGTGACTCACCTGTATCACTCCTTCCATCATGTTCACCATCTTGTTGACTATTGCAATGACTTTGTGAGTACGCTCAGCAGGAGTGATGTCAGGTCTGTACTGGCTGGACAATACATACCGACATGTCATATACAACACATACGTAGGTGACAGCTTAAAATGAACTGTCGAGCTATTTGTGTAATTTATAATGGCAGATAAGAAGGCATCTTCAGCTGTAGACAAAGAGGAAAAAAAAACAACATAAAGCCAAAGACAGAAAGAAAATGAAATAAAACATTTTCATAACTTGAGGCATAGATGATTTTTTTTGCGGGGGGAGGGTGGGAGAGGGGAGACACAGGAATTTAAACTCTCAATTGTCTACTATGTCCTACATTTACTTATGGATATTAATAACTCACTTCTATAGAAAGCTAAAAAATCTGATCATTGGGAAATATTTCTGTACTATTTCCTATCTCTTTGTTGAAAATTTGCATCTTCCAGGGAACAGGATAATGCAAGATTTCTCTTGTACATTTTATTCCTACAAAGCTTCCATATAAAAAAAAAAAAAAAAAAAATCAGTATTTGCTTGCTCACAGATCTATTCAGTTTCAAATATTTGGAGTCTGGGCAATTGCTGGTATGATATTTTTCTACCAGATCTTAGGCCTTAAAAATCTGGGGAGCAAAGATAATAAAAATGAAATTCTAAATGAAAATGTTAACGTAATCAGTTTTAATATAAAATGGATTTTGACCAAGACCCAATCTATTATCCAAGGCATAGAGAACTGTATAGAAGAAAATTAATTCAGTTTACTGTTGAGAAGATGGGATTAGAATTTTTTTCACATTTTATTTTGGTATCTGAAGATAAACAGTTGAAATGCAATTAGAATTAGATACGCATGAACCTGCCTCAATATCTGAAGTATCTGTTCACCCTTCCAATAAAACAAATTAGATTGTTTGATCTAGCTGTCTATCTAGATTGTCTACCACCTGTACAGACATTATTTTTTTCAATGTTTACTTAAATTACCTGTAAGTTTTCAAACTGACTGAAATATTACAGTACAGAAAAAGGCATCAACATGGTAGTGTTGTAACTTCACAATTTACTCACAGCTTTCTCGGAATTCAATACTGGCAGGCAGTATCAGTTCTGGTCCATGGGTATCCTGAGATCTAAGGAAAGATAAGATCAAAACAAACAATCCACATGGATGATATGAATTCCACTGTAAAATGACAGATTTCTCCAAATACACTGGTACTAAATGTTGACACAACATCCTTTCACAAAATGATCCTCTTTTTACCTTTCCTCCAGAATCATCCAAGCTGTATTTGACAGCAACACAATAGATGAAAATACAGACTTGATCTGTCGAGTCTGTGATATTAATGAACACCCTCTTCTGCACTGCATAGCAGACTTAGAGGATCAGTTTGCCACCTGCTATTGACAGGATTCAAGTAACAAATTATTCATTAAAGAAAGTGAATGAAGCTTTGCCTGGAACATCAGCTTGGTTACAACAAATGTACTTTGCTGCCTTTAATGCTCTCAAAACTGATGAAGACTTGGGCAACCTATTTGCACTTTTTTCTGGTAAGGAGGAAAAGAAGGTCAAATCTAGCCCCTAGCCTCACCTGGCTGTTGCTACACTACATTAAGAAACAGCAATCATTGCACACGCCCCAGAATTACACCCTCACTGTAACTGACTGTAATGCTAGTTCTTACGACTACCCATCAGAGAAATCACGGAGTAGAAAACTGAACAAAAATTTGATTTTTCTGGTGTCTGCAAAAGGTGAAGCACTTTTCATAAAATCATGTATTTCACAGAATCATCAAATATCCTGAGTTGGAAGGGAACTCACAAGGATCACTGAAGACCAACTCCCGGCCCTGCATAGGACAACCCCAGGAGTCACACCATGTGCCCGAGAGTATCATCCAAACGCTTCTTGAACTCTGTCAGGCTTGGTGCTCTGACCACTTCCCTGAGGAGCCTGTTCCAGTGCCCAATCCCTCTCTGGGTGAAGAACCTTTTCATAATAACTAACCTATCATTCCTCCCTAAAGTAAAAGCATTAAATGAGCTGTTCTCTGCAGTTGAGCACCTATTTACATTTCAAACACGACAACATGCTCTCTTTATGAAAAGCACTCACCTGGTGTGTAAACTGTAGTATTTAATCTCTTTTTATTGCTATAAATTTAAAGTTAACACTGTCAAAAGTGCATCATCTTCACTGAAAACTTAATTACTTCCATAGAATAATAACTAATACACAGCATTATAAAGTAGAACTCCAGAGAAATTTCTAATCTGTCATTAAAGGAATGGTAATAAGGCATAGGAATATTTTAAAAAACTGGTTAGTAAATCGGTGACAGATTTCAGCTGAAGGATTTATTTTCTTTTGAAAAAAATGATATTGATCTCTTTCAGCACAAATGAAGGAATAGCATTCACAGCCAATGAGAGACAATGTGTCACAAGTGATGAGAGCTGATACAAGATACAATTAGTGAAAGATTGCTTATAGAAATTTGGAAATTGGCTTTCAGAGACAAGTTAATATGAAGTACTCTTAAAAAAAATATTTGTTTAGTTTTACCTGTAAATTAGTTGTCTAGGAACAGATGCAGTGGCACAATTATTTAACTACCTTAATAGGAGTTCCCTTCAACTAATCACAGAATCATAAAATGGTTTGGGTTGGAAGGGGACCTTGAAGATTGTCTAGTTCCAACCCCCTGTATCATCTTCTGCCTTCCCCTAAGCATACATAAAAGAAATGCTAATTAAGCTTTGCAAATTGGAAATCTAAGTTAAAATTCTCTGTGCTTTTGATATGATAGCAGCTGCGCAACCTGCTTTGTTACTGGATACACTTCAAGTATATATTCTTTCTGCTATTGCTTTTATAGATAAAGCCTCTCTATGGTGATGAAATTCTTTGAGCTAAACCAGTCTGAAAGTCTAGTTAGATTATGTCTGGGAGGGCCATAAAATATTGATTAGGGCTTGCCTACTCTCTTAGTATACTATCAGGTAATACTACACTTTAAAATTGCATTAAAAACATGAGTATATTCGCTAGGTATTTCTGTTTTCTCCTATATTGTCTCTGACAAACTGCATAAAAACGAAAATATCCTTGTGTGATTGTTTTAGCTAGCCTACTAGCTATGTATAAATTTTGTAAAACAAGTAGGAATCGGGTGTCCGCATTTAGTTAGCACCAATTACCTATCACTATTTTTATTTCCAACCAATCACATCTTTAAGAACTCTTGAAAGGTATCCAAGGCAAAAAATGGTCTTTTCTGATTTTCATTATATGCTTGCCCATGCTAATTGTAGTCAGTTATCTAATGAGCGTGTATAAGTGCAATCTTTAAATAAACAGTCATTATATTTTATTCCCAAGAATCACTTCAATCAGAACAACTACACCCAATTAGTAAAATGGAGTAATGCTCTGATTTCTCAATTATTTTTCTTTCTAGAAATGAAAAAACATAGCAGCCAAGTTCTAATCTTTGGTCTTCAACCAATTCAGTGAGTTGTGGGAAAAAAGTCTGATTTGTCTTACTGTTCACCTTTGAACAGCAGTGATGAACACACAAAAAGTAGACACAAGGGGTAATATGAAGTGAATTAGTTGTACAGGAACAAGAACCTTCAACTGCTCAGTGAAGATTTTTTTTGTTTCTTCAAATTAATATAGCACTTCATGATTACTATCCTTACAGTTCACAAAATGAGACCAGAGTATCCTAGAGGAAACCTAATTAAAAATCCACAAAATACATCCACAAAAGGGAATAATTCAGTGTACTTGATCAACACACTGCCTAATTTGCCAAGTCGTAATTTGACACTCTGACTTTACAAATTTGTTACTCTCAACACAGGGAATGTATCTGAGAAAGAGAATATAACAGAAATGTTGTATTTAGATAAATAACACCGGGATTACACAACACATAGTATAGACATGTAAGATATATACAGAAATAAAGTATCAATGCCAGGGCTGGTGATAAAGATTTCTGTGGTTGTAGTTATCACAAATTTAGGTGTGATCTAGATGCCTCTGTAAAAACACTTCATGCACAAAGGAATCAACGTGGAAAAAAACCTGTAAAGACTAGCAATGAGTACTCTCCTCAGAAAGAATTTAAAAAGTTTAAAAAAAATACAACAAAATAAAGCCAAAAGGCAGCTAACAGATGGTTGTGTTTTTGAAATAAAGAAATTTAATAATCTTCATATACACAACAGATTGAGAAATACTAACAGCAGCAGCCTCAAGAACTTCTGAAAGGCTATAAAAAGTTCAGAAAGAAGTTTTGGTCATCTTTTACGAAAGAGGAAAATGACAGTTAAAATACTAGTAATCTAATAAGGAGAAGTTAAATCTTCAGTAACCTTAATATAAGCAGTTCTGAAAAATTATCTCAAAATGCCCAGATACTCTACCAAGAGACTGCAGAGTAGAGCTGAGTTATATTCTACTGTAACTTCACTGAAAATATTTAGAAGATTTTCTTGCTACAAAACACTTGAATATTCAAGTTCAGGCAGAAGCACAATTTTCTGCTCTTTTTTGATGGTATTTTTTTCTACCACTCAAATTTCTGAACTCTGTTTTCTGTTTAGTGAATAATAAATCCATCTAAGAGTACTAAAAGCTTCATACTACAAGCATTACAACTTGAATCACTGCATGTTTTATCCCTGCAGCACATTTACCTTTCATCCATTTATCATAGCTGTTCATCTAAATTTAAAAGCTGATTTATGTAGACAGCAATACAATCCTGTATTTTTCTAAAGATTTGAAAAAAATTCTGTTCACATAATCACTGATTCTTTGAGGTGAGATAGGAACTCTAGAGATCATCTGGTCCAATTTCCCTGCTCAAAATGGGGTCAACTAGAGCAAGTTGCTCACTACCCTGTCCCCTCAGGTTTTAGGTATCTTAAAGGATAGAATTCACACCTGCTGACAACACTACAGTAGAAATAGTAATGACCTGGTTATTTCACTCTCCAGAGAAAATCACATCATCCTGCCACTGGCAAATGAAAATTTCAAATAATTCTACTTTTGTTATTGAAGACATTTCATATGACATGCCTAACCACAAATCAACAATGATGTGACAACTGACTTCACGGAGAGTACTGCAAATTAAAAAAAAGTAATCCTTTGCTTCAGTATTCTGCTAAGTATTCTGTAGTTTTTTCTTTGCTTGTTAATCCCGAGGTTTATTTGGAACAAGATCTCAAAGAAAACCTCATTCTGCATGGCGAAAACCAGACTGTTTAAAATTTTTTAACACACCTCTAGTATTATGATGCTTGATCTATTGGAACAACTTATTCAGTTTTTTCAATTATGAGAAGTAATGGGTTACATGTTTCCTACCTGCTTTCCTGTCTGCGGTAATCTTGCTGCTCTATTCTAATCATCGGCTTCACCATTCCTCGTTCAGCTGTGCTGGATGCTGATGATGTCCTGTCGCCATCAAGCCTGCTGGTGCTCTAATTCAAAACAGCAGGACAGGTGATTAGCATGCAAACACTGGATTAGCTCGGCATTACTAAAATGAAGTGTCAATTTGTGGCTTGAAAAGAGATGGGAGAACAGAAGAGAGGGGTATGGCACAGAGACCGGCAGCTCAGCAGGTGTTTCCGCCACAATGAAGCACTGCTTGATATTCAACAGACCACAATGGCCAGAGAGAAGCAGCTCTTTGTTAATGCACTGCAAGAACTTATAATGAAACTTTCAAACGTCTTTAAAAGTTGCATAGCTATCAATACAAACTAAGAATGAGCTGGTAATGAAAACTTTAGGTAGGAGACAAAGTTAAACATATTTACTGATTTAAAACTGTCCAATGTCCCCCACCCTGATTCTGCAACAGTTCCAAGTGCTTACACTACTGATCCATAACATAATTTATCTTGATCTTAAGGAAAGTCTGATCTGCTAGACAGTACTCAGTTTTCCAAGACAGGAAGTGGCAATTCAAACTATGTTATTTTTTTATGTACCATCTAATTTGTTTTCTTTCGGTGTCTGACAATCCTGAATAGGAAGCTTTTAATTTTTAATTTCCAATTACATCAACTCTACCAGGAAGGGGACAAACATGATGCTTTTAGCAGCAAAATAAATAGCAATAATTTTCAGTATAGAGTTGAAAACGAGACATCAGCAAAATGTGAAGTGTTTCAACACTTCATAAGGAGTTTCTAAGACTAAATAATTTGCTTTGACATAAGAAAACCTACCAAAAAGTGCATCTCAAAACAGGAGTTTTAGCAAAATATTTTTTTCAGTACTGACATGCCAATCACAGAACCACTTTTCACCACGTCTAAAAGAACTTTCATTACTGTTACTTCTTTTCCAAATGGAAAAGCAAACTCAGAAGAGAGCAACTGTTAGAAAATGAG
This sequence comes from Oxyruncus cristatus, assembly GCA_013399855.1. Taxonomy (NCBI): domain Eukaryota; kingdom Metazoa; phylum Chordata; class Aves; order Passeriformes; family Cotingidae; genus Oxyruncus; species Oxyruncus cristatus. The sequence continues at coordinate 543,704 of VXAY01004360.1, forward strand.
TGAATCATCAGTGATTTAACAAGATGTCATACACATTCTCAAACAATACAACCAGAAAAGCAAACAAATTTTCCCAATAATCCCTAGGTCCACTAGTATTTTTCTAGTGAGTGTGAAAAGGATATTAAGTCATATCAGAAACTCTTATTCTGAGTTTTAAGACATTTTATTAGTTTACAAAGTTTCTGCTCTTCCTTCTGAAATGTCACTAAAACTCCTAACAGAGTGTGTAAAGAACACACACAAGATAAAAGAAAGCACTATCACAAAGCTACAAAGAAAGTAGAGAAACTGAATCAAAAGACTGCGGCAAAACAACAACAAAAAAAAAAGACTAACAAAGATATTCAAAAGCTATCAGAGTATTTTTAATACCTACACTGACACATTAATATTACTAAATATTTACAAGTATTTCAATTTTATGATAGCAGTAATAAAACATAAAAGGAAATGCATTTCTGGGAGGATGACTACATTTCATACTGCTGAAATAATTCCCTCTCATTTCATCTGAGGCATGTGATCATAGCAAGTAAGGCATTAACCATTGTGCCATTTTACTCTGCTTTTTTAAAACACAATTCTGACACAAGATTTATTAACAGACGTGCAGAAAGCAAGCAACAAAAGATTATCACCTCATAAAATGTTTATAATTATGACTGCAGAGACAGTTTGTTTTGGCAACGTGCGTACAGGAGCTCTAATGAAGTCTAAAGTCACATCCATTAAATTTTAAAAGCCTAGTTAAATTGAACACCCTTTCACATTTTATATAAAACATTTATTTACCCGATCACAGATGACAACAGCCATATGCTACACACACAAGGTAATGATGTATCAGTTTTAATACAAATCTCTACCTGCATGTGTCAGTTTGGGGAGAAACTATTTCAGGCTTGAGGAATTTCCCTTTATAAAAAACGTTACTATTCTTGACAGGGAATGCATGCCAAATGCCAATACAAATTTAAACAAAAGAGTTTCATGGAAAAAAAACCCTCAAACAAACGAACAAACAAAAAAAAGCAGCTTGATACCTGAGCCTATCCACAACAGAAAATGGCTGGGGAGACTAATGAATTGGTCACACTTCCCCAAGTACTACTGATGTCGTAATTTTGATTTAACCTACATATGTTGTTATTTATTACTTATTTAGTCATCATGTAATACCTTGCTTGCTGGTAGTGCTGTTCCACTGTGAACATCTCCCTCCAGATCAAACGTGGTTTCCTGTACAGCTCTAGAAGGCAGATAACATTTGAAGTACATTTTAGAAATGATACTGTTAAACACTTAAACAAGGAACAGAATAGCTAAAATTAGTAAATTAAAATTCAAGGGTTATACCATGAGTCCAGTTAATACTAACTTTTTTAATATTGTATAAATTCTTTATATGAATAGAACCTAAAAATATTTACGCAGATCATTTAATTTGCAAAAACAGATTCTTAGCTAATTTCACAGAATCACAGAATATGCTGAGTTGGAAGGGACCCACAAGGACCATTGATTCCAACCCCTGGCCCTGCACAGGACCATCCCCAAGAGTCACACCATGTGCCTGAGAGTATCAAGTGACAAAATATAAATACACATAAGCAAATACATATAAAATATGTTCATGGCATTGTATTCCCTACAGTAGACTTGCGACAATGTTCCGCTCAGTTCTTTGGTACTAAATGTACAACATTCTTGATAATGGAAATAATTCATAAATCATAGTAATGCATGTTATTACGTTTATTCTAAAGATTTTTAAAAGTATTTAGTTGTTTAAGCTGCAATAGCCTTTTGCCATAGATTTTACTGTTCAGATAAAGCTCTGCAGTAATTCAGTGCTTTGCAGTTGACTATGTAAACCTGCAAGAGCATTTATTTATTGATCTGCAGGCTAAATGCAGAATGAACTCAGGATTTTAAGTAGGGATATGACAGGACAGCTAAATGGCTGGAGGTCTTCCTGCAGACATGTCCTACAAGAAGCATACAGTACCCTTCCACATGAAAATAAAGTGGAGAAAAAATAATAATGGTTAAAACATACATCTACATTAACTCAGCAGATAAGCTTCTCTTCCTAGGTATCTTTCTCTCACTCATCTCCAAGCCAATTTGTTTCTTTTCTAAACCACATTATACAACGTGTATAGCAGCAATAGTAGCCTCATTTGGAGCCAGAGAAGATGGGAGCTATGTTGGTTTTTTTACCCTGCTATACAAAACGATTTTAAGGTTGTTTCTTCTGATTATTTCCGTAGCCATTGCAGAAAACACCTGAACCCCTACAAGTCACTAAATCTACAATCAGTGTTTTTATTATGCACCTATCAAAAATACAAATATACAGAGAAACAACAGGGTGGACTTCTGGACTGTTGGTCCTTGCAACACAGGAACTAGAACATAAGTAATCACACTGTAAAAAGGTTGCCATATTGAGACATTTAGTTCCCTATCTTAACAGTTTCATTTTGTGATTACTTCATTTCCAGATCCTTCTAGTGGAATTTAAAAAGTTATCTGAGAAAAAACAAAAACCAGGCTCTCTGAAAACACCTGGCAAATTCTTTACTTATCCCGAAGGTTGGATGAATTGTGAAATACATTAAAGTCTTTAACACAGAAGTGAGCATGAGGAAAACTTGTTCAAATACTCCATAATGAAAAAGACACTTGCTAATCCTAAATAAAATCACAAGGTGGAGCTCAAGTATTAAAATTATATATTTAACACTTTAAATGAGTTCTGAGTAGTTGCTTTTAAGTCATACTCTAGTCACAGGCCATTTATAATGCATTCATTCTCTGTTTTTTTCCAAGGCTCACCTCCTCACCTCAGCGGGAAGAAAATAAATTTTACTCACCCAGTTTTGTGTCTTGGACCTTTGACCATAAGACTTGCATCAGTAGATCTTTTGGAAATAATATGGTCCTGAGTAGGATCCACAAACTTAAATACATGAGATGACCCAAACTGAACCTTCATTCCACTTTGCAGCATGGTGGTTTCTGAAATACGCTGACCTTCCACATAGGTTTCAGCATCAATGCTTCTCGGGGTTACAGTAACAACTCCATCCATATTAGTGAGGTCACAGTGATGAGGCTGAATTCCTGGACCAAATAACTGGGAACAGAATTAATTAACATAGAATAAATAAAATTATACTGCAGCCAAAATTAAAATAATGAGACTGAGCTGCAGCTTACCCTATTTACAGACTAGTAATTTAACTTTGCTTGCTTATGTATTTAACACAGATAAGTGGTACTATCATCAGTGAGTTTCACTTCATTTTTCATTGCAAGAAGAATTATAAAACACACACGTAACCAACATGAGCAGCAGAAATCCCTTAGAAAGTTTTTCACTTTTTTGGTCATATACTGTTCAGACTGTTTTCTTCCACTTGCTGTTTTGATGTGTAATCTCACAATGTAAGTAATTATAAGTCAATTAACTGCACTGACATGGACCCAGGGTGCTATAAGAGACTCCCTGGCATGAGCTCCACACAAATATGCTTGTTTTATACACTTAAGAAATTCTCCCTCAAAGGGATTGAGACTAGGACTTAAAAGCCATTAAGCAATTACAATAATAACACTGATATGCACCATTTGATCCAGTTACGAAACAGAAAACCCCATTTTGAATAATAAAATCCTTAAATGATAAAAACCTTACTTAAAATAGTAAAACCCTTCTCTTAACACAAGAAAGGAAACAAATTCAGATAGTTATGACCATTAATATGAAATTGCAGCAATATTTTACCCTTCTAGCTTTGAAGAGTATTTACAGTATCTTTTACTAGTTCCCACAATTACACCTACCACACCAGAGATCAGATCAATACTGTCATCTGAATCTGCTTTTTTCCATACCTGAATGGAATTGTCATCAAATTTTTCAGTTCCAACTTCAGTGACACTTAATTGTAGACGATAAAGCTTTGGCTTATCTCTGGAGTCAGAACCATCTGTACAGCAAGTAATAAATATTAATTTGCAAGTTAAATAAAGTTCAAATATTCACACAATATTTCTACATTTTTGCAATTCAATTCAGAATAGCAATGTTCACAAAAAAACTGAGTGACATCCTTACAAGATTTGTTGGGAACTGAGTTGTTCATTGTAATGCAAGAACGCTGAAAGTAGACAGAGCCTACTTGGAGCAGCTATTTTCTACAAATGCAAAGAACAAAGTCATCAAGAATTCCTATTCTGAATATACTTTGAAAAACCTTCTCTATTTCCTACTAGTTTGAACAATACAATTTCGGTTAAACTCTTAAGATTTTATATGGCTATACCAGAATGGGTTTATAAGATTGGGAAAATAAAGTGCCTGCAGATCTCCGTAATAGAATTTATTGATTTTACTGAAGTACAGATTATCAGCAATATCTACGGTCAAGTGGTAGAGTGGTCAAGTACCAAACTGTTTCCAATTCATCAGGTACTGAACTGGAGCAATATTAAAAGAGAATCTTACATAATGTTTACTTACAACAGCTTTAGTCTTAATATATAGGGCTTTAGCACTTCTGGCCTTATCTTTATAGTTCCATTGACCTATATTTTCATCTCACAGAAAATGAGGTAAACAATAAAGTTCATCTTCCTACTCCCCCCAGAAGTACATACTGTACAAGTAGAATAACATTTCACAAGATACACTGGACATAAAGTGTACATGATTTTAGGCTAACACAAATGGGTTTTGGCATACATATAAATCCTCCCTGCTTCCCAGAAAATCCTACAACTTTAAATACTATCAGCTACTGAAGTAATACTGTCATTTCTGACATTTCTCCAGTCTCTTCTCCAAAGCAAAGATGTAAAAAGGGAGGCTGCAAGACAAAGAATGTCTTACATGTGGAAATGAATAATGACTTCAAGTCATCCCCCAAAAAGCATTAGAGATTATTATTAAAGCCATGGCACATATAGTGACACTGCGGTAGGATACTAGTCATCTTCAAGACTTTAAATGAAAGTCAATATAAACAGAACCTCCATAAATCTAGTAGCAGAATCCCAGCATTATTACCAGGATCGTTTATTAAAATCAGAATGCAAGTCATTTAACCATAAAATAGTAGCCATAACCTTCTCCTGGGGTTGTTGGGATGCTATTAGGACATAAAAACACCAGGCACAGATAGTCCATAGACTGGTATTGTAAATACGAAAGTGAAGTGCTGATACTACAGTAATATTCCAGTTACTGAACACAGAATCACTGCCACTACATTAATATGTCATCCATCACAAAACAAGCATTAATCATAAGAGCACTCCCTCCTCTAAACATTTTCCAGGTACAGGGATAAGCCTCTTATTAAAACCTTGTATTTGAGTCTAGAGAGGCATACATTTAGTATCACTGTACCTCCAAAAAGGTAATGATAATGCAGTATCTTCAGCAATTTGAACTGTGTGCAGTTTTTAATACTTAACAATGTTAAATCGGAAATTATATGGTTGCATCTTCCATGTCACCAAAAGCAGACATTTAATAGGTTACTGAATACATTTGGCTGCTTATACCAAATTCCATGAATTTTTATTATGTCTCCCCACAGTTTACACCCCAAAACTTAGAGTAGCTTCTTTTATTTACTCATGAATCCAAAAGCCAAGCATTTCTTCCTCCTACCCACATCCTAGTTTGGTAAATCTGGCACTCAAAAGATACAAGATTCAGTTTGGAGACACGGTTGCATTCAACAAGCAAAAATACTGGAATTTCAAAAAAGTCAGTGGCATAAAAGTCAGGGCTAGTTATCTAGGGCTTTTGCACTTAATTTCTTATGGCACTTTCTCCTAAGCCCTTTATATACAGATTAGAGAATAGGCTTTACAGTCTAGTGATTTCACCCCTATACTAAACATACTTCCCACTGCCCCCTACTTTTTCATTTTTAACATCTTAAAAAAACACCACCTTTAAATTATTCCTATATATTTCTGCAAGATACATTATAAAATACTATTGTTTTCACGTGTTTGTTTAAGAAAACTTCTTGATCTCATTCCTGAGTTCAGCACTTGTGGCTAATCAATCAGTACTAAGTTTCTACTAACACTTACCTCACACCACTGTATATCCTCAATATAGATGTAGGTCACAAAAAATGTGTTTTCACATAAGAAATATATTTTAGTATCACAACGTTTCTGCTGAGGCATATTAAGACTGTTCTGTTTCTATGCAGTGTCCATTGTAACATGAAAAAACATTGTTTTAGAACAGTACTACATACAAATGCTATATTTAATTCCCCAAAAAATGATAAAGATTTAAGGAATTACTCAAAAGTTACTTAAAACACACATGTAATACTCCACCCAGTAAAAGCCAATTTCTACAGTAAAAGGCCTCTTAATCTTGAACAAAAAGGCCTTTCATCATTTTTTAGAATTTACAGTAATTATCTTCTAGGGAAGAGATACAGGAGGGAAGGAAGGTTGCATTGTACTACAATGTAAAGTGTTGTATTTCCTGTTTTTCAATGGCTGAAAGCTCGCCTAAATGTTGTTTGGAATGTATCCCTCATAACTCAGTGCAGCAGGACACAGATTCTGCCATACCTACGGCAAAGGCCCAGTTACTCCCCAAAACATGACAGTCCACGAAGGCTGTCCTTGGCTAAGGATGATAGATTTCATGACTAGGTTTATGGAGTTACGAGTCAACATTCATACTTCAAATAGTAGTGTTACAAAGAAACTGTGAAGTGAATAGTCACTCTAAGCACATCAACTCAGTGATTCATAACACAAATGCGTATTTTTTGAACAGAAAAAACTAAGACTGATCTTCATGGATATATATTTTAAACATGTTTCTTCACCACTAAAAGGTGAGCTCTACACTACTCTGGACATTATAATTTCAATTGATTTCACTAATCTAATGCCTGAAACAATGCCAGGAAATAGTACAGACTTAAAACCAGACCAAACCAAATTATGAAGATCAGATCATAGAAAACAAGTAAGCCCAAAGCTGGACAAAAGTGGTCACACAATGGACTTCACCTATTGAGTTAAAATTAGTTAAATCTACATTTGAAAAGCATATTTGCTGCACAAGTTCCTCCGTACTAAGAGTTTTAAACCACAATAAGTTCAAGAGATGGCTGGGCAGATTTGAAATGCTATTGAAACTCGGAAGATAATTCTGCTATTAAATTTCAGACAAGATGTGCACTTCCAGAAGAAAAAGCCAATGGAAAACTTTTTTATAAACTCTTCTTCTAATAGAGAACAAAACTCTTTCAAACTAATTGGAAAATTACACATATACTGCAGTTCTGTTCTCAGAAAGAAGGCTGGCTGGGAGAACACCCTGGCCAAGGCTTTCAAACTTTTCCAACCTCCTGCAATTCTTCTTTCTGAGTTGTTATACCTACATGTCCTCCGCATCTTCCATTGCTATGAATTCCACAGCTCAGGGTTGCTCTTTTTGTGATGAAGTAGGGAGAAAAGCCTTATGGCTTTGCCTCTTTTTTTTTTTTTTAATGCTTTGTAATTTTGATTTCAGGCTTGTAACATCACAGAGACTTACTGAAATCCTGAAAAAATTTTCACTAAATCCTGAAAAAATGTGGTTTTGTCATTTTTCTCAGCCTTTAAATGTTATGATTGAACAACTGAATGTAATAACATCCCTGAACTTATCAGCAATCATATTCACAGATAACACAGACAGTATCAGCTATTTAAAGTGCTGCTGAACCTCACTTCAGTCTATTTCTATCAGAGTCATCTCAGTTTCTTGGTTCATTTCATGACTTGGATACAGAGACAACTGCTCACTGCCACATTTAGAGCCACAAGCTACTGAAGTGCATCTTCTACCATCCAGAATCCAATCTCCAGTCACTGAAACAGTCACACAACCAGCCACATCAGCAGCTGTGGAGAAGTGGAAATACTGGACAAACTTCAGTAGCAAACTTGATGAATTTTTACAACTGCACAAAGCATGAGTGTGCTAGGTTCTTCTGCAAGAATATAAACAGTCAATGTTTTGACAGGAGGACATTTCTACAGGATGTAGAATATCCTGAAGTGCTTTGTTCCAAAGAGACACACTGGACTCTAGAATAAGACGACCTTTTTTTCACACTCTAAGAGACTCTCTTTTTTTTTCCAGTGAGACACAACCAAGTTTCAAGCTTTCTACTTAATGTTCAAATGTTCCTGCAGAGCCCCTCCATGCTTTTCAGTTCAGCACACTCTACAAAACTCTTATGCTCTCTGGAATAATGCTCTCTGGAATAATGATCATAATGAAATGCAAGTCTGGATTCAATTCAAAGAATTGAGCACTGGAGGCATAGGTTTGAACAGAGTTCTTTAAACCCCAGTATTGGACTCCACAACCATGAAAGAAAGGGTGAGCAACACTGACTACTACCTGTAGTACTTTTATAGCAGCCTAGAAAATAAAATGAGGAAACTGAGAATAAAAAAGGTAAGAAAAGTAAAAGGTATTTTGGTAAGACATGTCACAATGAAGAAAGTTGCTCTGTATTCTCGTCTCTTTGGCCAAACCAGCATGTATCAGCTCATTGTTCTAAACTCCATAGAGAATCAAGGATGCATAGTGATTTGTAGGTTAGGTTGTCAATTTCAAATACTACAGATAAAACTGAACAAGACTCTACAGTCTAACATGGCTAAATCTTTGATATACACCACTTACGTTAGGCAACACCACAAACCAGGTAGGAGAAATACCAAAGGATGCTATGGAACACCACTGAGTAAAAAGTAAGGTCACTTTACCAGTGGTCCAAACTATTTCACACAAAAATCACAGATTTCATCCACTGAATCAATGCAGTCAAAAAGTGGAAAGCATGGTTAAGTTCTATGCCATTTACCCAATACACTTTTTAACTATGAATTCTGCAGGCAGATGGATCCAAGAACTTTTTATTTCTACCATAATGTTGCTTGCTTTTAAACCATCTTATGAAACTTAGCTGTTAATTGTAGCTGGAACGTTGAACTCTTTGGATGATAGAACATTCATGATATATTTGATGCTTGTTCACAGATCAAGTAATTAAATGGCAGTTGACAAGACAGGTAACTACTTCACCAAAGCAGTCCATTGGAAAAAAAAAACAAAAAACAAGATAAACAAGATAGCCTTTCATTTGTCAAAAAGAAACGTAAGATTTACAGCCAGAGAAGTTTTTAGTGACTAATGAGAGAACAGTATTAAATACAGCGTTACCTTCGTAAGCGTGATAGTTGTAGTAGGCAAAGTGATTCCTTCTCCCTGGGGTTAGAAACACATGCAGAGGACCCAGGTGAAGGCAGCACCAGCAGGACAGATACCATGCAGAACATGCGGAGGAGGGCAAGAAAAGAAAAGACAGGAAAGGGTGAAACCGTAGCCAGAAAACACTTATTCACTTTATGAGGATGAAGTGCATTAAACTCTTTCAACTTCAGAAACTGTGTAGAATATAAAGACATCAGTACTACAAAGCTTCTGAATGGAACAATCCTTATTGTTTAGGAAAGCGACAAAAAGCTGTTAGAAGAAAACGATGAACAATAGGTCAGTCCCACAGGCAATGTGTGAAGGCTTAGTACACAGCGCTGACACCTGTGGCATTCCAGATCGCTTTTCCTCCCTCAGTTAATGGATGTCTTGCTCCACTGCCCAAGCACAACATTTTAATACTACGTTCCATGAAGAGTAAGAGTTCAGAGCACAAGAAATCAAAAGTACTATTAAAAGAACCCAAACTATTAATATGCAAACCAAACCTCACCATATAGAAGAGAATAATAAATCTCATATATTCTGCGCACCACTAATTTCATCTGGATTAAAAAAAACAACCAACCAAAAAAAAACCCCAAAATCCCACACTATTTGACTACGAATTTAACTTTTTATTTGCAGTTCTGATCAAAGTTTTTAGCACCAGTTTCCAAACTTGCTTCTCAAAAGGGAAACAATTACACTTCAAACTGTAACATTTGCTGAAATATCTGGGTGTATCCAAGTGGCACTTGATAGGAAAAAGAGCTGTATATAACTAAATCAAAAATGAAAGCCCATATCCAAATCTTTAAACATGAAGACAATACAAATTAAGAGCACATGTTATGTATGTTGTAACAGTTGTGCTATACACAATCTCTCCTGGCTGTTCCTATATCATAAAATTAACTGTAAATTACAACACAGCCCAGAGAGTTGTAACAATTCCAAAATAAAACTCAGCCTTGCCAGTAATTTGAAGGTTCCATATAGGCTGAAAAAATGTTTAACATTTAAGTTTGATTTAAAAATTCATGTTCTTGTCCTGTGAAAAAAAAGTTATTTTCCATGCAGGGTACTGTCAAATTCCAGGTATGCTACAGTGTACTTGTGAATGTAAAACAAATCAGATTTGAGCAGTGCTTTTCTGGTTTCCCATCCCAAATCACAAGATGACATGTTTAACTATTTTACTTATCATCAAGTTTTAAAGCCCAAAATCCGAAGAAAGCTGAAGACTGAATGACTTTTTTATTTTGTTTTTAAAACACTGAAAGCTTCATACTTGCAATCATGCTAATATAGACAAAGTCTTACTAAATAATTTCTCTTCTTCTTGCTGCTAAAATTTTGGTATTACAGAAAGATTCAGCTCTACCTTTAGACAGGTCCAATTCAGAGTCTGGCATCAGAAGAACAACCTGTGGCATTCACTTACACTGCCCACAGACATCCTTGCGCTTACAATGGAAGTCTTACTTTTGGAAAATCCAAATGACCATGCAATAATGTAATTTAGATTATCAGACAATCAGAATTCTTACCTGGGCTTAATTCTACTAGGTATGGTAGTTTCTCAGGAGGAAGACAAGAGCCATAGCCAGACCCATCAACTCTTTCCTTCCCCTTTAATGGCTTTCCTTCAGTTATTTTCCTGGTTTTCTTTGGGACATAATCAGGAGGCCGCCGTTTCAGTTGAAAGACTAGTATTCCTAAAACACAGTATTATACATCCTTTGAGTCACACTATCAGTGGACAAACACACAACCAACATTGAATAATTTGCAAGTGTTCCATAGGATTACTTTCAGCTTACTAAATTCCTGACATTTCTTCAAAACAGTCTAAACTTAGAAATAAGTACACAAAGATTAGTAGCATACTTCTTCATAATGGATAATTTAGAAACTTTAGGATAAAACGTGAAACCTTTCTGCTGCCTAGAGATGTAATACTACAAACAGTGCATAATGAAATAGTAAATAACTCTAATGTTCCCTAACATTAAAGGTGCCCAAAAGCAAAAACACATTAAAATGTATGATAGAATTTCTTACTTTACAGGGGGTCCACAGCACGGATCCAAGGCACAAAAATCTCTTTAAGCTTTTAGGACATACCTTTATCACTAGGCCACTCCCTGAATATCTGCAGTGGACACTCATCATCATCCAGAATAGTTTCTTTAGCACCTTTATCATCAGAGTGCTGAGCACCAGGAGGCAGCATGACCTAGAAAAGAATTGTCAGTTTTCAGAGCTGTTAGTGAATAATTAAGAGTATTCAGGGGTATATCCTCTGATTATTTTTTTTTGCATGTGTTGTTTACAACACGAGATAAGGCCAAAGAATTCATTAACTTGAAATGTATTTTGCTTTCCAAGACTTTTTCTAACTTCCCTTTCTGGCCTCTTGCTACAGTTAAATCATACCTCCCAGAACACCAGCTATATTTAAAAAGCAAAGAAAAGCAAGTTATACTTAAGGCAGATAAGATCTTCTTCTAGTAAAAAAAAAAAAAAAAAAAAAAAATTTCACCAAATTCTCAAAAAAGCCAAGGAAAAAAAAAAAAAAAAATCTGTGGAGATGACAATTATAAAACTGAAGTTTCCTCTATTATTTCACACACCGGAATCAGTCTTACATTTTGTTAATGCCATTCTGCTAATGCAACACAAGTATCTTCAGAAATGACACCGTAAGTTGGCAAAGACAATGTCATATCTCCTGACTCCTTGTCTTACCCACAATTTATCTGGTCTACACAGAGACTAGGGGTACAACTGGAGCATTTCACGTGAGTGCTTCATGCTGTCTAGCTCTAAGGAAGAAACAAAACTAAGTATACTTTCAGAACAGAACCACAGACCATTGAGACCTTTTACAGTTATATCTTTGCAAGGCAGAGGAAGGGGGAAACCTTGATACATGAAGTCTGACCCTGAAAGAGGCACCGCCTGTGATTTCATGCATTACTGCTCCCCACAGCGATCAAGCACAAATAACAATGACAGGAAGCATTACAGTGCATGAGTACCTTCTAAGTCAGACAGATCTTTCAAAGCTGAATCAAAAAATAAAATGTATTTTACTCCCTCATTTGTAATCCAACAATGTTATTTAAATTCATAGACAGTTCTATTTTAAACAAACTGCTTCAAATTATTCCCATCTCTGAACTATGACCAAGGTAACACCTTCGGAAGTGATGCAGCTATTGGCTACAGCACACTCGAGAGGCTTTCCACTCATTTGTTGCCTCCTCTCCACACCCATTTCTGTGTTAACCAAGTTCTCATAGATCCAACTCAAACATCCTTTCATCTTCTTCCAAGCAGGAAACAAGTACATTTAAGATCAAAAGTATGTAATCCCTAAAACATTTTCTATGCAAAATCTGGTTAAACATAGGACTAATTAAATTATCTTTAATTAGATTTTCAAATAGACAAGGTATTATAAAGGAAGGAAAACATTAAAATGTATAAACCAGAGCAAAACAGAAACACATCTACATTCAAATCTTATCTTGTTAAACTGCTCTATTTCACATCTCATATTTTAAAATCAATTATACCTATGGGATAATTTTGATTAGCTAATTAAGGTAAAACTACATTTCAAGCCTTATTCAACAAGCCACAATTTTTGAAAATTCCAAAGGCCTTGAGACAGAGGATAACTAGTTAAAATACAAGAAATACATGCTGCAGCATGTGTACCAGGGGCTGACCAATACTGGAACTGAGGAGTAAACCAAAGAAAACCCACATGTAGTGAAATCAGAGGAACAGATAAGATACAAATGCAGAGGTGCTACTAATTTAACCTGATATCACTTCTGCTGTGGAACTTGGATAAGCATCTGTTCTTGCTGCTGGGCTTAAGGGAAGCAAAACAAGCTAGAGAAAAGGAGTCACAAAAGCACTGATCCCCTCATCCTCAGCCAGTTACCATTCCCCTCCTCTCTCAGGAAGAGCCAATAATGCAAACATATCTCACTTCAAAGAGCATGTGACCTAATCCAAAGAAAGATACAAAACACCACATCTGAGCTTATTCAGGCTAGGACATTTCTGACTGTTATGATGCCTTTTTAGAAAACATCTGTGTTTTAGTGAATGCTGCCTCGGTATCACCCACAAAGCTGAAATTCCTACACTTTAGAATAACGGGAAAACATAGAAATAAGTCTATATTAGGATTGAGTTTTGGTTCATGGGTAGAGATTTGCTTTAATTTTAAACAGAGATTCACTTAAACATCCTTTCACGAATTTGCACCCATATAGACTGCTGAGATGAGGCATAGACACTTCCCTGACTTCTGCAACTGCACAGGAAATACAGACAGGTAAAACCAACTTAACATCACATCTCTTGGAAGCAGGTTGTAAGCTGACAACCTACAAACTGAAACAAATGCAAACCAGGGAATTAGGAAGAATACACTGTGCTTTGCCAGAAGTGTATTCATGAGCATATATAAATTATCATAAAGTCATTCAATTCTGTATTTATAAAGTTAAAATGCAGCAAAACGTGCAGAAAATACAAGCTGAGAAATGTAAATGAAGATCACAGCAACTTCAGACTTAATTTCCAAAGAATTTGCTAGAATAAAAAAGAGAAGATAATTCTCAAATACTTGCTGTGGTTAAGCAATATATTCAGATCAAGTTATCAGATCTGTCCTTAGCAAAAGTCTCACACAAGAAAACCCCATGCTATAACAGGTCTTTAATAAGTTCTTCTGTAATTTTAATGTTTTTTTTAAATAAAAACCTCATACCTACAGTATATTTGAATATATCTCCTTATTATAATTAATTAATCTTCAATTTTCCTTACAAGCTAGAACACAGGCTCTGCCCATGCCCCTAGTGAAAAAAAGAAAACAAAATCTAAAGCAAAACACAAAAAAACCCCAACAAAACAACCTGCAAGAAAACCCTCAATGAACCTCACTAAAAATATTTAATGCCTTATGTCTGTAATGACTATTTCTTAAAAAAAGAGAAAAAAACCCCTACTTACCATGAACTGCATCTTTTTGCTTACATCACAAAAAGTTATTTATGCCTTACCCTCCAGTAAAAAACTAAGTGCATGCTAAACCAGAAGTCTAATCGAGACTCTGCTTTTACAAGTTAACTGGCTTGCTGCACTTATGCCCTAAGTGAACATGCACAGGTAGCTTGGGAGATTGTCTAATTAATTTGACATCTTCAGAGATGTGCAGTGAACCCCATATTACTCAGGGAAACTCCAACCAAGCAAACTGAAACAAGTAGAACACACACTGTAAGAAACGTGTGTTTACTTGCTTACATAGAAAAGCACTTTGGAAGCAGGCACGGGGTACTGCTGGATATACCACAAACCAGCGTATGAAAGCAAGCAACGGACAGGAAAACAGACATTTACAACAGAAGTTGTCAATGGTGTTACATAAAATTCTTACAATGTTCACCTTTCCTGAAACTTCAGGAAAGAGTGAACTTTGTAACAGGCACTTACTTATGTAACCTTATAATGGTCTTGTCCTATAACTTAAAATCCATCTTAATAGTTAAGTAAATGTCAACAGCTTAAATCTTCTTTGAAGACACTTCATCTGCCACTCAAAGAAAGCAAAACATTTAAAAATCCCAACCAGTAAGAAAGTGAAGTTACATGTTCCACTATACACAGTTAAAACTAACATATGTAAAGAATAGGAACATGTACAGGATTTGACTTCCACAAAAAACTCTAAACATCAGAAGAACAAGGGTAAAAGCCCTACCAGGGGTAAAGAACACCTACGAGACTTCCACATAAAAGGAGTACCAATTGGACCAAATTAGCAGTGTATCTTGTGAGTTTCCAAAAAAAGAGAACAGTGATTAAAGACACATCAAACTAATGTTAGGGTATTTTAAAGTTTCAAGCCAGGAAAGTAGTTTCATAAAGTATTTGGGAAAAAGCAGATTTTTAAAGTTAGACTTAAAATACTCAACTTTATTCATCAAGGAAGGATTACCATATTAAAACCCAAGACTGTATCAGCAGAGTCACTGAGAAAGGTCAAGCAGATTTTATCCAACTCCAATGACTTATGGTGAGCAAAACAAAGGTTTTCTACACTTAAGATTTATAAAAAAAAAATCTGATATTAGTCAATGAAGACCATTCATATTCCAAGTGTAAATGTAAGCACAACTTATGGCAGTACAGAAACTTACTGTATGAATGTGTTGCTAAGAAAAGACAAAATATTTTCCAGAAATGCTTTCCAAAAAAATCACTTTGTTTCACAGCTAAGACTTTGTTAACCTGTCCCAAGATGAAAACAACATTCTCCAGACTATTTTCTATATTAAACATCCCCACAAAAGATCAGAAAATAAGAGGAGGTAACAGGGATCATCATCACTACAACAGTAACTTATAATAGTTTCCTGAGTAAGTGTGCAATGAGTTCAATAAATTCCCTCATACGCAAATATTTTGTAATGCATCATGATGTCCTCTAACTCTGAACTCAGACCGAAGTAAAGCTCTCTTCCAAATTCAGTCACAATGTCTCTGCTGTGATTCTCTCAAACCAGTAGAATAACTAAAATGTCAATTCAGCAACCCATTTAATAAGATCAACGACTGAGAATCACGAACTGCATTTATAGAACCCACAGTATGAAGATAATTGTCATAATTAAAACTACACATACTCTGCAGCCAAAACTGAGAGTCAACTTTTAATATACTGTGTCATTAAAAGAACCTATTACTTACAAAATTATTTCCCTCCATAATAAAAACCTATGTAAGCTTTTACTGGAAGTAAAAGGAACTTTCACAGTTGGAACCCTCAGTACAGGATAATGAAGACAAGGATAAAATATGTGGAATGTCATTAAAAATATGTCTAGAATGAAGATAAAACAGTTGAAAAAATAAAAACTAACATCAGTTCACTGTTACAAAACTATAAAATCACTACCATCACAGAGTTCCGTTATTCCTAACATTAGAGCAACATGTCAATTCCCAGCTAATTATAACACGACAGGCTGGAAGCATAGCAGACACTAAGGTTACTAAAAGATATCATAAAAAGCAAATCAGAAAGGAACTTTAGATGAAAGACATATTCACATCCTCTGGATCAGCTAGAAAGCACAGAGAATAGCACTTACTGCTTTCTTACTGCTTACCAGCGGCACTTAAAACACTGGAGAAGGGGCAGGGAAAGAGAGCACCATATGATGAGAGACAAACTTTTTTCCCATTCTTTCATCATTTTAAGGAGCAATAAATGCAAGTTTATTAGACAAGTCATAGCCAAAAATGTAATCAAGATTGGACTCAAACAAGGATCAAATGTTTTCAAGTCTCACTATTCTCCTTGAGAAGATGACATGGTCAGAAGTTTGTAACCTTTAATCAGTACTGCCCATGGGATTTTTTTGATTAAAGCCATACCTCTAAGAAATAACAATTCTATACAATTCATTTGGGACTCCTGAAATAATTAAATTCTGAAAACAAGCATATGTTTCACTTAAGTGTTTAATCTTTTCTGATTTGTAATGATGGTAAGCCACCGCTGAAAGCTATAAGGCAACAGGATACAACATACACCTTTTACAATGGAGCTCGCCTCAGCACTTCTGCTTCCGAGTGGACGCTCTTAGCTCAGGGAAATATTTTCATGCACAAATTTATGTATCCACAAGACCGACTATTAGTTTATATGTCCGTGAATCATAAGCACACCCAGTGATATAAAACCACAGTGCCAAGTATAGAAATATGTTACTTTCAATATTAATGTTTATCTATACAGCAGGGAATAATTTATTAAGATTGGAAGATGTAGATTTTAAAACCAAAAAAACCTGAAAGGTCACCTGAGAATTCCTGAGGCTGTTAGATTAAAAAAAAAAAAAAAAAAATTAGTCACTGAACTAACAGAGTAATTCCATTTAGTTTGGAAGCTACTGCATGAAAAAAAACTCCAAACAAATATGAAACACAAGAAGATTGTGTCTTAATAACTTCACTTACACGAGCAATACAATAATCCTTGGGATTTTCTTTTTCCAGACCATATTTTTCCAGTGCTTCAATAACTGCAAAGTCTGCAGTATCTGTAGTGGACAGCAGGATTGTCTTGTATGGTATATTTGGTTTTAAACTGTCTGCATAAATTCTCAGTGTCCCACCTAGGAAACAAAAAGGAATTAATGCTACCAGAGAATAAAAAGACAGACGTGCAGTCATTCATTATATTTTACACAGAATGTAAGAATGAACATCTTCAGATATCATTTTGTCAATCCACTAAGACAAGAAAAGTTACGTAACATTCTCAAAATAAATTTATCACTGCCACTGGTAAAAAAACTCCAGTGATGCTTCCTTAATTTATCTAATCAAGTCTTTTTCCCAATGTTTCACCATGCTCAGTATTATCTGAAGTTATAATGAAGTGACAATGACTGGTTGAAGAACAGACCTTTCCCATCTTGACAGGAAGTTTGTCGCGACCTTCAAGAATCTCCTCTCTCTTTAAAAAGCTCATTTAAGATTTCCCACAGATGATATTTTCTACACCCCTAACTCTTTCTTCACTACCCTTCCATGCACAGAATACAGCATTTGAGGTTTTATCAGTACTAACACTGCTTCATTTGTTCCTTTCTAATGATGTTTATACAACCACTGTTGTATCCCACCCCATGAATGTGAAATACTTAATCACTGTTATTCACAAGATCTACCAGCATCCTTTGTGCAGACCCGAACAATCAGTCCTTTACACCCTTTATTTGTGCTACTGATTGCATTTTTACTTTCAGGTCATTCAACTTGTTCTTAGTACAATAAACGACAATTATTTCAGAAGGCCTCCTCTGTTTGTCAAAGTCCTTCCTTCCTTCTTTCCCAGTTCAGCACTGCTAGCAAGACCTACAAGTATACTCTCTCCCACCAATCTGCCCATGATTGAAAGCTTTGACTGGCACTCATCACAAAACACACTCCTGTGGATTCCCACCTTTACAAATCCTGCAGTCAGTTACACCACTGATAAATTAGCCACGTACAAAAAACACTGGAGAAAGCAAAAGTTAAGTCAAATTTACATGGGTTGCTGGCCTTCAGAATATTCTCTCGGTAAACAGTTTACTGTTTGTAACTTAACCAGAAGAAATCCAAATACCTGAGTCTGGTCTGCCATCAGAACTGCGAAATTCCTGCATTCTCTTCTCTAGTTTTTGCTGTCGCCGCCGTTTCATAACCACCTCAGGATTGGATATTGTGCGAGTGAAGCTGGTTTCAGGCATATCTTTGTAAACCTCAGCTGCAAGGCGAAAATTCTCACTGCCAAGTTAGTTTAGATAAAAATTAAAAATTGTCATTAACTGCTTAAAATACATATATCCTCATTACTTCATAAAGGATAGAAGGGCATTAGGATCCATACACATAGGAGCCTCAATTAAGTTATTGGAAGATGGCTTCTGTGTGTATTTCACTGTTGCTAGGGTTAACACTGTTCATGTACCCATGCTCACCTGAAATAAATAACCAATTTAAACACTGATAGTTGCTAGTTTTCAAAGAAAAAAAGAGGCCTTCTACCTCTTAAAGATGGGGGTGGGGGAAAAGGCATTAAAGAAACTTTACATTATACCCCTAACTTTATTATGATTTACAGTACTCCAAAGCATGTGGAAACTGAGTCAGCATATGCTTGCAACTCGTGCTTTTTCTTTTGCTAATGCACTTAAATACAACTACAATTTAATTTTAAAAATATAAGTTTAAAGCACTTACATATCATCCCCATGAAGAAGTCTATCATCTTTATCTGATGCTTGTCGCAATGCCTCTTTTTCACGCCTCTTTTTCTCTTTTTTTTCCTTTTTTGAAAGAGTTCGCTTGAAATTCTGAATTACTCCCTCCTTTTCTTGCTTTTCAGGGCCATTACTCTGAGCTTTCTGAAATAAATGAGTTTAAGAAAGCTTTCATCAATTTAAGTCCAATGAAAAGTTAGTATTGGTTTTAACTTCCCAGATGAATCTGATTAAGACATACTATCACTAACACAGAAACAATACTCCATGCAACAGTACTCCGTTACACAGTGATGGGACTAATACTCTTGAGAATAACATAGAGAAGGCAAATACAACATCACGTTCCATAGCAAGTATGAACTGATTCTACTCAAGGAAAGTAAAGCAGCAGCAGAATCTTACTTGAATAATGCCTGCTACCTATTTGGCCTCAAAAGATTAACTGAATGCTGCAAAACATATTTCTGCCTCCCAATAAAAACACTTCATAACAACAGTGTGCTTAATCTGCTTTCAAGACACCTGTGTTGGAATGCCACACCAGAATAAACTGCAGAAGGAAAAACATTACAGAGGACTTTTTCCCCATGGTGTGTTTTTCCGAGCTTTCCTTCCAGGGTTCTCTAATTCCTGCTCCTTGCATACACAAGACACCTGTAATCCTAGACTCATTTGCCTTCTGTAGATAGAGTACATTAAAGAGCATGAGAGGAAGAAGATGCAGACTTTCTTGCTTCTATCAGGAAGTGACGAACACAGAGAAGGAAGACTGTAGATCATTTAATTCAATGAATAGGAATAGCTACGTTGGTACGTGTTGTGCACGACATCATTAACTTTCCCTCCCCAGCTGTAACACAAATGTGTCCTGTAGCCAAAAACATAGTACAAGCTCATGTACCCAAAGCACTTTTAAAATTAACAAGCTCTAATTCCAAGAGCAAAAGATTTAGTGCTCAGCCCAAGATGAAGAACTTGCCTTAAGACAGCCCACACTGAACAGCATGTTTTCCATAGCTATAAGCATTCAAGCTACCTAAAATATATATAATTACATTACTTCAAGAGTCAAAGTCTGATTTGATTTACTGTTTAAATTACTAATATCAAAGGAAACTTTTGTATGGCTGATGCTGGCAGGTCTTTCATTTTCCATTTGGGAAGAGAAAAAAAAAAATCCAGAAAACACAACAAACAAACCCCTCCCCTTCCTCCCTCCCAACAAAAAAAACCTACACAAAAGGAAACAGTCTCTCATCAGTTTTTTCAAGAAACAGAATGTGACCATAGCAAGGTAACAGTTTTTAGTTATTTAACTCCCTCTGGCCTCCCTTTTTAAAGGCTTTACAAGAGGCAGGATAGGCAGGCATCATATCCTATTTGAGAAAATTTTAAAGTTTAAGTGCCTAAGTTCTCTGGGCATTAAATGCACCAATACTAGACAGCTACATGGATCACAGCATCACAAGCCATCTGAAAGATCACAAAAATGCTGTGTTGCAAAGATGCATTTTAAGTATTTAAAAAAAACTTACTCCTGATACTAAAGGTTATCAGCAGCACTTGTTTTCAGGAATTAAAAAGCAGAAATGTTTTGCTATATAAGCAAGTCCCACACATTTCAAAACTGCTGTTACCATTACCATGCTCCATAAAGACTCACCTTTGGAGGAAGTGTATCATTTTCATTCTTGAGGACAAACCTTCCCTCTCGATCATCTTTGTTCCAGTTTAGTTGTACAACAAGAGGCTTCTCATCGACATCTAATCTTCTTTCTTCTTCAAAAAAAGGAAAGGCAGTAGCAGTTACTTGGCATCTCAAGAGCAAAGATATTTAGAAATAAGTTAAGCTCTTAAAACCCCAAAAGCTCTGCTTAACAGTACCACATCAGTGGATGTTATCGTGTTAAGTATAGGGACAGAAAGAAAGCCTGGGAAGGTAGAAATACATGTCCCCTTTCTAGCAACCAGCTTAAGGGTATTCTACCTATCTACATAAGCTAACAGACCCCATAAACTAGTCTTGCATAACTTTTATGTCAGAACTAAGTCTGGGAACACAAGATTATCACTCAGGAAGAGTAGTTAGATCTAGAGTTACAATGTTTCAAAGTTTAGAACAGGTACAGTGCTAACAGATTTTTAAAGAAACCTAAAGCAGAAAAAACCTCATACTATTCATTGTTTAAACCAGTGATGACACAGGAACTTTTCCCTAATCCCATATAATTCACCTCAAGTCATCATTCATAGACCATTAAAATTTAAATGTATCCCAATAAATTTCCATTCTGGATCTTAAATTAAATTATTTTCAGACTTTCAAACAGAGAATTTAAGGTAATTCAATCATTTGTGTAAGCTTCTCAACTACAAAAAGGAAAAAGCACAACCAAAAGCTATTTTCTCCTATTTCTGTCTCCACCACACCCAGCCTTCCAGCCTGAAGGAGACAAATGGTAGCAGTACCAAAGGTTTTTTTGATAACCAAGTTCTTCACAGGTAACGTTAAAGGATCTGTTTAAGAAACACAGTGGCTTCAAACTAAGTTTCCATTTCTACTAAGTTGAACTTCTCCAATTTAGCAGTAAAACAAGATGCCTTATAAGGCTACCTATCAAAGGCCCACAACTTTAAAGAACAGAGGATATACTCTCAACTGCTCCAATTTAACATTCCTAGTCTCTTACTATAAATTTAATCCTTACCTACTAGTCCTAAAAATAGCAACTCTCTCACAAATGTCAACAAATAAAGAGGATGTCAAGCACAGCATTTAATAGATCATAATCAAAATTTACACAAACTGCAGGCCTGATACGCGTAATTACGTTTTTAAATACCACCCCCTCAAAAAACAATTAGTAGCAACATCCTTAAGGACAGAACACTCAAGTCTTATGTGGTTCAGAAGCTGGGGGCAAACCTAAGGATATTTTGGCTAGGGGTAGACAGGACGGTGGTGAGGATGCAGGAAGGACTCCTTGAATAAATACTAACCGCCACTGACATGCACTTCGTAAAGCGAATATTTAGGGGATGACAACATTCGCATGTCTGGTCGAAACTTCTCTGCAAGAGTTTCTATCACATCTTGAGTTGTGGCAGTACTAGACACACGGATACATTTTGTTGCAAAATTTCCAGCCGCTTTGTCTTGAAAGTAGAATCTCATTACTCCATGAAACTCCAGATCCTGTAAAGAAATAAAAATATAAAATCTGAGTGCTGGCAGGTAATTATAAAGTTCAGAGTTTTTTTATTATTTATTGGTTACAAAAATATTTTGAAAATGTAAGACATTCAAATCTCACACTGGTTTTCAAAATTTTCATGACAGTAGAATTGACAACTAGGACACTATAAACTTGAAGAAACAAGAATATCCTGCAGAAACAAATTAAGTACTCTATATTACTGGAAAGAAAGAGAACTCAAATTTTTAGGTATTCAAATTCACAGCTATTGTCAGGAGAATCAGTAAAAACTTTTTTTCTTAAACCTAGAAACACATCTTGAAGACTATTTTGTTACTGAGAGCAGACTCAAGAGTGTTATGCTCAAGGAACATCAGCGTGTCTCCAAGAGAACAGCTTAATGTCACAGGAGTCGAAGAATCATCTTTTCTCTTTCCATCCCTTCACGCATTCCCCTCTCATGCTATCATCTGTTTGTCCCAGAAATCACCTCTTCAAGAAGTTAAATCATTTGATTTGTTTGTATTTTATGTTTTCAGAAAGGTTAGTCTTTGGCACAGCTCCCTAAACACTCTGGAAGGGAAGAAAAGCTCCAGTACCGACACAAGGTAAAGAAAGGGGCTGCAACTGTCAACCAGGTGGCTGCACTACCACTGCAATGACAATCTGTCAAGTATTTTCCTCAGCCATCGGAGCCCTCCGCTTCACTCTGCAGCCTACCAAACTGCAGTAGGATACTGTCTGCTCCATTACTGATCCAAACACCAACTCCAAATTCAAGTTTCAGTTCCTCAGTGGACTCCACCTGGCCAACTCTGGCCCCTTGCATAAATCCCAACACTCACGGGGCCCTGCAATCACGGAGAATCAAGGATATTCAAGTCTCTAGTTGACTTTGCCAAGTTTTACTCCACAGTTTAATAATAATTGCTTCTGTCTTCCCCTTGAAATAGACACATTTCAAAAGCTTTGAAATGTAATGACTCCGTTAGCTGGACACCCTCAGGTAGTTGGATGTAAAGCCTTTCAAAGGCTTTGAAACAGACAAATCCTCAGGTGTCCAGCACAGTGACAGATTTCATGCTAAGCACAGCCCTTTCGAGCACTCCATCTGATCCCGACACACATCCCAACTTTTCTTTGAACAGCAAAGAAAACCCAAAATAGTTATTGGAGCCACTCTCTCATTCAGAAAACCTTCACAAGAAGAAAAGAAAAAGAATATTTAAAAAGAAAAAAATTTAAAAAGTCAAAGAGTTACAACCTATACTAAGACAAACATCCGTTTCACCTAGATACATGCAAAGTAAGCACTGTTCTTCCCAGGATACTCCCAACTCTACACCAATACAGTAGTCCAATGCAAATGCACCACAGACCTAGACAATGGTTGACTGTATTTCACTCTGTTATCCTCACAATTTACAGAATTAATCTTTTGGAGCCTGCACTGGTGTGTTTCCACAGAACTATCTACTGTACTCCCAAACTAGTGTTCCTTCCTGCAAGAAGTTACAGTTTTCACAGTCCTCACTTCAGCTAATTCCCACCCCCGCATACACTCTGAACTTAACTGCAGTTATACAAAGGTGGGTCTCAATTCTTCAACCCTAAACATTTTTGTAACAGCTACTACTCACCTCCAAAAACCATCCTATCCACTTCATTTATTGTCTTTAATTACTTACATCTAATTATTAACTAATCATCCATACCGGGAATTACCTCTCTCAAGCAGAAGGCTACTACATGACTTCTGGAAATCCTACCTACCATAGCAAATTGGAGTTTCCTTTCATGTATTCTTGCTGACTCCTTCAGTGAGTTCCAAAAGGTCTGGGGCACACCTTCTTTTCAAAGTTCTGTTACCTTTCTACAATCTATTACAATTACCGTGTGTCCATGAATTCTACATATGTGTCTGTGAATTCTGCATGTTAATGTAGTTTCTACTCACATGGACAACATCCCAAGTAAACATCCTTTTAATATTGGTTTCACACTGCACTTACATCCAGCCACCTGAAGGTGTCCAGCTAATAGAGTCATTATATACCACTTAGTAAATTTACTTCATCCTGCACTTCCTACAGAGTTATTGGATGAACACCGTCTGGTTCTAGTAACTTGCTTTCATGTTATCCATTTGTTCTCTAAACTCTCAACAAATGCTGATTTGAAAGCATTGCTTGAATTCTTTTGTTCTATCTTATGCTTTTATATTTTACTTGTCAGACTTTATATCCTGACAATTTTCCTCACACTGGTTCTACTTCAGCTTTCTAGAAACTATCTCTGCCTGATGTTCAGCCACACTAACTTCCTTTCACACTTCCCTTGATAGCTGGCATGCTTTTGGTCTGTACCTCCAGCATGGCATCTTTAACTCTCAGCTGGCAGTAAGTACTTCGCTACTACTTGCCCCTTTTAGCTTTAACAAGCCTTCCCAGGGCAGGTATCCTGCATTTCCCACTGGGTTGGAAAATTGTGTAGTTCCTGCAAGAAAAATGAATCTAAGCATGTCATGATCTCTAATACAGAGAGCATTCTCACAGGGAACATTTTGAGCCACATCCCACACACTCTTTTGGACTGAGTTAGAGAGTTGCCTCTTCTGGTAAAACTCGTTAACCATCATGGTTCACAAAACAGCCATGGTATTTTTATAACAAACTTAAGGTTTTGACCACATGTTTGATTACTGCAAAAGACAACAACACCTGAGGTTTCTACAGAAGTATCATGAAGTACAATCATATCCCATTTTGTAACATATATTTCCCTTTACATAAGGTTTTCCCCACCACCACCTCAAGGTAGTGCTGAAACAAGAATTAAGAGAGAAAAATAAGCACACTGCTAATCGTTTTCAGTTGTTATGTACTACATACAGCGATAGGGTTCCATTTGACTTTTCCAATTTATTTTTTCTAAGAAGAGGAGATTATTTTACTGAGAACACATTCCACTGCCCATGAGCCATGATTTTAATCCCACAGTTTTTTTAACAACACAGCAGAGACTGAAGAGCAAGGAAACACAGATCCATTTAGAGAAGATGTAGAAAGCAATTCAAGAAGTTTTCTAAACTACCATGGGGTTTTTAGTTATTATTATTATTTAACGTTTTACTGTTACAACTTATTTCTACTTATGGACACTAACAAGGCAGAGGAGACAAAGTTGCATTCTAAATACTCAAGATAAAATGTTTGAATAAAGGAAGTTTTGTTTTCTTTCTCTAAAAGAAGCAATGTGTTTTTCTGAAGAATCACCATTTGAGTTCTGTTCCATTGCTTTGACAATCTAGTTATGAAAACAACTGAATGCATTGACCACTGTCCATTTCCCCACATCCTCTTCTATGGCACCTTCTCAAGCTGTGTCCCCACAGCTCATATCCTGCTTCTCTTCCCCCACCCCCGCACACTTTTCCCAAAGTTTCCTATTACCAAAAAAAAACCCCAAAAAACCCCAAAAAAACAACCCTCCCCCCCCAAAAAAAACACCCCCAAAACCAAACAAACCACCACAACTGCACCAGAATGTTCTACTACTTCCCCGTATAAAACTCTCTTTAGTTTCATGTTTCATTTCCACTACGTTCCAAACTGTACCTTTGGGCACTGCTACAATATCACAGTATTTAAATAAAAGTGTTTGGTGACAAGAAAGTAATTGATTTCGTATTTAAAAAAAAAAAACAAAAAACAAAACAAAAAA